>OY848926.1:3332500-3932500 GCA_963693285.1 Xestospongia muta
TCCTTACAAACAACTACTGAAGTACTGAATATTCATCATACTAGATTTGTACCATAACTCTACTTCCCCTTATAATATCAATATCCCATTAGCCACTTCCACTGTTTCTATATGTACTGACCACTTTCTGATAATATCCCTTATCTCTGTTAACTTACAGCAAGACCTAATAATGCCACTTTCTCGTTTTCACTTTGAATCTTTGGTACAATGATACGTAGAGCAATCTGAGGTCTGAAAAGAGGGTGGGGCTGAGGGTGTAACTGTTACACTTCAATGTCTTTACCCTTCTGCTTCTGCATTGACTTTATCACAGAATGCCATAATGAATTCCCAATCTTCATATCGATTTTTTGGGTTAGTAGCTTTCTCTATAAATAGTATGATAATAGGAATATTCTATGATATTACGGAATCTCAATAAAACATTGTAAAGATATAGCTTTGTAATGATCTTTGCTGCATTTAAAACTTATCTTTTAAGTATTAACAAATATATAAAGTACATACTCTATTACATTGATAAACAACTTACCCAACAATGCCTCTAACGAGTCATCCATCTTGAAGTTGTCTCTATCACGTGACAGGAAGTAGATTCACGACTTCGCTTGTGTACGCCCATTACACGTGTAGTTTTTACAATGGCTACTAGAGGGTCTTCTACAAAGAGGCAGAAAACACGAGGTAAACTGCATTACAAGTCAAATAAATGACAAACATTTGTTGCATAATAGTTGAAATAATTGTTATAATTATTTATTATTTGCTTAGTTGTTCAGATGAGAACTGATGATGATGATGCTTGTGACCCTGAAATTGAACAAAGACTCAAATCACTTCAACGTCCTGCTGCTTGTAGCTTTGTTCTTAGTATGGTAGAACGGTAAGTGTCTAGTCTGACATTCCAGCTCTTCATTCTTCACTTGAAGGGTTGTAACACCAGGCTAGTAAGTGTCATTGTCATAATTGATTACCCTTTTTTAGATACATTCGTTCCTTGACATCACGTGACCTATTAACTTCATCTCTACCCAGTAAAGAGGCACTGATGTCACTAATTGATACCTATATACTAAACATTCCACCTTCACATCAAACAAAAACAGAACATATCTGGCCTTTTAGTGTATTTGAAGAATTAGAGCTATTGGAGTCATTGAGAATACAAGTTGAAGAGAGACAGACCAGAGATATCCAAATGGCATTATTTGATGCCATATTTGGTATAGCTAAAGATGACAAGGTAGGTGTAGTTATATTCTTGTTTTCACTCATTAATATATCTTATTGAAGGTTACATTAGAACACAGGCTGACTATTTTAAAAAAATTAGTCTCCCTAGCCATATCAGGTCTAGGCAATGGTACTATATTACACTGTACAGCATACTGGATGGAGGTATGTGTATTGCTGTATCAATAATAATGTCTTGTATAGTTGTATCCTTCTCAAGCCATAGATTTAGCTCAAACTATTTATTTTGAATTTTGTGAGTTTTTACCAAATGCCATGGACTCTGTGTTACAACTAGGAGCTAGTTATCCTTCACTTGCAAAATTGGTAACTCATCTTCTCACTTCATCCTATCCAATGTATTTAGGTTTGTGAAATAAATGTATGTTAACATTGCTATACAAAATATTATTATTGTCAAGGGTGCTAGTACCATCTTTGTTACCATTTATTTTTCCAAATACTCTCATAATGAGAACAAATATTACACTTCAATAAGAAATTAATACTAAACTATAACCTTGAATATTATTAATAATTTCTAGACAGTGCATATTTAATACTCATTGCTCACTGCAGTACTTGCTTTGTGCGTGCGTGTGTGTGTGTGTGTGTGTGTGTGTGTGTGTGTGTGTGTGTGTGTGTGTGCGTGTGTGTGTGTGTGTGTGTGCGTGTGTGTGTGTGTGTGTGTGTAAGTACATGCAATTGTAAAGTTATTACTCCCAAAAAGTTAATAAAAAACAACATCCAATTTTCTACAAATTAAATGTGTAAATTTTTGTAAACACATTTTGTTCTGAATTTAATTGTATTTTAGATTTATTATTACCTGACATCTGACATCTTTATATCTACACATATTTGACATTGATGTAGATCACGTTATCATCTGCTTTCACGTGTCATCTTAGTGATTTGTCTGTCCTAGCTGTGTGACTTGTGAGCTATTTTTGCCATTAAAAGTGACTACAGATCATACCTTGTTTAAGAATAGTTTTGCCTTTTGACTGAGACAATGTCTGTTCCTAATTTTGTTATATTTCTGAGCGCTACAACTGTGGTGAGGGTTTTGTACTTTTGTGCATTTCATTTTACTTATAATGTAATTACTAGACATTCAACTAATTTCTGACATGTTGACACATACAAAAAGGACTGTATAATCCTGTGTTATTTGATCAATTCAAATTTCACGAGTGAAACACTCACTAAACTGTACATTACAAGTAATAGTTACTTTATATAACTATATTCTTTTCTTGTAGTAAAGGATAAAACTACTTACAAAGACTGTCCACCTTTAAAACTCATTCAATTAGTTTCGCATTGGTTGGCTAATAACCCAAACTACTTGACCTCGTTGCCATTATCAGCAGATACTAGAGATAACATTATACTTCTGCGCTCTCAACCTAGTCGTAACTATAGCAATGTTCCTTTAACTGGATTGACTCAATGGAGTGTCTTAGAACCTTTAATTCCAGATTCTAATCTAATCCAATCAACAGTTAATACTGTAGATGGGGTCACTCAGTATCGTACTGAAGTATCAAGATTTCATGCTAATCTTCTTGCTGCTGTTATTTCTCTTATTGAGCCATCCACTAGAATGAATCTTACTGCTAATGATCTTGCAATAATGGCAACAACTATACTAGATTTGCAGCAAGGATTAGGAAAAGATGAAAGAATAGCTAAGCTGGAGATATCACTGGATCGACTGGCTCAAGTATTACAAATTTGTTTACACATCAATGCTGTCACATTGAATCCAGGTATTTGTTTTCTTACTTTCTACTTTTTTCAGAATTTGAAGTCATTTGTTTTATATAAAAATATGTACTTATTTCTAGATATTCTTTTATTTTTTCTGTTCTCGTTTTGTAGATGACTTATTTTCTATTATATCTCCTCTTCCCAAAAACAGACTGCTAACTCTCGTCTGTACAAATTACAGAAAAAGTTGTAATAAGAAATGAAAATACCATATTTTATTTATTTATAATAATAACTCAATTATAATACAATTCCAATCTAAAGAAATGAACTATGAAGAAATGACAATGCTAACTGATGTCTACAGGTTTATCTTTCTTGTCACTCAAATCTGTTTTGTTAAGCAGCATCAGCGCTAAGAGAAGTGGCAAATGAAATAGCGAGAAGTGAAATAATTTCTTAGCTGATTTGAAATCTGCATCACGATAGAAACGCCATCCCAGATAAGAGAACCATATATTAAGAGGAGCAGAATCAACTGCAAACCACCATGTTGTTAAACCACAAAATGGAGCTATAGTACATATAGGTATCAAAGCCAAACAATATCTGAGAGCTACCCTCCGACAAAGACCAGGATTAGTGACTGACATCATGCGATAACCACCTCGAGAATAATCTGCCCTGTGGCTCCAACTTAAAGCATTGAAGTGAGGAAACTGCCATGCATAGAGCACTGCTCCTAATATCAGTGCGGCTGGTGATAAACTCCCAGTACATGCTGTCCAACCCATAACTGGAGGGATAGCACCTACAACTGATCCCACCCAAGTGTTAGTAATACTTAGTCGTTTCATAGGTGTGTAGATAGCGCTATAGAGGACAATATTAAAGATTCCTAGAGATGCAGTAAGAGGATTAACTCCTAACATAAGAATGGCTGAACCAGTTATCCCTGAGACTACACCAAATGACATTGCATGTAGAGGACTAAAGAAGAAAAGGCTCAATGAGCAATAAGTATGGTATTACAGACCTAACTTGTCCTCTTACTAATACACGATTTCTTGTCCGTGCCATTTGAGAGTCAAATGGAACTTCTATCCACTAATAGAAAGACATCATTACAGACACAGTAAACACAATACTTTACTTGATTGAATGTATTTGCTCCAGCAGAGCAAAGTGCTGTACCAAGACAACCACAAAGAAGAGTCGCGGATGAGAAGGGAGCAGGAGCCATTGCATAACCAGCAAGAGTTGTAAGAACCACTAAAGCTATTGTACAGAGAATTAGAGACTGCAATCTCCAGTCATAATACTACTAACATGTTAGTCGATACTTGGAGAGTTTTAAGTATATATATGGAAGTTGTTTTAGTTGTATACGTTGCTCTTTCCACTCTTCAGGTTTGACAGGATCATCACTAGTCAGAGTATCTTTGTCCTCTACATTTAATACTGAGACAATAGAAGGAGGAGAGGTCACCTAAAATAATGTATACAATGAAAACAGACATCATAATACATTAGAGTTAGTTAGTTCAATATAGAAATACTATAATCAATAAAATGTAAAGTCTTTCATGTTATTAAATAATATTACAAAACACAGGTTTAGATATCTTACATTTAACTTAGAGTTAAAAGGTGGACGTGAAATTTCCTTTAAAGTTCTAACTTCCTCTTCTTCATCCAGCTGGTGATGGGGAGTGACATTGCTACTGTATGTCCTGAAATGACTTTGAATGAGAGGTGGAGAAATTATTCTTTTGTACTGTCTAGTTATACTAGAAACGAATCTAGTTCTGCAGTGTACTGTACAAAGAAAAGGAGATGAAATTTAAACATATGTACGAGATAGAAACACTAACTGCAAAGCAACTCCATCTTGTAGGTTAAAGGTTAATATTATTCGAACAGGTGTCACTGGGTGGAGCTTCAAATGGGTAAGAAAAGTAAGAAGCAGCAGACCACTCTTCCTCAAAGAGAAGTTTTGATGAGAATGAACTTTCTCTATCAAGTGATGAATTACACAATCTATTGCTAATATGCGTATTTTGTAGGCAGCAGTAGCTGTCCTCTCACAAACTCCAAATCAATTACAATTGTCAAGATTTTATATTCACACAATGAAATCTATTAGTAAAAAGCTAGTCCTTAAAATGTATGACTATTGCATTCCAATACTACGTCATTAATGTTATATTCTAGGGACCCAGCTATCAAGCGGAGTATATGCAAGTCCTGTGACACTCTATTGATACCAGGACTTACTAGTACTCAAAGAATAAGAGGTAACCATCTATTTACTGTGATGTGAAAATTGATATCGGCCCCTTGTTAAAAATGCATTTAGGAATAAAATAATTTTGCATATAAATGTTTTATTCATTAACTGCTTTATTTATAAACAGTATTTGTGATGTAAGTAACTCATTCAAACATTACTTATTACCAAAGAATTAGATTTTAAAGATTTGATTACATTTGTCAGACCATAATTATGTTATTATTTTTAACCCATTTGTAGCTCATCGTGAAAAACACATAGTTGTTCGATGTTTGACATGTGGTAAATTGAAACGATTTCTTGCTCGTAGAGACTTTGAATTATGGTCAGAAAGAACTGAGAACATTGTTTAATTAGGCTGAGCTATAATGAGATTACCACAAGAACAGAGAATATAACTATTTTATTAGATATTTGATGAACCAAATAAGTATTTAATAAAAGTCTTCAAGTTCAGGGGTCTCCCCACTTTGTTTACCAGTATTCTGTTGTTGTCGATACAAATCAGCAACCTGTTACAGAAAATGACAAATTATTACAAAGTATTTTAATTTTACTTGTTGACTAGTAGTGGCCTGTTCTGGTTTCTTATCATCTCTTATACGTAAGAAACGAGGAAATCTAAGGGAAATACCCTTTTCAGGATCAACCTATTTCCAATAAAACAAAACCACAGTCACTTAAGTCCATTTACACTTACAATACCAGCAGCTGCTGGGTAGACTGGTGAGATAGAGAGATCTGCAGTCTTAACTTCCCAGACTTGAACTGCATCAAACCAGCGATCAGGAATGACACTATCACTATAAGAGTAGTATGGTTTGGGTGCATCTATAATGTGATTGTTGAGAAATTCAGTATGCTGATCTAATTGATCATCTTTGAAACCAGTACCAATCTACAGATAAAGAAAAGAGATATGGAAACAAGAAAATAAGATGGGAAATACACAAAGAAAGTCTATCAATGCTATGAAATAATTGGAGGTTGCATACCTTGCAAATCACTTGAAATTCTTCATTCTCTGGATCAAAACAAGCCAACAAAAATCCACCATATTTTCCTGTTCTCTTTCCAGTTCCATGAAATCCTCCAATAACTACTAAATCTAAAGTATCTCCAACTCCATCCAAGTAATCTTTCTTGAGCTGGGAGAGACAGTGACCATAGTCTTTAATTACAGAGAACTTACTTTCAACCAATTGTGTGACCGTTTTGCTATCTCATATGAAGCATCTTTGTCGAGTGTCTTGACCATTAAACCTTCACAATATCCTATATACACAAAATATACAGGATACTCAGTTATACTCATTCACATTTACATTAATCATGTACGTTACTAGTACTTAACCATTGTTCTAACCTTTTATTGATTCTTCCATAAAGGTCTGAATATCTTCAATGTTATTTGTATCAATAGCTTGAACAAACATGAACTCCTGATACAAGATGTAAACAATACAAGATTACAATATGATAACTTACTCCTTCAATCTCCTTAAATGAAGACTTCAGCAATTCTCTTCTTCTCCTGAAAGTCTCTCGAACTAGACTCTCTCCATTTAAGTAAAGGAGATCAAAAGGGAAAACACAAACTTGGACTTTGATATCAGCAACATTAGCATCCTACAAAGAGATATAAAGTGATCTTTAAAACAAATCAAATTTTACCTTTCTCTTTCTAGTACTGAGTACTTGAAATGGAAGTATCTGTTTCTTCTCTAGATCCCAAGCTACAGCTTCTGCATCAATCACAAATGACCACACCCCTTCATTAATTACTTTTGGCATACGAGCAATGATATCTGGATACTTGGAAGTATTATTTTCTTGATTCCGGCTATATATTTGAATCTCTTTGTTCTTTAATAGATGAATCTATAAATGTCAGTAACCACACCCAAATTGTTATAAGCCACACCCACCTGAGCTCTCTCTCCATCGTATTTCCATTCACAACTGAATTCAGCTTGATCAAATCTTTGAAGTACTTCCTGGATACCTTTGGTAGGATGAGCTAACATTGGTTTAAGTGGAATGCCAGGAGTTAGAGAACAATGAGATGAGAGATTATCTACTCCATGTTCCAGCAAAGCTGGTATAAGAATGTCATAGTTTGGTAATTCACTAAAGAAGGAAAATGATGAAGAAATGAGATTGTGAGTGGGTGAAGCCATATAATACTTTGTGCAAACCCTACTAATAATATCGATAATCACAGGGTAATGAGGATAGTCACTTAAGTTAAAATTCAATACCAGTATGCATTCTTGACAATGGCTGTAGCTGATTCCAATTCTTTACGGAATTTTTCAGCACTAACCCCTTGGCTAGCATCAGTAGTTTCTGGTGGCCATTCTGTAAAAATACATATACTCACAGATGTCAGTTTCTCTATGTATACCTTTGCTAGGAGGAGTATGGACTATAGCATGAGCTAATGCAGTAAGGACTGATTGCTCTGCTAAACCAATCCTTAACTTCCCTTCCAGTGACCTATATTGAATAATATTTTATTTAATATTTATGTTCAGATTATATTTACCTAATCAAATACTTTGTTTCGCATTGCTTACAAGCTACAAGTAATGTTTTAATAATTTCTACTTTCTTGTTTTGAGACTAGAGAAAATTGTAAATATTTATAATTTACAATCACATTACATACTTACAGAGTGACCAGTTAATTTGGCAATGTCTGTTAGTTTATTAAATACACCTGGTACAGTAAGAGGGGGAGGTGTAAACATAGTACGCTGGGTGGTCCGACTTCCTTCTGCTACCAAACCAAGATCACCTTTCTCAGCTACTTCAGCTTTAATCTGCTGAGGATTACGACCTAAAGAGTAAAATTATAATATGACCCACAATAATATAATTCAACCTGTGGCACTGGAGAGAGCTTTAATAAGAATATTGTCACCAATACCAAGTTCAACTCCTTCATAAGCAGGACCCAGCTATATGAAGATTTTAGGTTACTATCAAGTGGTATTAACCTACTTTATTTAGACATAAATACACACACTTGACTGTCTCTTGTGGAGACAAAGTTATCACAGAACGCAAAAAATTAGCTAATATGCCTATGATCTTTATTCTAGAAAACGAAAAGCAAAAATTAATCAGCAATTTTTTCTGCCTACCTCCCAGTGACTTGTTCAATCTGTTCAAAAGTCTTAGCAATGGCAAGATAAGGTACTCTAAAATAGATAGCAATAATATAACCAAATCAACGTTAACATTAGTTACTTTTGATCTTTAGTCCAACAAGCATCTTCAATAGGATCATACTGTGTCTTAGATGGATCATATTGAGGACATTTCTCAGCATTAGCACTCTTGTCAGTGCCAGTGGGACTTCTCAATAAACTACCACAAATATAGGGTATGAAGTAAACTTTTTTGAAAGAACACAAACCTTATATATGAACTAAATAAACGAGAACCTTTATAACCTAACAAAAATTTGCTATTTTTGGCTGCTATCATAACGAGAAGCTAAGCAAGCATGCCGTACAAGGATAAAATCAGTTATTAGCAAATGCTTTCCATGAGGTAGCAGAGTGGCGCAGCGGGAGCGTGCTGGGCTCATAACCCAGAGGTCGATGGATCGAAACCATCCTCTGCTATCAACATTTTTTTTCTCTTTTTAATTTTTTTTTTTACCTTGACTTTTCTTTTACAGAAACCGTTCCTGTTTAAAAAATAACTCAGTAAATAATAATGATGTGATCTTACTTGACACTTGCTGTAGGCTTTTGGAACCAGGTTGTAAGTTACTATCAAGAGGAGTTAGTTTGGCTTTATGTTGATTGTGATCTGTCTGTATCTTTGACTGCATTAGCTCCATAGAATTTTCATTTCCTTGCTGTGTTTTCTCCTCATCTTCGTTCTGAGTTGGGTGTAGATCTCTCAACACTTCTTCACTCATATCAGTAGTATCTTTAGAGACCTCACTTTCTAGTTTTGTTTCTGTAACTGAATTATATGTTTCCATTGTTGTGTCCACTTTAATTTTCTTAGTTGCTGGAGACCAAAATGATGGAGGAGGAATAGGGGCTCTTTTTCCAGTGTGTTTTCTAGCTAGAATTTATGTAACACAAGGAATGGTCATAAGATATTATTTTATTAGATCAGAAAGTTATATATTGTATGACTATCAAAGACAGTAACGTTCTCTTGGTACCATGCTTAGACCGGTTATGGCAAAAACAGTCCTACCCCAAGGTGGTCCAAGGACCATTTTTGGTAGCCAAAATAGTTCCCCAAATGTTTAGTCCCCTAACTAACTTTGGCTGCTAAAAGTGGTCCTCCTTTACCAAAAAAAATTTCATCTAGGCCATTCTTTGCAACCAAAACTGGTCCACTGTGGTTCATGGACTACAAGTCCACAATCAAACAATCAGAAGGGACCTCTACTCTCAAAACTAGAGTGACTACTTATACAACCGAGACCTATATACCTGTTGCTCTCTTGGGAGGAGTTTTAAGTAATACCATATTCCCATCAACAGAGACGTGTGTTCCTCCTTTATTAACATCTATCTTCTCTTCTCCAACTATGTCGGTGCATTTATGACTAGTGGACTGGTTAGATTCTGTGTTCATCGGCTTGTCAGTCTCCTCCTCACTGTCACTATCCGTAACACGTCGTTTCTTAGCAAGTCTCTGAGTAGTTATCAATGATTCTTCATCTTCTTCATCATGATTCCTTTTCTTTGCCATATGTGAATGTGATGGCTCAGAAACTGTTCCAGACACACCTTCATCATCACTAGCTGGCCTTTCATTCTTTACTTCATCCTTCTTACTGAAGAAGTTCCTTATATTAGAACGTGCAATATCATTTTGTTGTATTTACTATAGAAGATACTTACAATATTCCTTGCTGTGGCATTCTACTGAATCTAGATTTTTGTCACCAGTGTGAGTCACCAATTCCCGCTAAAGTGGGTGGGAATAGCCTATTACTAAACGCCCACGAAGATATTAAATAATTGCAAGCACTTTAGATGGTCAACGCAGTCTTCAACTTCATCTCAGTCTCGGTCGAATCAAGATGTCAACTTTACGGTTTAAAAAACAATTCCATCTTAACTTAGGCGATCATATTCACAAGTCAGTTAGTTAAAAATCAATTTTAATTGCATGCTCCTTTAAAGATATGTTATATATATATACTATTTTATCTTTTTCTATTTCTAGATTTGATAGTGACCATATTTTGATTGACAAAACTAAAGTTTCAAATGTTAGTGAGTCTGAAGAAGTTGAACAGGTATATATATATATAGAGAGAGAGAGAGAGAGAGAGAGAGAGCTCTAATAATTGTAAGAGTGGACAAACAACTATTTATAATAAGTCAATTGCAAAAAACACTTTTCATTATCTTGTTTCATTTTTTGACAGGAGGACAGTATGAAAGATCATGTATATGGAAGCAATGTTGCCTTCCCTGAACTGTCACCTAGTCAGGTATAATTAGAACTTGTTACTGCACTTCACCTGATACAAGTTATTGATTTATTAATATTTTACAGATAGAGGACATATGTCTTGATACTCTCAAGTTATTTCATGATCTAGAACCATTACAAACTGGCCAGGATAACAAGGAAACATTTGATTACATTAAACAGGTAATGGACAATTGTGTTTGTAACATTATTTTGCCATTAATGATTTGGTAGTTAAAGAGACATTTGAATTACTTATTGTTGCATTATCTGAGTTTGTTAGACTATAAAATTAATTATTTCCTATTTATTCATTTCACTGTAATTAGGTTTTTGATATAGCAGAAGAAAAATTTGCTTCATTTGATGAAATTGCAAAAGATGTAGTTACCAAAGTAAGTCATACAGAACATGACCCAGTACTTTATTAAGTATGTTTTTATAGGAGAGAGCGCTAATCTTGAAATGTAAACGTAAGTTTATAGGTTGATTATAAATGTTACATCACATGTATAAATCTTTCTTCAGTTATTAAAGCAAATAGGTTACCAGCAAAAGATACTAATGGTATGTATACTATTACAATACAGACATATTGATTAAAGTATATAGACAATACTATAGCATCATGAATCAAATAACCATCAAAATTTATTATTACAATATCTATTTGGATTGATAATCTCACTAATTTTGTTCCTTAATCCTTTACCTTGTGTGTGTGTGTGTGTGTGTGTGTGTGTGTGTGTTTGTGTGTGTGTGTGTTTGTGTGTGTGTGTGTGTGTGTGTGTGTGTGTGTGTGTGTGTGAGTGTGTGTGTGTGTGTGTGTACAGGTGTATGCAGGTATGTTTATAAATATTCATTTCAATTCCAATATTATTTTGTTTTCAGACCCTTATTGTCTGATTGGTATCCTTGATAAAGAACACATTGAATCTAAAGCTGTTCGTAATCAAAATCTACAAGATTGGGAAGAGCAGCAACTTATTAGTAACATCTACAGATCTAGTGTAAAAGAGAAGACACTAGACCCAGAATGGAATGAAACATTTGAACTGTAAGTATAATGGCTATTAAAGCTTAGCACTAAAATCTATACATAGGGATATTACTGATCCCCAAGATCAGTATCTGGTTATTGAACTATGGTAAGTGTACCATAAAATTGTCTTAATTTTTGAATTATTATAGGAATTCTGATAAAAGTCAGACAAGCAAAGTGAAGGGATTTGAGCTTTTCAGAAGACTATTTGCTAAAGATCATTTTTTGGGCAGAGTATTCATTTTGTTACAGGTGCTTTATATTCTACTACTTATTATGTTCTACCATAGACTCATTGAATTTCTCATGCATAATTTTTAGGTTTAACCTCTGGCGCTATCTTTGTTTTGTCTTTACTTGAGTGATTATCTAAAATATTCTTGGCATGCTAATTTGTTACATAATAGTATACATTCTTTTTTATTGATTAGATGCAATTGACATAAATTCCTTTATATAATGACATAGTGGACATAATAATAATTTATGTAGTATGTGATATCATTTTATTTTTAGTATGCCCCTGTTGGTGGTGGAGAAATGACAATTGATATATTGTCTCAATCTGGAAAACATTCACAGGGAAGACTAACAGTCAGGCTTGATGTTGCTAGAAAGAAGGTGAAATAAGAATGAGTGATTGAGTGATGTTATCTTATCTTTAGGAGGCTAAATCTGAACATGAAGTTCACTTATATTACAAGCAGTTACTGCAATGCATCATAGAAACAGAAAGTAAAAAAGTTAGTTTGTATTGTATTTTGTACCTAATTTATAGTTTGTTTGAATGTAGGACAGTCAAGAATATACTAGACATTGGAATGCCATTTTGCCACCCATTGCTGAAAAACTATTGACTCAATATTCCTCTCTTCACCGCATTACTCCATTACAGCAATCTGCACTGTAAGTGTTATTAATTCATTACTAGATCCTCATCTATATAAACTCCACCCATTAATTATTAGTCGTTTCTGTGTCCTCTTGGACTATAATAAAGCGTATGCTATTGATGTAACTGCTTTATTGGACATACTACAAAATATACAGCACTATGAAGCTGAAATACCTGACTCAGAGAGAAGTATCAAAGGAATACCAGTACAGGATTTTACTGATGACACATCTGGACCTCCATCATGGGTATATATTATACATGTAGTATGATTTCTGGCTCGTATGTGAGCTAAAAGAGCAAATGTTTGACATTATATAGTTGTATTATGATAAGAAAATGTAAAGGAAATACTTCACAACTGTAAATCCTTGCAGAATGTATAACCTGTAGCACATAATGTTACTAAATTATTATATCTGAGTTAAATAGATTGACCATATAGTATGATATACATTTACATACTTTACAATTTAACTTATAGCACTATATGATTACTTTGTGTGTTAAAAGTGTAACTTCTATTAGCAATGCATTTTATACATTCATATCACTTTGTTATAACATCCACACTTTTATTTTGAGACACTATCAAACATCTCTGTTACAGGTTATAACTCTAGTTCAAAATCTTAAAGATTTAGTTTCATATGTAGTAAACCTTGTGAAAGATCATTTGAATATTTTCAATCTGAAGTCAGATGATGGCATCAAGCAATTACAGAAACATATCCAGTAAGGCCACATCTATATATTCTAATATAAGTGAATTTACTTGCCTGATATATGCTTTATATTGCAGTCCATAGACTATATATTATGTATAATTACATTGCCACACTACATTTCAATTTATGCTACCTTTCTATTTCCATGTACCTTCAATACAGTAATTATTATAATCTTTTTAAAGAGTACTCTATGAAGTTTATCAGATTCGGATTTTTAAAGTTCGACAACATCCAGAAGATCTAAATTATAAGTATCTATTGACATCAGCTATACAGGTACTATCAATGATGTTGTTACTATATTAGTATTTACATTAACTGGTTAGACTGCTGTTCCACAATGGATACTGATATTGTCAGGAAATCTAATGCCACCACATAGTGTAAGTGTAGTGTTATTATACAGTAAACACACCTCCATATAGGGTATTGAGGAAAATCTGCTTGCCTTTAAAGCGTTGTGTTCTCATTGTTTAAAACAATGTGAACGAGGATATAATAACATACATCCAGTTTTTATGGAGTAAGTATAAGATTGGACTCCACCAGTTTATCAGTAACTCTTACCTTTATTAGAGTAGGTGTGGACTATTTCTCTCCTTTCTTCACCTCTTTGGATAAAATGGTTAGTCCTATCTAACTTCACATTTCCTAACTCTGTACGTATTTAGCTGCATAGTGAGATTGAGAGTCAATTTAGATTTGAAGAAGACAATGAGGATATTGTTCTTGTTACATATGAAATTTATCGAATTTTTCAAGAACTGGTTGTATTTGCTAACAATGTTAAATCTGAGTAAGTTTGGACAGATTTAGTCATAATATATATAAATTTATTTATTCTATCATTCCTGTATTCATTTATCTTTTTATTCATTTATTTATATACCTAGGTTTTTAATAAAGATGCAAATTCCTAAGCTTGCAATTATTTCCTACCATCTTTGGTTCAGACCTTTTCTTTCAAAGTGGATGCATCTTGCACAATCTAAAGCTAAAGAGAGGCTGTTAAAAGCTGTTGAATTAGACACTATTGTCAAGTATACAGACAGAGCATCTTTTTCATCCTCTGCTGTAGATGCTCATGCCTTCTTCCTGCAAGTATGAGAAATTTAATTTAGGCTTTTTATCATCTTTACTATACTAGGTAATTTCCTTCTGGAATGATGTAAAGTGGCCAGACAGGGAACAGTCTATAGGTTACTTTGTTGCAGTTGTACAGGTACACATCATTATGAATATATCAGAAAAGATCTACCCTTTAGAACCTGTGTGAATTGTCTATTTACTATGCTGAGCTGATGTTTGACAAAGTTCAACCTGATTATTATATTGATGAAGATGGACATTTCATAGTCACTGACAAAGTAAATAACACTAGTACAAAATGTGTGTTATGATCTGATGATTTTTTAGCTTTGCATCACTCTTAACAACATCCATCATGTTGAGCAAGTGTTGCAAAATAGTGAAACTGAGTTGGATTTACCTGCTTACTATAAATGGTTGGATGAAGAAAAAACTGTTGAGGGATCAAAGCTAAGTGAACATGCTCGTACTTTGATTCTTGATGTATTGGATAATGCTGATAAAGACATGTTTAACAAAATTGATTCAATAGTGAAGATTATCAAGGAAAAGGTGTGGTACATATATTGTATATAGATATAGAAACATTGTCTCTCTAGTTGTCACCAAGTATATTGGCTTTTTTACCTGATATTATGGAAGCTAGTGAAGATATGCCTTCAGACAAAGTTAGTTAAGTCAGGTGATGTCACTCAATAATATCAATACTGTGTGTTAGGTATTAGAGCCATTATTGGACTATATCGCTACTAATATGGGTAAACTGGGACAAGCATTATTGACTCCAATTTTCCTAAGGTACCAAATAATTATCATATTTCTATACATTACTGTTACCATTTTCATATTAGTATTATGAAGGACATATGGCTTGATATTGTCAATGAGTTGAAGGAAGAATATATCAAGTTGTCACAGAAATCAACTGTTAATCGTTATCTTTATAAACGCTTGATGATAACTCTAGTTACACTTGGTGACTTCTTTGAAGCTGATGGAAATGGATTATCACGTACTCAACTGGAGACAGAGGATTACATAGTGAGTGACTAAACTTATGACATGTAATAAGTTTCTTTGCAGACCTTGTTGGATGATCTTAGTTTTTCTGTGTTATCAACAGAAGATAATATAAAGAAATTCTGTCGTGATTTAGTAAAACAACAGGTATTGAAGTATTATTATACTTGCACAATAATACTTATACATATTTTAAAGGTTGTTTCAAAGGATCAATTTGGTGTCCTTCATATAAGTCATATTTATGACTCTACAAAGAAGGCATTAGTAGTTGAAATATTGTCTGCTGAGCATATACCTGGTCTAGATCGTAGTGGTAAGTTGATTAATCTTGTATAATATCACTAATAATGATTTAGGGAAAAGTGACCCTTATGTCAAGCTGTATCTACTACCATCAATAATATTTACTGCTGTTAAACACAAAGCCCTCAAGACCACTGTGCAGAAGAAAACATTAGATCCAATCTTCAATGAGACATTTGAATTGTAAGCTCCAACGTTTTTATCTCTACAAGATATGTAAAGACAAAAATTCTACAGTAATTATACAAAATAATATTATTACTAATGTTATATAATTAGGACTGCTGATCCCTCACAACTCAAACAAGATGGTGCTATTCTTCTTCTTGCTATGTACGATCATGATACATTTGGTAGTGATGACCTTGCTGGTATATGTGTTGTACCTTGTAATACAACACCTCTGGAAGGAGATGAACGTAAAATGGAACACTTAAACCTCTTTCACTATCAGTACACTCTTGCATTTAAAGAACTAGAGAACAGGATTACTGAACCTATGGCTCACAAATTTATGAAAAGTATTAAAAAATTCAAGAGAGAAACCCATGTTGGACATTCATTTCATTTCAGTTCTCATTTTCATCGATCTCACAAATAATAAAATTGTGACACACATGCTTCATGCCGTTTTTGCATTATCTTTTGTCTTCTAAAAAATTTGTAATAATTGTTTGTTTCTGTGTTTACATGTAGGGGTTTTCGAAAATTTACAGTTCTACATGAGAATATAGATACTAGAATTATAATTATACTAGCTAGTTGGATAAATGGATGGGACTGACCAGTCAATCTGGCTAGCATTAGAATACTGATGTGTCATTGATTATCCCAGGACAATCCTGGCATAGTAATCAGAGTCATAGCCCTTGTATCAAAGTATCCTAGAGTACTGTTGTTACTATTGTATATTCTATTATAATCCTAAAATGATCATTTCAGCAATAACACTTGCTTCAAAGTATCCTAGCTATAATACTGGTGTTACTGTGGCTATCCCAGGACAATCTTGGGATGGTCATCGGAGTCACAACCTTTGTGTCAGTCTGTTGAAGATTACTAGAGTTGTTACTATGACTATATTCTAGTATTTTGTATTGTTCTATTCACGTATGCAAATAACAATACCAATTTAACTTTACATATATATGATAACAAACCTCATGTACCTGAATAAAATCTTTAGGCTTTAGGATATAAGACACATTTTCTAAACAATAAATTGCAGTATTAGAACCTATAGTATCTGGGATGTAGACCAGCTATCATCAAGTGGTAATGGTAGCTAGCATTTTACCCATTCAGGGCTATCCATGACCTGCTCACTACATACGTTCTTAGTAACAGCTATAAATACACGCTGATATAATTCAATACAACAACAAGGAAACATTTCAGTACAAAATGGTCACAAGTGTAGTTATTAAAACAGAACTGAGCCTTTCTAAGAAAAGAAACAACAATGCTATGTACTTACATAATTAATAACTTTCCTCAGTACATAATTAATCCAAAACAAAGTACAACTAGTCATAACTAGTATAAACCCAATACAGATACTATTTCAATTGAACTAACCTGGTTAATCAGTTGAAATAGTATTCATCTCTTGCTCATAGTTTTATTTCAGGGCAATAAATTATAAAATATAAAGATTACTTTTTGGATTCTGATCTAGTTGTCTTTATGACTAGTTTTGGCTTTGCATTGTGTAAATCAATATTAGTCTTACATCATATTGATGGAGTTATGGTAACAAATTAAGGACCTCAGTTGAAATGACAAAAATGCTATTTAAGTGTAACCAATTAATTTAATAATCTATAGAAGTTTCAATATATAATATGTTCTGATCTCTAATCAGATCAGTAGTTTAATTGACAGTGTTAACATAATATCATTTTTTATAATCATAATAATTCTAAAGGAAAATTCAAGTAAAAATCAACATTAAAGTTTATCTAATAATACAGAAAAGGTAGCAAACTATTTTGATTCCTATAATATATATATATAGTATAACCAGGCCACCACAATATAATGAATCCCTCCTATACCTCTTGTATAAAGTATAATTTATTAAACAAAAAGTGGTTACATAATCAACAGTCATAAAATTACTTAGTCTTAGTAACATTGATTCCCACTTTGGTACATGGACATATATACATATTAGGAGTTAACATTTTGGCACATAGATATTTTGACATGATATTTTGTGAGTTGACATTGCAAGAATGGATGTTGTGGGAGTTGACATTCTGGATTAAACTTCCTGGGTCCTACTAATCCATATTTCCTCACTATGCTACTGTTCTCTCCCTCCCCACCTCATTTTGACAGTTTATAATTATATGTCACACTAAACTCATCCTTTAGTTAACTATTTGAATACTTTTTCTTCGCAATCTTTCATGATGAAAATTCTTGAGCTGATCTTGTAAATAAGTAGCACCATAACAATGAAACATCTTAGTTGATGGAATTTAATTACATGCTATTTGTACTCACTGTGGCAATAAAAGTGCTACCTGTTTCTTTTCATTTGAAAGTATCTCCACTATCAGTAGTACACACTTCTGTACAGTGGCTAGTGGAATCTGATTCTTTCTAAATTACAATTTATATTTATTTACATACAAATTAGTTTTATAATTATTATTCATTACTTTCCCGTTGATTCGCATATCTGGTGAAAATACGATTACTTGCTCCTTGAAGCACCTCGACACATAGGCGGCTGCAGAACTGCAACTCCACCCGGGCAGAAAAAGGGGTGCGGTCCACATTGGGGTGTGGTTAAGTTTATTTATTAATATTATTAATGTGAAAGGAGCTACTGTTTTTATGAGTCTGTGAAAACTTTAAAACTAGTTCGTCAAGAATGTCCCAAAGTTTGCTAGACACATCTCTTTCGATGTGCAGTAGAGCCAAGTTACAGAGATGTTCCTGCGTGTTTCCAATCACAGAAACCACTGTACGTTAGACATCTATCAGCATTAACTCCAAAAAAACAGCAAGAAAAACAGAATACACAATCTCTCTCTACTGAATACTCGATCCATGGAAATATCTGATACCAGCTTGATTGGAAGGACCTTTTAACTGTCCCATACATCTTAGAAGGAAAGGTAATGCCTTCAGGCTGAACTGGTCTGTCACTTTTATTCTTTGCTATATCCCTGGAAAGACTAGTAGAAGGAAGTGCATCAAGTACTGTAGCAACTTCATTTGATGATCCTCTCTCAATGTGTTCAACTACAGGGGTAGATAAACTAAAATGAAGTCATAAAATCACTGCAATTTTAGACATGGAAGATGTACTGTATGATTTTTCATACTGTGTGACAGTGACCTTGTGCTCCTGTGCATCAGTGCATGCTGTGCTTGAATCTTGATCATGCAACATGCAACATGCTCCAGGCTTGTTTGTACAAGTTATTCTTACTATCAGTATCTTCCTCTTGGGAATCTGTTATCCTCAACCTCTTAGTAGTCAGTGTGGTGTTGTTAATAAAAGAGAGTAAGGAAGCCTGACGTTTAGCCATAATAACTTTGAGGGTACTAATATTGTAATAACAAACACTTATTATTATGTAAATTATGAAGTAATAACATGTGTTCAGGGTATTATTTAGAATTGCTTGGTCAAGTCAACCCGGTCATTGCCCGTGTATGCCCGGGCCTGCAGCCGCCTATGCCTCGACAACCGCTGTAAAAGCAGATTTTACAGACCTTTCTGATACATGACGTGATCATTGACTTCAAAATGAAAAAACTGAATCTACGAAAACAATCGATGTTAAAGATGGGCGATCATGTTCACAAGTCAGTTTGTTTTAAATACTATCTATCTATCTACCTACCTCTATATATATTATATATGTGTGTGTGCGTGTGTGTACATAGGTATGTACGTATGTGTAATGCTTAGGGTGTCTGTTTATTATTGATTTATCTCATCTTCTTTGCCAGATTTGACAGCGATCATCTTCTAAATGATCATGATCATGATAGTACTATACTTTCATCTATTGATGGATCACCAATTGAAGAAGTATATAAAAATCTATATTATATTATCTGTAATAAGAGTGGTAAATAACCAATGTAATCCAAAAGCATTTTTGAATTAGATTGTATTCGATTCGTTTTTATATTTTAAATACACTAATATTTGGTTAGCATTGTAATCTTTCAAATTCAATTACAGGCCAACCAGGACAGTATGAAGGATCTTAGTTGTGATAGTGATGTTACCTTCCATGAACCCTCATCAAGTCAGGTCAAGTATAGTTAGAACTTGATACTGTATTCTTGATACTAGATATTCACTTTGTGTGCATTTTGTAGATTGAGGATGTGTGTTGTGATACACTCAAGTTATATTATGATCTAGAGCTGCTACATAGTGACCAGGATAACAAGGCAACATTTGATTACATTAAACAAGTAAACAATTATTTTTATAACTTTGTTTGCTATTAATATCTAATAAGTGTTGTTTTTGTGTCTGACTTTGTTCAGTAGTAGAAAATTATAAATTAATCATTCTAAATGTAACTTTTAAATTCAATCCAGTTAGTATTCTAGTGTTGTAATTTATTGCTTAATAATTCTATTAGGTTTTTAATACAACAGAAGAAAAATTTGCCTCATTAGATGAAATTGCAAGAAAAAATGTAGCTACCAAAGTAAGATAGAATATGTCTCAATTCTTTATTAAATATATTTTTATAGGAGAGAGCACTAATCTTGAAATGTAAAAGTAAGTTTATAGGTTCATTACAAGTGTTGTGTCACATATACAATCTTTCTTTAGTTATTAAAGCAAATGGGTTACCAGCAAAAAATACTAATGGTATGTATATTACTACAGTACAGACATGCATATGTTGACATGCAGACATGTTGAATAATCTTTATGTGTGTATAGGCATCAAAAATAACATTGTTTTACAAGTTTTGTGTGTGTTTCATTATGGATATTAAGGGATGATTAAAATTGCTAACATTCACCGCTAGCCTATGTATATGAAATTCATGGTCAGGAATAATTATCCACATATTTATGTCCATTTCATGATCAAAATGGTGGCTGTCATCTTTCATATGAACAATTGCAACTTTTTAAATTTATGAAACAATCTTTTCAACATTGATCCAAAATTGATCCAAAATTAAAAATGAATAAGAGACTACCCCTAAACCTTACTCTGACAAGCCTGGATGTTACTGGCTCACCTCATTTGTATGGTAGTGCTAAAGGCAAATGATTTGTAAAAATATCATGTTATAATATGTCATTGCAGAATTTAGTCATAGTTATACATATCATAGTATCTTTAATGTTGTTGGATGATATCGAAAGTAATCCAGCTGGGTCTGCAATAGAAGAGAAAGGAGCAATGGAGAAACAAAATATTCAGACAAAAAACCTTTCAATTAATGCAAAAATCAATCTAGGAAAGAAGTATCACAAGCTTTAGTGTTAACCCAGAACATTAGAAGTGTTATTGAATGCATGATAACTAATAATATTGGATGCCAATTTATTTATCTTTTATTTTCATAATTAACATATAAGTCTGTTAGTGTGGTACTGAAGGATTGTCCAAACTTGTTCTCCAATCATTAGTCTAAAACATGTCCAGAAATGCATACAATACATTTACAATGTTTGATCATTACACAGATTTCCCTATACATGAATAAATGGACACTACCAGGAATGAACATTTTGTAGCAAAAAGTTCTATTGAGTATAAAATAGCTTGTGTCATTTTGTATCTGTTAGTTAAGCATACTGAACTACGTATGCTGTAATAGTGAATATGATATTTCAATCCAAAATTGTGATAGCAAATTGCCATTAACTAAAAATTGATCTGAACACTGTACTAAATAAATAGGAGAACCACTAAACTTTAATTGAATATGCCCTAGTCATGTTTGACTATACTCTAAAATTATATTGTCATCACACTATCATCATTATGTTCAAATTGATTCATAAGTCTTTACTTTTTCTTTTTGTACTATAATAATGACATCCTTAAGTAGTACTTGGTAAATCCATTACATTGCTAATGAAAATTGTGTGTCATTTAAGCTCCAGGGTGATGACTTAGGGTTATGGCACACAATAATAATTTGTGACCATGAATTTCAATATATTATATATATGTAGAATCTGTGTGTCTGTAAATTCACTGTACATTATCTATTTTGAAGCATTAGAAGTTAGTTCATTTATCTTTAAATAGTCTTATGACAATAAATATCATCTACTTAGTAGCAAGTCTCATCACTTGAATTATGTGACAAATGAACACATAAATCTTTTACTTTTACTGCAATATGTCTGCTTATATTTAACAACCAATTCTGTTCATTAATTCTGTGTTTCTGAAAGGATATGCATGTATGTGTGCTCAAGTATATGTATGTACATGTGTGAATGTATGTGTGAAAATAATCTTAATTCCAGTATAATGAAGATAATTCTATTTTCAGATCCCTATTGTCTACTTGCTGTCCTTGATAAAAAGCAATTTGACTCTATGGTAGTTCATCGTAATTTTCTTGATTGGAAGGAACAACAACACATTAGTAACATCTACAGATCTAGTGTAAAAGAGAAGACACTAGACCCAGAATGGAATGAAACATTTGAACTGTAAGTATATTGGCTATTAAAGCTTAGTTCTAACATTTATATACAGAGATATTACTGATGCACAGGATCAATATCTGGTTATTGAATTATGGTAAGTGCACTGTAAAATTGTCTTAACTTTGTAATTATTATAGGAACTCTGACAAAACTCACAAAGACAAACCAAAGGGATTCATAAGATTAGTTTCTGATTCTAATAAAGATTATTTTTTGGGCAGAGCAGTCTTTTTATTACAGGTGCTCTTTGTTCTCTGGCCTATAACTATAATCTGCCAACGACACTTGTATAATCCTATCTTTAGCTTCAACTACTGACAAAATTTCTAATATCTGTTAGAACTAAGTTCCCTTCTTAGACTGCCCCATACTAAAATATTATTGGCATTCCACATTCCTCTATGTAGACATGATATGTATAGTATATAGTCACCTTTTATGGAGTATTTTATACTTTTAGCATGTCCCTGTTGGTGGTGGAGAAAGGATATTTGATGTATTGTCTCGCTCTGGAAAACATTCTCGAGGAACACTAACAGTCTGGTTAGATATTGCAAAGAAGAAGGTTATAAATGTATTAATGAGAGGGAGTGATCTTATGTATTTTTAGGAGGCTAAATCTGAACATGAAGTTCACTCCTGTTACAAGCAGTTACTACAGTGCATCATGGAAGCAGAAAGTAAAAAAGTTAGTTTGTATTGTATTTTGTACCTAGTTTATAGTCTGTTTGAATGTAGGACAGTCAAGAATATACTAGACATTGGAATGCCATTTTGCCACCCATTGCTGAAAAACTATTGATTCATTATTCCTCTCTTCACCGCATTACTCCATTACAGCAATCCACAATGTAAGTGTTATTAATATTATTACTGGATCCTCATCTATATAAACTCCGCCCATTGATTATTAGTCGTTTCTGTGTCCTCTTGGATTATAATAAAGCATTTGCTATTGATATAACTGCTTTATTGGACATACTACAAAATATACAGCACTATGAAGCTGAAATACCGGACTCAGAGAGAAGCATCAAAGGAACACCAGTACAGGATTTTACTGATGATACTCCATCATGGGTATGTATTTTTGCATGTACACAAGTCATTTGTTTAAAAAAATGAAGTAGAATGTAGAGATAGGTATGGTTAGCCTATTGCTAGGAATGCAAACAAGATATTAGGGATTACATTTTTATCATCCCTACATGATAAAATGGTTACAGATAGAATGCACTTGTATATATAAGTCAACCTAGATTGTGGTGGCAAAATGGTTGCTGAAGCATTCTAAATAATGCTCACATATAACAATACTTGTACTATGTTTTTAATCATGTTGTCTCAGTCACTGAGTGAAATAATAGTCAACAAAGGTTTTGTCTTAACTACAAAGAAGATCAAAGAAATTCAATGTTTACTAAATTTATAATATTATATTTAACATGTGATTCAGTCACTTTTTTATTGTCATAATAAGAACACTACATAGTATTGAGAGGTTCTGATTAATTATATTGACCAGATACTTGAATCTTTTTTGCCAGTACATTTCAATAGACATTCTGGGTAATCCCTACATTGACAGTGCTACCCTCTGCCTTTTTCTACATTTAATCACTTTGTTTATATCACTTTAAATAGTACACACACTTGTATTTGTGACATTTATTTTATATAGGTTCTAACTCTCATTGAAAATCTTAAAGAGTTAGTTTCATATATAATGGACCTAGTGAAAGATCACTTGAATATGTTTAATCTGAAGTCAGACAATGGCATTAACAAATTGCAGAAACATCTCCAGTAAGGCCACATCTATATACATAATTGCATTTCTTGCCTGGTATATTATACATGTTGCAGTCCATGACTATATGTTATGTGTAATTATGTTACTACACTATATTTCAATTTGTGCTACCTTTCTATTTCCATGTACCTTCATTATAGTAATTATTATAATCTTATTTTAAGAGTACTCTATGAAGTTTACCAGATTCGGCTTTTTAAAGTTCGACAACATCCAGATCTAAATTATAAGTATCTATTGACATCAGCTATACAGGTACTATCAATGATGTTGTTACTATATTAGTATTTACTTTAACTGGTTAGACTGCTGTTCCACAATGGAAACTTACATTGTCAGGAAATCTAATGCCACCACATAGTGTAAGTGTAATGTTATTATACAATAAACACACCTCCATAACTATATATAGGGTATTAAGGAAAATTTGCTTGCCTTTAAAGCATTGTGTTCTCATTGTTTAAAACAATGTGAACAAGGATATAATAAAATCCATCCTGTCTTTATGGAGTAAGTAGAACCTCAAACCTCAAGTCATAATTTTATCATCCTTCATTAGAATAGATGTGGACTATTTCTCTCCTTTCTTCACCTCTTTGGATAAACTGGTTAGTCCTATCTAACTTCACATTTCCTAACTCTGTACATAGCTACATAGTGAGATTGAGAGTCGATTTGAATTTGAAGAAGACAATCCAGATATTATTCTTGTTACATATCAAATTTATCAAATTTTTCAAGAACTGTTTCAATTGGCTAACAATGTTAATTCTGAGTAAGTCTTGCTGCCAATATATTGAATACAACACATTCTTTGGTTGTAATATTCATCCAGCTATTCAATGTACAAATTATTCAGTTATTTTAACAATCAATTTGTATCTTACATGGGATAAATTATTATGGAATGTAGAATTCATGTCAGTTACTCATTGTAAACTTTTTTGGTATGTTATATTGTTACAAAGCAACAAATTATAGAGTAAGTAATTCTCATGAATTTTGGATTGCATAATATTCCACACATGTAGCTACAAATTAGTTGTTTAAATAACATATTAGTTTTTACAGTGATATGTATTTATCTATTCAAACATTCCATGTATTCACATTATTTAATAATATACCTAGGTTTTTAAGAAAGCAAAAAGTTGATAAGCTTGAAATTATCTCCTACCAGCTTTGGTTCAAACGTTTTCTTTTGAAGTGGATACATCTTGCACAATCTAAAGCTAAAGAAAGGCTGTTAAAAGCTGTTGAATTAGACACTATTGTCAGGTGTACAGACAAAGCATCTTATTCATCCTCTGCTATAGATGCTCACACTTTCTTTGTGCAAGTATATAAATCTAATGTAGATCTTTATCATCTTTATTATACTAGGTAATTTCATTCTGGAATGATGTGAAGTGGCCAGACAGAGTAGAGTCTATAGATTATTTTGTTACAGTTGTTCAGGTACACATCATTATGAATATATTATAAATGATCTACTATTTAGAACCTGTGTGAACTGTCTACTTGCTATACTAAGCTGATGTTTGACAAGATAAATCCTGAATATTATATTGATAAAGATGGACGTTTCATAGTCACTGAAAAAGTAAAATAACATTTGCACACAATCCTCTGTATATTATGATCCAATTATTTTTAGCTCTGTGTCACCCTTAATAACATTCATTATGTTAAGCAAGCGTTAAAAAACATTGAAACTGAGCTAGACTTATCTACTTACTATAAATGGTTAGATGAAGAAAAAACAGTTAAAGGACCAAAGCTAAGTGAACATGCTCACAATATGATTCTTGATGTATTGGATAATGCTGATGAAGACATGTTTAACAAAATTGATTCAATAGTGAAAATCGTCAAGGAAAAGGTGTGGTACATATATTGTATACAGACATGGAAACATTGTCTCTCTAGTTGTCACCTTGTATATTGGCTTTTTTGCCTGGTATCATGGAAGCTAGTGAAGATATGCCTTCAGATAAAGTTAGTTAAGTCAGGAGATATTACTTTATAATATCAATACTGTGTGTTAGGTATTAGAGCCACTATTGGACTATATTGCTACTAATATGGGTAAATTGAGACAAGCATTATTGACTCCAGTCTTCCTAAAGTAACAAATAATTATCATATATCTATAAATTATTGTTACCATTTTCATATTAGTATTATGAAGGACATATGGCTTGATATTATCAATGAGTTGAAGGGAGAATATATCAAGTTGTCACAAAAACCAACTGTTAATCGTTCCCTTTATGAATGCTTGAGAGTAACTCTAACTACACTTGGTGACTTCTTTGAAGCTGATGGAAATGGATTATCACGTACTCAACTGGAGACAGAGGACTACATAGTGAGTAGCTAAACTAATGATGACATGTAATAAGTTTCTTTTCAGGACTTGTTGGATCTTCTTAGTGTTTCCGTTTTATCAACAGAAGATATCATAAAGAAATTTTGTCACAATTTAGTAAAACAACAGGTATTAAAGTATTGTTATCATACATACAGTAGCAGTGCCTATGAAGGGATGGCACATATTGTCCTTTGGAATATATTGGCATAAAACAATGAATATCTCACTTAAAACTGTTTTCAATTCTTTAAAGTATTTCTTTCTATGTTAATCCCTTTATATGACTTAGTCATAAGTTAAGATAAGGTTTCTTAGCATCACAGACATAATTGGTCAAATGTTAGATTTGTTAACCTTTCCATTGCTGCCTCCTCCACTTTATAGCTCACAATAACTCAGTAATCATAAACTGTTTGGATACCAAATTCAGAAACAAATATAGTGATTTCAGTAGTTTACTCTTACAAAAGCCATTTTTATGAATAATTAATCAATATTAATAAACACAGAGAATATTTGATTGTAGATCTACAATCATATATCTCTTTCTTCTGGCAGTATGTATAAACTATTTTCTACTTTGATGTTCACCTAAAAAGAAGATTAGATGATTGTATGACTAATAAGCCAGTGACTATAACCCTAGCTACAATATATTGAATGATATAAAAGTTGCATAATGATACTTAATTCAATACTTTTTCAAGTATCATTACAACTTATATTGTATTCTGGAGAACATCCTGTACATGTTTGTCCAGAACTCATGCATTATAGAATAATTTAAGATCCTAGCTACCTTTCTCTAACCACTTTATTTATTAATCACTAATAATTATGTCTTCATCACAATATAATATATATATATATATATATATATATATATATAATAACGTTATTACTTTTCATAACTTGGTTGAACATGAAACCTCTATTGGCTATCAAAGTGCTACCTTTAAAATTAAGCAAACAAGTACATAAAAACATTTCTATAAATAAAATAAATGTAGAGTACAAACAAAATAGTATATAGAAATGGCAACTGCCATCATCCTACATAATAGCATATGTGGCACAAGCAAGTAAGGATATTTAGCAATTATCTAACTCTTTTAAATATTGTCAATGATATATTGTTGCATTCTGTGCCAGTGCTATTTATTATGTAGGGATGATATAGTCACCATTGTTACTATCTTCTTTGCATTCTTTGTATTGGACTGATATTACCCATCCCTATGTTTACTTCATTGTTAGAAAATGTTTTTATTTACTTCTATATATACTTGTACATTTATACTAATACATGTTTTGAAGGTTCAATCAAAGGATCAATTTGGTGTCCTTCATATAAGTCATATTTATGACTATACAAAGAAGGCAGTGATAGTTGAAGTATTGTCTGCTGAGCATATACCTGGACTGAGTCGCAGTGGTAAGTTGATTTATCTTGTATAATTGTTACTATTACTAATAAGGAAAAAGTGACCCTTATGTCAAGCTGTATCTACTACCAGCAACAATATTTACTGCTGTTAGACGCAAAACCCTCAAGACCATTGTGCAGAAGCAGACATTAGATCCAATTTTCAATGAGACATTTGAATTGTAAGTAGTAACACTTTGTCAATTTAATATAATAATATATTTTATATTTATCATTAGGACTGCTGATCCCTCACAACTCAAACAAGATGGCACTATTCTTCTTTTTGCTATGTACAATCAAGATAAATTTGGGCGTCGCTTTATTGGTATATGTGTTGTACCATGTAATACCATACCTCTGAAAGGAAGGGAACGTAAAATGGAGCATTTACATCTCTTTCACTATGAGCACACTCTTGCCTTTAAAGAGTTAGAGAGTAGAATGACTGAACCTATGGCTCAAAAGTTTATGAAAACTATGAAAAAATTGGTTTTTAAAAAATAGACTCATATTGAACATCCATTTTATTGTCTCCTATTGTCTCTTCATTAAGATTGTTGTTCATACTATATAAAATGATTTTTGAGTTATTTTTAAACATAACTTATGTTAGTATTACATTGGAATGTGCTATTATTTTAGACTTTTTGAAAGCTAACAGTAGTTGAACAATTGTTAATTAAAAGAGAAATACAATATCTAATTTATATAAAATGAAATGTGAAGATAGATCTCTTTACAGATTGAGAAGACATTCTGAATAAATAAAACGATTATTTCTCTTGAAAAGAATAGATGATAAAGTATTTTAATAATTTGTATTTTAATAAGCATCCACTAAGTGTTTAAACACATTGGGGCCTTGGTTGATATATGTGACAATTATATAAGAAAGAATTAAGCACAGTGAAAATTGATAAAAGTAGTGACATAGCAGCACATTCTCCATCAACTTTAATCTGTGTTCCACCAATATGTAAATGAACTCTTTGTTAGGTTACTGCAGCTGAAATAAAGTCAACTAAGATATGTCTTGGTCAGGTCCTAACTCCCACAGTTAAAGAACTGTCTTCTCTCAACATAAAGATGTCTTTTGCATTTGTAGAGTTCTGATCAGTATTCATAAGAGGCTTTGACTTTAGTGCAACCAGCTAGCAGCCTACACTAAAAAAGTATATGCTCTAAGTTTATTGAGTTTCAGCTTATCCCAATATTCATAGTTTGTTGGAGCAAATTGTACTTGCAATGGTCATGGCATGTATTTACTAGAAATGGCAGAGCTAGCTTTGGTTCATAAATTTGCTATTATTCCAATATGTTTTATGTTTTATATGTACATATCATGTTGACAAGAAACTCTTGTAATGTAAACACTGACTAACTGACTATAACTGTACAATCCTTATATTAAAAGATATTACATAATTAGTAATAACAATATTCCATTATTAGATGATAAAGAGCAGTTCTCTACATCTGTACTGTCATTGTCTACTAGAAGTCGAAAAGTTTGAAATCAGGATACAGTATGATGGTATGAACAATTATATGGACCTTGCAACCTATTTTTCAAGATCCTTGTAATTGAGTATGGTCTGATTTTTCTTTCCTTTGCTGCTCTTTGTAATAGTGCTGACCAAACTGGCAATCAAGTTTGCATATTGAAGAAACTGTGAATGGAGTATTGTCAAATTCAAGATTGCAACCATTTATTGTATGATTCCAGAAGATTCTTGATTTTGTCTAATATTGTTAATAAAGGATAACATGTACTGTATAATTATATTATTTAAGTGCAGCAAAAGATAAAATTAATACAGAAATGTTGATACCTTGGATTGACTCTGGTCTGGGTCATGTTTTCTTTGTTCACACCAGGCACATATTTTTTTAGTGGGCTTCGAGTGCCAAAAGAGCTTTGAGTTGCTATCTTATGACTCTCCAGCAACTCTTCAACATTGTCAATCACACCAGAGTAATAGTGCAGACCAACAGGATGGAGATCACATGCCCAAGGTGGCTTGGATGAAGTATCTTGCTTGGCCATTGTGAGTAATGAAGTTAAAATTGAGAAATTCCCGCCTAAACACGCGTAAACACATGTAGAGATGTGAGTTGATTAACATGTCATGTGACTTCCGTTCATCAGATCAAGTGAAAGTAGTGTACCCCGTATTATAATATCAGTCCAGTGCAAAGAATGCAAACAAGATATACGGATGACAATTGGATCATCACTACATAATAGAACAGGCACAAAATGCAACAATATATCACTGATATTATTTAAGTTAATTTGATAGTTGGCAAATATAAATTAATATATATCCTTAATTGTTTGTGCTACCTGTGCTATTGCCTCCTCACAGTACAAAGTCCCCAGCATGCTCCAATGTTCTAGGGAAAAGAATGGCTACTATTTGTAGTCTTGACTAACTAAACTTGGTCCCTCAGACAATGGAGCACATTATTTACATGAGTGTACTTCAATATATGTTCTAGGAAAGCAGGGTGTGGCTAGATTAGATTCTGTCAATGTTACGCTTTATGAGGTGTCAAATGAGTCAAAAAACCCCCATAACATCTGATATATGTATCTAACCTCTGATATATACATTTAACCTCTGATATATATTTAGAGGTCAGATAAATATTTCAAATATATATTTAGATATCAGATATATATATTGTAAAGTAGAGGTGTTAGCCAGGCCTAACAATCTTTAAATGAATCTTGGAACATATATTCCAAGACTTATTAAAAGATTGTTAGACTTTATATATATATATATATATATATATAGTATAACCAGGCCACCACAATATAATGAATCCCTCCTATACCTCTTGTATAAAGTAAAATTTATTAAACAAAAAGTGGTTACATAATCAACAGTCATAAAATTACTTAGTCTTGGTAACATTGATTCCCACTTTGGTACATGGACATATAGACATGTTAGGAGTTAACATTTTGGCACATAGATATTTTGACATGATATTTTGTGAGTTGACATTGCAAGAATGGACATTGTGGGAGTTGACATTCTGGATTAAACTTCCAGGGTCCTACTAATCCATATTTCCTCTCTATGCTACTGTTCTCTCCCTCCCCACTCCCCCCTCCCCCCCCCCTCCTCTCTCTCTCTCTCAGTATACATACAAAGACAATTATAATCAGATCAATATTTAATTTATTAAATAACAATGACTTGTTTACGGTTTTAGTATATGAATAATGTTTTATTGTTTTGTTAGTATTCATAGATTTTGGGAAATGGGACACCTACAGTGACTATGAATATGAATACATAACACAACAAATAAACTAGACATAAACAAACTGTTTAATTCACAGATCTTCATTAACATGTTTTTAAAAATACTGAGACAGAAACAAAAAATTACAATTTGATTTTTTTATAATTAATGAAACCATTAATTATAAAAAGGGATGCTAAAGATGACAACACCACAAAGAGTATGAAGATGACACCTCATTTTGACAGTTTATAATTATATATCACACTAAACTCGTCCTTTAGTTAACTATTTGAATACTTTTTCTTCGCAATCTTTTATGATGAAAACTCTTGAGCTGATCTTGTAAATAAGTAGCACCATAACAATGAAATATCTTAGTTGATGGAATTTAATTACATGCTATTTGTACTCACTGTGGCAATAAAAGTGCTACCTGTTTCTTTTCATTTGAAAGTATCTCCACTATCAGTAGTACACACTTCTGTACAGTGGCTAGTGGAATCTGATTCTTTCTAAATTACAATTTATATTTAATTTACATACAAATTAGTTTTATAATTATTATTCATTACTTTCCCGTTGATTCGCATATCTGGTGAAAATACGGTTGCGTGCTACTTGAAGCACCACGACAACCGCTGTAAAAGCAGATCTTACAGACTTTTCTGATACATGACGTGATATTGACTTCAAAATGAAAAAACTGAATCTACGTATACGAAAACAATCCATGTTAAAGATGGTCGATCATGTTCACAAGTCAGTTTGTTTTAAATACTATCTATCTATCTACCTACCTCTCTCTATATATTATATATGTGTGTGTGTGTGTGTGTGTATAGGTATGTATGTATGTGTAATGCTCAGGGTGTCATTTATGTATATTTATTATTGATTTATCTCATCTTCTTTGCCAGATTTGACAGCGATCATCTTCTAAATGATTATGATCATGACAGTACTATGCTTTCATCTATTGATGGATCACCAATTGAAGAAGTATATAAAAATCTATATTATATTATCTGTAATAAGAGTGGTAAATAACCAGTGTAATCCAAAAGCATCTTTGAATTAGATTGCATTAGATTTGTTTTTATATTTTAAATACACTAATATTTGGTTAGCATTGTAATCTTTCAAATTCGACAACAGGGCGACCAGGACAGTATGAAGGATCTTAGATGTGGTAGTGTTGTTACCTTCCATGAACTGTTACCAAGTCAGGTCAAGTATTGTTAGAACTTGTTACTGTACTCTTGATACTAGATATTGACTTTGTATGTATTTTGTAGATTGAGGATGTGTGTTGTGATACACTCAAGTTATATTATGATCTAGAGCTGATACATAGTGACCAGGATAACAAGGCAACATTTGATTACATTAAACAAGTAAACAATTATTTTTATAACTTTGTTTGCTATTAATATCTAATAAGTGTTGTTTTTGTGTCTGACTTTGTTCAGTAGTATAGAAAATTATAAATTAATCATTCTAAATGTAACTTTTAAATTCAATTCAGTTAGTATACTAATGTTGCAATTTATTGCTTCCACTTTAATAATTCTATTAGGTTTTTAATACAACAGAAGAAAAATTTGCCTCAATAGATGAAATTGCAAGAAAAAATGTAGCTACCAAAGTAAGATATATAAAACATGTCTCAATTCTTTATTAAATATATTTATAGGAGAGAGCACTTATCTTGAAATGTAAAAGTAAGTTTATAGGTTGATTACAAGTGTTGTGTCACATATATAATCTTTCTTCAGTTATTAAAGCAAATGGGTTACCAGCAAAACGTACTAATGGTATGTATATTGATACAGTACAGACATGCAGACATGTTGAATAATCCTTATGTGTGTATAGGCATCAACAATTGCAGTAGTTAACATTGTTTTACCAGTTTTATGTGTATTTCATTATGGATATTAAGGGATGATTAAAATTGATAACATTCACTGCTAGCCTATGTATATGAAATCCATGGTCAGGAATAATTATGCACATATTTATGTCCATTTTATGGTCAAAATGGTGGCTGTCATCTTTCGTATGAATAATTGCAACTTTTTAAATTTATGAAACAATCTTTTTCAACATTGATCCAAAAAGTGAATAAGAGACTACCCCTAAACCTTACTCTGAGGAGCCTGGATGTTACTGGCTCACCTAATTTGTATGGTAGTGCTAAAAGCAAATGATTTGTAAAAATATCATGTTAATAAGTCATTGCAGAATTTAGTCATAGTTATACATATCATAGTATCTTAAATATTGTTGGATGATATTGAAAGTAATCCAGCTGGGCCTGCAATAGAAGAGAAAGGAGCAATGGAGAAACAAAATATTCAGACAAAAAAGCTTTCAGTTAATGCAAAAATCAATCTAGGAAAGAAGCATCACAAGCTTTGGTGTTAATCCAGAACATTAGAAGTGTTATTGAATGCATGATAACTAATAATATTGGATGCCAATTTATTTATCTTTTATTTTCATAATTAACATATAAGTCTGTTAGAGTGGTACTGAAGGATTGTCCAAACTTGTTCTCCAATCATTAGTCTAAAACATGTCCAGAAATGCATACAATACATTTACAATATTTGATCATTACACAGATTTCCCTATATATAAATAAATGGACACTACCAGGAATGAACATTTTGTAGCAAAAAGTTCTATTGAGTATAAAATAGCTTGTGTCATTTTGTATCTGTTAGTTAAGCATACTGAACTACGTATGCTGTAATAGTGAATATGATATTTCAATCCAAAATTGTGATAGCTATTTGGCATTTACTAAAATTGATCTGAACACTGTACTAAATAAATAGGAGAACCACTAAACTTTAATTGAATATGCCCTAGTCATGTTTGACTATACTCTAAAATTATATTATCATCACACTATCATCATTATGTTCAAATTGATTCATAAGTCTTTACTTTTTCTTTTTGTACTATAATAATGAGATCCTTAAGTAGTACTTGGCAAATCCATTACATTGCTAATGAAAAATGTGTGTCATGTAAGGTTCAGTGTGATGACTTGGGGTTATGGCACACAATAATGATTTGTGACCGTGAATTTCAATATATTATATATATGTAGAATCTGTGTATCTGTAAATTCACTGTACATTATCTATTTTGAAGCATTAGAAGTTAGTTCATTTATCTTTAAATAGTCTTATGCTATAAAATATCATCTACTTAGTAGCAAGTCTCATCACTTGAATTATGTGACAAATGAACACATAAATCTATTACTATTACTGCAATATGTCTGCTTATATTTAACAACCAATTCTGTTCATTAATTCTGTGTTTCTGATAGGATATGCATGCATATGTGCTCAAGTATATATGTATGAACATATGTGAATGTATGTGTGAAAATAATTTTAATTCCAGTATAATGAAGATAATTCTATTTTCAGATCCCCATTGTGTACTTGCTGTCCTTGATAAAAAGCAATTTGACTCTATGGTAGTTCATCGTAATTTTCTTGATTGGAAGGAACAGCAACACATTAGTAATATCTACAGATCTAGTGTAAAAGAGAAGACACTAGACCCAGAATGGAATGAAACATTTGAACTGTAAGTATATTGGCTATTAAAGCTTAGTTCTGATGTTTATATATATATAGAGATATTACTGATGCACAGGATCAATATCTGGTTATTGAATTATGGTAAATGCACTGTAAAATTGTCTTAACTTTGGAATTATTATAGGAACTTTGACAAAACTCACAAAGACAAACCAAAAGGATTTGTAAAATTAGTTTCTGATCCTAAAAAAGATTATTTTCTGGGCAGAGCAGTCTTTTTACTACAGGTGCTCTTTGTTCTCTGGGCTATAACTATCTATAATCTGCCAAAGACTTTTGAATTTCACTTATATAATCCTATCTTTGGCTTCAACCACTGACAAATTTTCTAATATATGTTAGAACTAAGTTCCCTTCTTAGACTGCCCTATACTAAAATATTATTGGCATTCCACATTCCTCTATGTAGACATGATATGCATAGTGTATAGTCACCTTTTATGGAGTATTTTATACTTTTAGCATGTCCCTGTTGGTGGTGGAGAAAGGATATTTGATGTATTGTCTCGCTCTGGAAAACATTCTCGAGGAACACTAACAGTCTGGTTAGATATTGCAAGAAAGAAGGTTATAAATATATTAATGAGAGGGAGTGATCTTGTGTATTTTTAGGAGGCTAAATCTGAACATGAAGTTCACTCATGTTACAGGCAGTTACTGCAATGCATCATGGAAGCAGAAAGTAAAAAAGTTAGTTTGTATTGTATTTTGTACCTAGTTTATAATCTGTTTGAATGTAGGACAGTCAAGAATATACTAGACATTGGAATGCCATTTTGCCACCCATTGCTGAAAAGTTATTGACTCAATATTCCTATCTTCACCGCATTACTCCATTACAGCAATCTGCAATGTAAGTGTTATTAATATCATTACTGGATCCTCATCTATATAAACTCCGCCCATTAATTATTAGTCGTCTGTCTGTTCTCTTGGACTATAATAAAGCATATGCTATTGATATAGCTGCTTTATTGGATGTACTACAAAATATACAGCACTATGAAGTTGAAATACCTGATTCAGAGAGAAGTATCAAAGGAACATCTGTACAGGATTTTGCTGATGGTACATCTGGACCTCCATCATGGGTATGTATTTTGCATGTACACAAGTCATTTGTTTAAAAACATGAAGTAGAATGTAGAGATAGCTAAGGTCAGTTAATTGCTAAGAATGCAAACAAGATATTAGGGATTACTTTTTTATCATCCCTACATGATAAAATGGTTACAGATAGAATGCACTTATATATGTAAGTCAACCTAGATTGTGCTAACAAAATGGTTGCTGAAGCATTCTAAATAATGCTCACATAAAACAATACTTGTACTATGTTTTTAATCATGTTGCCACAGTCACTGAATGAAATCATAGTCAACAAAGTTTTTGTCTTAACTACAAAGAATATCAAAGAAATTCAATGTTTACTAAATTTACACTATTATATTTAACATGTGATTCAGTCACTTTTGCATTGTCATAATAAGAACACTACATAGTATTGAGAGGTTCTGATTAATTATATTGACCAGATACTTGAATTTTTTGCCAGTACATTTCAATGGAAATTCTGGGTAATCCTTACATAGACAGTGCTACCCTCTGGCTTCTGCCTTTTTATACATTTGATCACTTTGTTTATTTCACTTTAAACAGTACACACACTTGTATTTCTGACATTTATTTTATATAGGTTCTAACTCTCATTGAAAATCTTAAAGAGTTAGTTTCATATATAATGGACCTAGTGAAAGATCACTTGAATATGTTTAATCTGAAGTCAGACAATGGCATTAACAAATTGCAGAAAAATCTCCAGTAAGACCACACCTATATGCATAATTACATTTCTTGCCTGGTATATTATACATGTTGCAGTCCATAGACTATATGTTATGTATAATTACGTTACTACACTACATTTCAATTTGTGCTACCTTTCTATTTCCATGTACCTTCATTATAGTAATTATTATAATCTTATTTTAAGAGTACTCTATGAAGTTTATCAGATTCGGCTTTATAAAGTTCGACAACATCCAGATGATCTAAATTATAAGTATCTATTGACATCAGCTATACAGGTACTATCAATGATGTTGTTACTATATTAGTATTTACAATAACTGGTTAGACTGCTGTTTCACAATGGATACTGATATTGTCAGGAAATCTAATGCCACCACATAGTGTAAGTGTAGTATTATTATACAGTGAACACACCTCCCTAACTACATATAGGGTATTAAGGAAAATTTGCTTGCCTTTAAAGCATTGTGTTCTCATTGTTTAAAACAGTGTGAACAAGGATATAATAAAATTCATCCTGTCTTTATGGAGTAAGTAGAACCTCAAACCTCAAGTCATAATTTTATCATCCTTCATTAGAATAGATGTAGACTATTTCTCTCCTTTCTTCACCTCTTTGGATAAACTGGTTAGTCCTATCTAACTTCACATTTCCTAACTCTGTACATAGCTACATAGTGAGGTTGAGAGTCGATTTAAATTTGAAGAAGACAATCCAGATATTATTCTTGTTACATATCAAATTTATCAAATTTTTCAAGATCTGTTTGTTTTTGCTAACAATGTTAATTCTGAGTAAGTCTCACTGCCAATATATTGAACACAACACATTATTTGGTTGCAATATTCATCCAACTATTCAATGTACAAATTATTCAGTTATTTTAATGAGCAATTTTTATCTTACATGGGATGGATTATTATGGAATGTAGAATTCATGTCAGTTACTCATTGTAAAATTTTTTGGTATGATATATTGTTACAAAGCAACAAATTATAGAGTAAGTAATTCTCATGAATTTTGGATTGCATAATATTCCACAGATGTAGCTACAAATTAATTGTTTAAATAACATATTAGTTTTTACAGTGATATGTATTTATCTATTCCAACATTCCATGTATTCACATTATTTAATAATATACCTAGGTTTTTAAGAAAGCAAAAAGTTGATAAGCTTGAAATTATCTCCTACCAGCTTTGGTTCAAACGTTTTCTTTTGAAGTGGATACATCTTGCACAATCTAAAGCTAAAGAGAGGCTGTTAAAAGCTGTTGAATTAGACACTATTGTCAGGTGTACAGACAAAGCATCTTATTCATCCTCTGCTGTAGATGCTCACACCTTCTTTGTGCAAGTATGTATATCTAACTTAGATCTTTATCATCTTTATTATACTAGGTAATTTCTTTCTGGAATGATGTAAAGTGGCCAGACAGAGTAGAGTCTATAGATTATTTTGTTACAGTTGTTCAGGTACACATCATTATGAATATATTATAAATGATCTACTATTTAGAACCTGTGTGAACTATCTACTTGCTATACTAAGCTGATGTTTGACAAGATAAATCCTGAATATTATATCGATAAAGATGGACGTTTCATAGTCACTGACAAAGTAAAATAACATTTGCACACAATCCTCTGTATATTATGATCCAATTATTTTTAGCTCTGTGTCACCCTTAATAACATTCATTATGTTAAGCAAGTGTTAAAAAACATTGAAACTGAGCTAGACTTACCTACTTACTATAAATGGTTAGATGAAGAAAAAACAGTTAAAGGACCAAAGCTAAGTGAACATGCTCGCAATATGATTCTTGATGTATTGGATAATGCTGATGAAGACATGTTCAACAAAATTGATTCAATAGTGAAGATCATCAAGAAAAAGGTGTAGTACATATATTATATACAGATATAGAAACATTGTTTCTCTAGTTGCCACCTTGTATATTGGCTTTTTTGCCTGGTATTATGGAAGCTAGTGAAGATATGCCTTCAGACAAAGTTAGTTAAGTCAGGAGATATCACTTTATAATATCAATACTGTGTGTTAGGTATTAGAGCCATTATTGGACTATATTGCTACTAATATGGGTAAATTAGGACAAGCATTATTGACTCCAGTCTTCCTAAAGTAACAAATAATTATCATATATCTATAAAGTATTCTTACCATTTTCATATTAGTATTATGAAGGACATATGGCTTGATATTATCAATGAGTTGAAGGAAGAATATATCAAGTTGTCACAAAAACCAACTGTTAATCGTTCCCTTTATAAACAGTTGATGATAACTCTAACTACACTTGGTGATTTCTTTGAAGCTGATGGAAATGGATTATCACGTACTCAACTGGAGACAGAGGACTACATAGTGAGTAGCTAAACTAATGACATGTATGTAATAAGTTTCTTTCCAGGACTTGTTGGATCTTCTTAGTGTTTCTGTTTTATCAACAGAAGATATAATAAAGAAATTTTGTCATGATTTAGTAAAACAACAGGTATTAAAGTATTGTTATCAGATACACAGTAGAAGTGCCTATGAAGGGATGGCACATATTATCCTTTGGAATATATTGGCATAAAACAATGAATATCTCACTCAAAACTGTTTTCAATTCTTTAAAGTATTTCTTTCTATGTTAATCCCTTCATTATGACTTAGTCATAAGTTAAGATAAGGTTTCTTAGCATCACAGACATAATTGGTCAAATGTTAGATTTGTTCACCTTTCCACTGCTGCCTCCTCCACTTTATAGCTCACAATAACTCAGTAATCATAAACTGTTAGGATACCAAATTCAGAAACAAAAATAGTGATTTCAGTAGTTTACTCTTAGAAAAGCCATTTTTATGAATAATTAATCAATATTAATAAACTCGGAGAATATTTTATTGTAGATCTACAATCATATATCTCTTTCTTCTGGGAGTATGTATAAACTATTTTCTACTTTGATGTTCACCTAAAAAGAAGATTAGATGATTGTATGACTAATAAGCCAGTGACTATAACCCTAGCTATAATACATTGAATAATATAAAAGTTGCATAATGATACTTAATTCAATACTTTTTCAAGTATCATTACAACTTATATTGTATTCTGGAGAACACCCTGTACATTTGTCCAGAACTCGTGTATGATGGAATAATTTAAGATCCTAGCTACCTTCCTCTAACCACTTTATTTATTAATCACTAATAATTATGTCTTCATCACAATATGATATATATATATATATATATATATAGTAACGTTATTACTTTTCATAACTTGGTTGAACATGAAACCTCTATTGGCTATCAAAGTGCTACCTTTAAAATTAAGCAAACAAGTACATAAAAACATTTCTATAAATAAAATAAATGTAGAGTACAAACAAAATAGTATATAGAAATGGCAATTGCCATCATCCTACATAATAGCATATGTGGCACAAGCAAGTAAGGATATTTACCAATTATCTAACTCTTTTAAATATTGTCAATGATAAATTGTTGCATTCTGTACCAGTGCTATTTATTATGTAGGGATGATATAGTCACCATTGTTACTATCTTCTTTGCATTCTTTGTATTGGACTGATATTACCCATCCCTATGTTTACTTCATTTTTAGAAAATGTTTTTATTTACTTCTATATTTACTTGTACATTTATACTGATACATGTTTTGAAGGTTCAATCAAAGGATCAATTTGGTGTCCTTCATATAAGTCATATTTATGACTATACAAAGAAGGCAGTGATAGTTGAAATATTGTCTGCTGAGCATATACCTGGACTGAGTCGCAGTGGTAAGTTGATTAATCTTGTATAATTGTTACTATTACTAATAAGGAAAAAGTGACCCTTATGTCAAGCTGTACCTACTACCAGCAACAATATTTCCTACTGTTAGACGCAAAACCCTCAAGACCACTGTACAGAAGCAGACGTTAGATCCATTCTTCAATGAGATATTTGAATTGTAAGTAGTAACATGCACTTTGTCAATTTAATATAATAATATATTTTATATTTATCATTAGGACTGCTGATCCCTCACAACTCAAACAAGATGGCACTATTCTTCTTCTTGCTATGTACAATCAAGATAAATTTGGGCGTCGCTTTATTGGTATATGTGTTGTACCATGTAATACCATACCTCTGAAAGGAAGGGAACGTAAAATGGAGCATTTACATCTCTTTCACTATGAGCACACTCTTGCCTTTAAAGAGCTAGAGAGTAGAATGACTGAACCTATGGCTCAAAAGTTTATGAAAACTATGAAAAAATTGGTTTTTAAAAAATAGACTCGTATTGAGCATCCATTTTATTGTCTCGTATTATCTCTTCATTAAGATTGTTGTTCATACTATATAAAATGATTTTTGAGTTATTTTTTAAACATAACTTATGTTAGTATTACATTGGAATGTGCTATTATTTTAGACTTTTTGAAAGCTAACAGTAGTCAAACAATTGTTAATTAAAAGAGAAATACAATATCTAATTTATATAAAATGAAATATGAAGATAGATCTCTTTACAGATTGAGAAGATATTTTGAATAAATGAAACGATTATTTCTCTTGAAAAGAATAGATGATAAAGTATTTTAATAATTTTTATTTTAATAAGCATCCACTAAGTGTCTAAACATTAACAATACAACATACATAGCAAAGTACAACCACTCCAATGAACTAAATTCTACAACTGATAGTATTATATTTGCTATGCAACTTTTCTTTACATACTATAGCTTATATAAATTTATATTCTTGTCTGTACTCAGCAATATTATCATAAGTAATGTAATTATGCAATGATAGATTAAAATAAGTAGGCAATAGCTTAATATGATAGTCACACTCATTAATTAATTAAGAGTCACATTGGGGCCTTGGTTGATATATGTGACAATTATATAAGAAAGAATTAAGCACAGTGAAAATTAATAAAAGTAGTGACATAGCAGCACATTCCCCATCAACTTTAATCTGTGTTCCACCAATATGTAACTAAACATTTTGTTAGGCTGAGCTCTTTTATTTGTGTTTGTTGTCCTTCCAAATTTGGAAGCTGTTATGCCAAGCTAATATATAACTGAAACCCAGGGACATCTTATTGCAGTACTAGATAAACTTGTCAAAGAAATTTTTTTGAAAAAATTCCAGGTTGTTACCATGCTGCTTATAAAGACTTCGAGAGGTCATCCTTTCAAAAAAAACAAATGCAAATATCATAGGGTTTAGAAGTTGCTTACTAGATCTAGAAAACGAAAAAAATGCCCATCAGCTTATCAGAAAAGGAACGTCTAGCTCAGGGTTAGTGATAAAGTGATTAATTTATTACACAGAAAACCAAATTTTTCACCCAAAAATTTTTACTAAACACTTATAAATATATAATTTATATTATAGCTGCTATGTGGCTATTTTGTATATAAAGGATATTAAAGGGTAACTGAAATGCGTATTTTGAAATTTTTGAAACTTGGTTATTCGTTAAATAATAATATGATAACATGTAAACCTTACTTGTTTTCTTGAAATGGAACTTTCTTTTGAAATAAAACAAAGTCAAACCTTGCTCGATCACAAGTCAGCCATCTTTTTCCTGTTTAAGCAGCAAAATCGGCAAAACGCATTATGACATCACAAGATGAACGATGAAGTTGAATTCAATTCAACACCTGGTAGGAAGTGTGAACTACTGGAAAATGCCTAAGAGATGCGTTGTTTTTGGTTGTGGTATTACTAACAAGGATGGAGTGAGTCTATTTTCATTCTCTAAAGATCCAGTACACAATAAAAATGGACTGAGCAAGTAAAGAGAAGCAAGGAGAAGTGGTTGGGACCAACCAAGTACTACTCATTTTTGTGTAGTTGCCACTTTACTGAAGACTATTTCCAGCCTGATATAGTTGGTGCTGCTAATCTAGGGTTATCTAAAAAAACGAAACTAAAATTTGATGCTATCCCAACAGTCTTCAAGGGACCAGTTAATGAAGATCAAACTAAGGAGGCATCACATTTAAAGAAGTCTAAATCAACAAATAGACATGAACATTACAAAAGAAGAGAGAATTTGAAGGTATATATATAAGAGCTATCACTACTGGATTATAACTGTTTGAATTGATTTAGGTTGTGAAAATGCTAGTAGATGCATCAGATGAACAATCCAATTAGGCTAATAATGAGAGTGAGTCCATAGATGAAGAATAGCTCAGTTAAGAGTGGGACATTCGAATTTACCTGAAGAACCTGGATATGAATCATGTTCATTTGTATCAGATCTTCTACCAGGCATGTTTTAAAGTGTATACTTCTACAGATTTTGTTCATATTGTACTTCCATTGCAATAGTACTATCAAGCAGTAAGAAAAAGCAAAAATGAAATTGAAAGGTATGTAATTTCAGTTATGTTAAAGCTGTCATGACATGTTAATGTTAGGCTGTCAGACAACTATACAATGTCAATCTACTGAAACATAAACAATGTCTATGTACTCTCATATATCTGTATAATGTAACCTTTTAATTGATGATAAGAAAAGTACTGAATCAGAATCACTCAATACACGCATTATAAAATCCAAATTAGATGAATCATTATATCAATTATCAATTGAAGAGTAAGTATAATATAAATGCTCGTATGTTAAGTGTCCAGTATAATGGCATGATCTTTGTAGACAAATAACACTCACTCATTAATAGCTAATGGTAAAGTTGCAGACCCATATTCTTGTCAGTATTGGTAATATGCAGTTTGTAATGTCAACACATTCAAGCAAACAGCATGCAATCCTGGATGGCCAATAATACATAGGAGTTCAGGTATCTCAGCTTCTTCCATTTTCTCCTTCATTTTCATAATTTCCTGACAGCAAATGCACTCCTTTGAAATACTCATGATTACGCAGTGGCTACATGAACACCTATAATCAACATATATATATATATATATATATATATTACAAACGTTATTCCTCATCTATTTTCATACCAATTAAAGTTTAAAAGTCTTTCTGAGGACAGTTCCGAGTCTCTTCACTACTACTACTATTACTGGATGCTTGGCTATCACTTGGTTCATATAAATAGCGTAAAACAATACCAGCAAAAGTATCTTCATCTTAAATATTGTTCAGATCCACTAGTTTCTTTATTAGCAAGCACATCCATCTCTATAACAGGTGTGAAAGTATCGATTTGCATATGTTCAACTGTTCATCGTTCATCTTGTGATGTCATAATGCGTTTTGCCGATTTTGCTGCTTAAACAGGAAGAAGATGGCTGACTTGTGATCGAGCAAGGTTTGACTTTGTTTTATTTCAAAAGAAAGTTCCATTTCAAGAAAACGAGTAAAGTTTACATGTTATAATATTATTATTTAGCGAATAACCAAGTTTCAAAAATTTCAAAATACGCATTTCAGTTACCCTTTAATATTATTTGAGTTATCATTTATTTGGAGTGTTACTTACACTTCTATTGTGTCATTGATTTGTGATTATTGTTAATACGTGATATTTCCACCTCTATTGTTCTTGTAAAGATATGTTAAGTGTGTAGATATATTTTTAGCACTAGTTTTTACTGATGTTACTTTTCCATTTACACTGTTCTTTGAATTGTACACTATTTAAATGTCATTCTTTGTGTAATAAAATAGTCTTTTTCGTGATTCTAAAATGAACTGGTCAACTCGGTGGCTAGACCTCTTCCATATAATCCTTCACACCAACCTATCCAAACTAATGGTGTAGACTGTGGTGTGTTTGTCACACAATTTGCTTATTGCCGTGTCTTTGATATGACTTGGGATTTTGATCAGATTTTTACAATCACATAGTGATCATGCTTAAACTTTCTTTAACTATATGAACATACAGGACACTTAGGGAAATATTAATAGAAGAAATTTTATGTAGACAATGTTGTGAGTCTTCGTGATGTATACTTTGATTCATTTAAAACTATAAATTGCAGAGATTGTAATGTCAGAGCATCACTACTACAGTCACCAATTCCTTTGGATTCAACTACCAACCTGTCTTTCTAGAACCTGAAAATGCTAAATGCCTACACAATCCACTAATTAGTAAATCTGAGTTGTTAAGCAGCCTTAACATCTAAAACCTCTCTTTCTTTGAAAAAGAATAAAACAATTAAATCTGATGCCTTTGACAAGAGCTTTCTGAAGAAAGCAGCATCACTTCACACTAACTCCATTAAGACATTAAGTGATATAGAAGCTCACACAAAGTGTGCAAGTAATAGTGAATGTAAACTACATGCATTATTGTTCACTGATTTGGTAACAGTTACAAAACTTCCAGCAAATCTATCTAAGTCAACTGGTGACATGACTAGTCAGTGTAGTATTAGTATAATCTAATATTAATTTGATGGGTATATTTGTAATATGGCAAGTAATCCTTTTAAAAAGTGTAGACGTTGGTATCTGTTTAAGCGTGAGGCTTACAAACTAAAGAAGTATTTATTACAATTAAAAGCAAGACTTAGATGCATGCAAATGTTCACAACAACTTTGGAATCAACACTCTTCGTCCAAATAAGAAAATGACGCGATTTATGCACGTAGGAAGGTAAGAACAAGTTAATTTCATCATTGGAATTGTATTTTATTGCATAAGTATTAGTAAGACCATACCAACAGCCATAATGAGCTTGAAATACTGAATGGACGTGCATATTTAATACCTAATTAATGTGGCATAGTAGAGACTGTTCCAGAAGTTTTTGTTGTTTGACACTTAATCTTTCATTAATTGTACAGATAGATTTAATTCTGTATGTTAGATTGAACTGTATTGATGTATGTTGTTCTGTGACCATGGATTATCACTAAACATTATGTATATACTGTTTTTGTACACTTCTACACAAATTACTCTAACATTGTTGTACTGTATATACAAGGCTGCCACCTTGACAATTTTTTAAAACATTGATAAAATGCCTAAATAGCAAGGCTAGTGTCAAGCAAGATACATTAATAGAAACTGTATTAATACTAGTCTATAGTAGATGGGTTAAAATAATGTAGTTGACTTTAATTTATTTACTGACATTGATGAATCTTTGATACAAGATGGAAGTGAGTTCCATAACTTAATTGAGTTAGGAAAGAAGGATTTATCATATGTACTTGTGCTCTATACCAGGACTTTAAACTAAGATGATGAAAGGCTCAGAGTGTATTGAGAATGATTGAAGAGAGGATACTGTAGATTTAGAACTAAAACATTTGTGATAAATCATTTTGTAAAGGAGGATTACTTTTGAGGTGTGGTATGTTAAGAGGAGGTTGGGATTTGAAAATACTCATGTGTAGAATAGTTGGAGGACCAACATTTAACACAGATTTTCAGTGCAAAGAATTGGATGAATGTCTCCATGTATTTAGAATATGACTACAAAACAGTTGAGATATTCTTTCTACAATGATCAAGTTAACAAATGCAATAAAAAAGGTGTTGAAGAAGAAGCATTAGCTCAAGATCTTGAGAAACATTACAATTGTTACAATACCTTGATTAGTAAATTATATTAAAAAAGTGACAAAATATTGATACAAGCAACCAGTACATAAAAATTTAAATACATGTATACTTTTAAGGGACATCATAAGTATTGTACACCATGAAAACTTGTTTATGATTTGTCTTATCAAATTTCAACTCTTCAGGGAACACAAATATCAGCAGTTTCCTATTGGCAACAATGAATCTAAGATATCTAATATAAACAAAAAGTTTTAAGAAGTACTAAGTACATTGGATTGACTAATGATTTTATTTGATAATTGAGATCATTAATTAAAAATATATTTTTAATTATCAACGGTGTGAAATGATATAGCAGTGCTTTTAGACAGAAACAAAACTGCTAGCTGTAAGCGAGTCACTGTATCTCCTGGTTTTGATATGTGTTGTTTTGCTACATCCATTCTTCTTAGCTGCTCACTGTTTAGATGTGCTTCTGTGTCAGGGAAAGTAAAGTTTGACTTTGAATTTTATGATTTTAATTATGAAGCAATCTTCTTTAAAAAATTCTAGTTATAGTCATATATACTGATTGATTGTTTGAAGACTAATTAAATTTTATACAAATTAAAATGAATATATCCACAGGATGTACACTATTAAAATACACCAGCATGTTTATGACATGTATTTAGACATCAAATGTATAACATGTGCATTCAACAAATATTCACTAGTGTATTTGTGTATGCATACTAAGTCTTAGAATACATATGTTATAATGTTACCGTATATTGCAAACATGTCATACATGTGTATAACACTTGTTTATGGATTGTATATAATAGTGTGTAAAGTTGTGTATAACAACTTTCTAGCACAGTGATTGAAATCAGTATGAATTAATTCAAGTAGCATAAATGCTGAGAGGAATCCTAAACCATTAGTGGCATTGTCACTAATTGGTATTGTCACTGAATGATATTTCCAATTGGCACATCACTAAAGATAACTGCTATACTATCAAACAGACCACCACTATTAAAGTTTAAACCACTGACATAAGTATATTAGCACTGTAGTTCCCTTGTCTAAATAAAACTGTCATACCAGCTGCAAAAGAGCTAAATTCTTTAGATCTTTATTCATTGACATTAGCTGCATTTGAGATATCACTATATGGTACAATGTTCCAATTGCCTTTTATGATTGTGTTGTTTATGAGAACATGAATTTGTAATATTTTACTTCTTTTATACATATTCCTAAAGTATAATGTAAGTCCTGATCAACCACAAGATGTATTCAAGTTAAAAGAACACTTAGTATAGCTGGATGTAAAAGTGATATTGACATTATTAAGGGTAACATTGTTGTTTGGATTAATTAGAAGAATAACAAAACCATAACTGTTGTTAATAGCAACTCCAAACAATTTGATGTCAGGACAATAACTGACAAACAATGTGACTAATTGATCCTTATGAAAATAGAAAGCAGTAATAGATAGAGTTTGTTAGTTGATGGCATAGGGCCCCACACTTTGTTACAAGTAAATTTTAAATGAAAAGTTCACTTTGTTACAAGTACATTTTTAATGAAAAGTTCACTAATATTATAGAACCCAAGGCCATTAGATAAATAACTTTGTTGTCTGCAACTAAACAAAAAGGACTTGAGGACAGGATATGCAGTAGAAAAGAAGTATCTTTGTGTCTGGTAGAAGATGAGTTGACCAACGAAGATATTTTTATTCAGACCATCAGGTTTTCTTAAAACAAAATAATTAGACAGAGAGGACATTGATAATAGCAGTACTGGATCCATTTTCTTTGAGTGCTGTAGATTTCTGACTAATTTCGGAAAAACTCACTTTGTATCAACTTTCTAAGCAGTAATATGAGGATATATAGATTACTACAAATATCTTGTAATGGAATCATGAAATTATCTTCATTTCTAACAATTATTTAAGTAATCATTGATTCTGTTTTATGTAAAAATGTAAACTTTAACACTAGTAAGAAAATATGCTTTTTATACAATGACAATATCAATGATATTTATAAACACAAGACAAAAGTGAAGATCATGTGCTACATCTAGTTAATAAAAGTTTTTCATCCATCTGACAATTTTAACATCCTGGATTACATTTCTTTCTCACAGATGACAGTTGTCATGATCAACAAGATCATCTCAAAACAAACTCCTAGTCAAGTATAGAAGATCCGCAGTAGCTGGTCATTTCTATTTTAAGGAGAAGAGGGCATCCCTGATAGAGTCATGTTGGTGTATACGGTCTTTGTTGCCACTGTAAGGGTTGCAGGATGATTTATAGAAGGAACATGCATGGGTAACTAACAGAGAACATTTTGACACCAAGCCAATACTAAAGGCAACAACAGAACTCTTGATCATGGAGGTGGAGCCCTAATGTAAGGGAAGGGACCACATTGAGCCAATCTCCTGCATGGAGCATAGTGGAGAACAGGGCAAGAGCTTTCAAATGAGAGGAAGGAGCATTTGAGAGGAGGGAGTCAAAGGTGGACTGATCAATGGCTTTGGAAAGATGGCGTTATTGGATAGGAAATCAATAGCATCAGATGAAGACCATTCTGGGTGTATTATTATTATTATCATCCTTATTATTATTATTATTATTATTATTATTACTATATTACCCAAACTTAGCCTCGTATCCAGGAAGATAGGAATACCTGGTAACTACTGCTTGCGCATGCGCGTAATTATTATAATTTAGACAATATAAGACACATAATTATAAACTTTTAATGGTAATAACAAATCAATGGGCTGGCTTTATACTGATGACGTTTTATTCACACTAAAAGTTAAAGCATGGCTTTTAAAAGTCGAATTCGTCGCTTGTGCAGAGATTAAGTGCACGAAAAAGAGTACTACATTTGTTCAGTGTAATTGAGATTCAAAATGATTGTGTTTTGCAAATAACTGCTCGACTAGATGTATCTAATTCTAGAGATTATGGTCTCTCTTCCTATGTATATATTTGTCTCAAGTGCAAACTTCAAATTTTGTCTTTGAGAAGTCTATTGCAGACGACCTAGAGGCATTCAAGCAGTTGGTTAGTTGCTCTGGATATATAGCTTCAATGAACAAGAGCTGCTCATTTTAAAAAGAGAGAGATCTGTTTTCCTAGTTGCTTTAGAGCGTAGAGTAGAGCATCTGAGAAATTACTGTCATCACTACAAGTGGTAGCCATCATATATAGTCGAACATTGTGGTAAAAGGATTTACTTCATATAATTGACGGAGGATTCTTAGAGTATACTATTATCTAACAAATCTATGGAAATTATACACATGCGAAAGCAGTATTTATCAAGCTTTCTTTCCTTTCGTAGAACGCCTGTGGCTATAGTCCAATCTCAATTCGAGCGTCTAGACCGTGTCTCTATTCGAGGAAATATAGTAATATTTATATTTACACCTAAACGTAAATATTTACAGAAAAAAATTTTACACAAACAAATAGCAGCAAGGTATTAGCATTGTGTCATAATAAAATATAAGTAGCATGACATGACAAAAATGTTTTCAGTTTTCGTGTAAGCACAGAATCTAATGTGGTAACACATATACCACTTGTAATGTTAATGTTGACGATAGAGGTAATCACGTATCTCCTTAGCCTTCTGTTTGTTGTTGACAATAGGCCCCTCAATGGCAGAAATCAGTGTCTCCCAGGAAACAGGTGATGATGACTCAGTTTCCACCCATTTAGCTATTACTCGTGAAAGCTTGACTATTTTATCGATGCTTTCTTGTTGAAAGCCTTTCAAATCATTTTGTGAAACCTTGAGGGCCAAACCTATCTCTTCCCATTTAGCACTGATATCTGCCAACCGTGAAAGAGCTTCATCAAGATTGGGACTTTCTTTTAAAATATCTAGAAAAAACAATAGTCCATTGCTGATGACTGATTAAACTGAATCTTATACATTATTGCTTTCAGAAAATTAACCACTTCTATAAAGTCCTTACAAAATGTCCCTACTATCTGGGTCCACTGATAGAAAGGTCTAGTAACATAATTATGAATATGATACTAAAGGTATATATGAATAGTACATAGTAATTTGAACTATTTTATTAACAGTTATTAAGTAACAAGCTTATAAGATGAAAAACGTGGGTAAAAACACAAATGCAATAATAACTATTATATAAAACTATAGAAACTTTCAAAATTATAGGCTTAATCATTTAGCCTCATTGTACAATAAAAGGCATATACAATATATAAAACTACATTATGGTGACACTTTCATAGTACAATATTTCTTTGAATAGTAGCTGTGATTATGATGTTTTCATGATCCAGCTGATGTAAGACATCATGAAAATTGTGTTAATAAGTAAATAATGTAAACTTTGAATGAAGAAAATTATTTAAAGCATTTTTGAGGGTTGCTTTTACTTTAATGACGTAAGAAAACTGAGGAGGTCACTTTTCTAAGAAATTTGGTGTGTGGTGCATGACATGATAACTGCCATTAAAAGAGTTACAGAATGATTACAAGATGAAAACACTATGTTAACATTAACATTGAAGATGTAAGTAAGTTGATTTAAAAATGACATGGCCTAGAAAGTTTCGAAATTATTATCCAGAATTAAAGTTTTTCTATCCTGTGAGGCTATATAAAATTATTGACAAATGTCAATAATGAATATCTAAATCAAAGCTTTTATTGGTTGTAATGCCATCACTACAAGCTCATTATAAACAGTCACATAGCTATGTATACTTACATTTACTTGGATCATGACTGGATCATGACTGTACATACTTGGACCTCAGGCTTGTTTTATTACATAGCACACTGTATCTATAATACAGCCCTCACAATTGGTTATAACCAATACTTATGAGCCATTATTAAGAGTATACACTAATCTTTTAAGAGTTGCTCAGATATAGTTTCTATTTCATCTTCATTTAATGGGGATAAGCAAGGTACAGAGTGGTATTGTAAGTATAATACAGTACAAAATTAATGTGGTGCAAGTACGATGCATGTCAAATAGACAATAGATTTCTTGTAAATGTATATTTAATATATGCAATAGAGCCTTCGCAGTTGGGTTATGATCCATACTTAAAAACCCTATTTTAACACCAACCTTTAAAACATTTCTCAGATGTATCTTTTATTTCATCTTCAGATAATGGAGGGTCAGAAAGTTTCTATAACAGAATGTGATATAATATGATGCACAACAAATAGAATTCTTGTATATTTGAACTAACTAATGCTTACCAAAGGATTACGTCCAGCAAACACACTGAGTTGACTGCAACGTTCTTTTATTGACGAGTGACTTGATGATAAGTGTGAGGACGAGAAATAAGAAGAACACCTATTCACTATGTGTTGACGGTAGTCCTCTTCAAGTGGCATCTCAGTATTGAAAAGTGCTTTTGTCACTGAAGGAGCAATGCAAAAAAAAGGATCATTCGCTCCCACAATTTGTTCGATGTCCACCTTTTTCTTGCGACTGTCATCAAAAACTTTATATTTTGCAAGCACTGATTCTCTATTATAATATCTGTTGGTGGATCAATACAAACGAGAGATGGAAAAAACAAGAGCTCATCTGATTTTTCATCTGATGGTAGATGAATTGAAGCTGATAAATTGGTTTTGAACATTTGCAGCATATTTGATTCTAAAACATGACAGAACTGAAGACTTCTAAGGAAACCAATTAACATATCAGTATTGTGCTTTGGAAATAATTTTTTCAGAATAGACTTAGGCACAATACCAGTATTACTAGCAATATCTTGATGGACACATTCAATTTCCTTAGGAGCAAAAAGGATGCCATTAACTTCATTGAGAAGAGCATCTCTGTCAATAACTATCCAACTTTGAGCATCATCCTCATTTTTAAGGAATAAGATGAGACCCTTGTCACTTAGAGTGGATAGGAATTCCAATAACACTGACTTTTCAGAAGGAAGTGAAGGGTCATCACGCTTTTGTAATACAGCACATAGCTCCATCACACTAACGGCTATAAGGTTCTCTTTGCTTCGAAGCAATTGCAAGAAGGAGAATTGAACATGGCAATAGAAACTAATTTCATCAGATCGATCAAGTACAGCTTTGCAGCTATACGAAAGGTTAGCAACAAACTCTTTAACACCTTTTCCTCCAGGACGATGACATTCCATAGGTAGGAACCCAACATATTCTTGTGAATGATCAGCTTTTTCAGCAATTTCAGCAACTATTTTAGAAACATTCTCATAACCACCAGTCATCTCATCGAGTCGACTTCCAATGACGAGTATTTGAGATGGCTTTGAACTTGATAATTGATGACTAACACTCTTTATGAAATTGAACCAGTAGTACAAATCACATTTAATGATGTCAAGATTATCGGTCATCTTAGAAAGTATGGCAAAAACAGCAGGTGTGCTTAGCATAAGATTTTCTAAAATTGCTGCATGACTGCTATAATACTCCTTATGACCTGCGAGATCATAAAGGACAATATTTCCCACTTCATGGCTTGAAATGGTATGTGCATTAATTCCACTAGTTAGCCGTTCTACTGGAATAGGATCAGATGTATCAAACTTGTAGTTAGGCGGTTTCCTAGCTCGTTCCATAATGACTGCTGCAAGTGAACTTTTACCTGCACCAGTATTACCACAGAAAAAGACCTTGCTGTAAGATTCCACAGGGAATGCTTTTCGACATTGCTCAAATGGCTCAAACATCTTTAAAATAACGAAGCGATTTTTGGCCATATGATAAACAAGCTCCATGGCTGTTTGATTATCATTGTTCTTAGCCATTGGATTGATCTTTCCTGAAGACAAAAGAGATTTTACAACATCACCATGACAACCTCTACAAGCAACATGAAGGGGTGTGTTACCAACCTAAAAAATAAAATATATTTGTAAGTGACATACGACATTCTGTATAGTTCAGAATAAACAGTGTTGTTAGAATTACTCCATTCTCTTACTAACATTTACTTCATATATAACAATAGTATTTGCATATGTTTTAGTTAGTTAGTTATTTGTGTGGCAAACAAACAATAAGAAAATTTAAACAACATTGGTTTTGGTTGACATAATACAAAAGGAAAAGAAATAAAGTAGGGTTGAACACACAAATCCATATTAAAAATTTCTACATAAGTAGCCAGGAAAAACTGTACAGTACAATTTCAATATAAACACTACATATTTTTTCACTCTTATATATTGAATAATTAGATGCAAAATTCATCATACCATACTGAGTGGCTACTTAATTACTCACACAGGATTTTAATGTGGATTCGTGTGTTCATCCCTATCTTGTTTCTTTCCTTTTTGACCTTGTCATCTCTACATCTTTCAATTTTTTAAATGTTTTTATTGCTTGTTGATATGCGACACAGATCTTTTCTACTGTAATGCTAAAACAATGCAGGCAACAAATTTCTTTATGCATGAAATAACTTGTCACTGAGATAAAAAAAATTATATTAAAACAACACAAGCTACAAACCATTGAACAAAAAATTCAATCTTTGGCAGTGTAAAATATTAAACTTGGCAAAAACAGTGAATGTGACTGACTCCATCATTTAATTGTTTGCATTCACTGATACAATTTGTATACTCTAGAAACATTTTATAAATGTAACAGAATGTTGCTCGGTAGTTAGATGATTGTGGAATTACTTTGTATGATAATTTATCAATTAAGTTGGTTAAAACATTCTAGAACATAGTATAGGTTATATATCAATCTCATTTCATAAATAACAATGAAATGATTGTCACAACTTACCTTATCAGCAACATTAGGGTTATCACTGAATTGAAGAAGAAGCTGAACACATTCATTATTGCCTTTCTTAGATGCTATGTACAAAGCAGTTTGACCATCCTATATGTAAAGGGACAAATGCAAATACACAATAAATGAATGTTATAGTATAAATGACTTAAGGTGTTAGAATAAATATACTATGTCTCCCTGTAACTGTAGACAATCATGAGCGGAATGTTTTTAACATGGTACTAAACAAAAGTGAATAACAAATTTGTTTTCTGTAATAGTATCGTAAATTGTGAAATGATATCAAGAAGTAAAAGCTGTCAAAAAACTACATTTTATCAGATACAAGAACTAACACAAACTACAAACCATTACATATGTTATATATCAATCTCATTTGGTAAATAAAATGTAGCATGTTTCTTTGTAACTATAGACAAGCATGACCAGAATGTTTTAACATGCTACTAAACCAAAAAGAATAAAACATTTGTTTTCTGTAATAGTATCTTAAATTGTGACAAGATACCAAGAAGTTGAAGATGTCAACAACCTGTAATTTATCAAATACAAGATCTAACACAAGCTATAAACCATTTCAAAATATAATTTTAATCTTAGCAGCATAAAATGATTAAACTCTGCAAATACAGTGAGTGAGACTGATTCTATCTTTAAATAGTTTACATTCATTAATACAGTTTGTAGACTATAGAAACATTTTATAAATGTAACAGAAAGTTGCTTGGTGGTTGTATGATTCTGCAGTTACTTTCTATGATAACTTTTTAAACAATCTGGTTAAAAAATTTTAGGACATACCATATGTTTTATATCTTGTTTGGTGAATAACAATGAAATGATTGTCACAACTTACTTTATCAGCAATATCAGGGTTAGCACTGAATTGAAGAAGAAGCTGAACACATTCATTATTGCCTTTCTCAGATGCTACGTACAAAGCAGTTTGACCATTCTATATATGTGTAAAAGGACAAATACAAATACACAATAAATGAAGGTTATAGTATAAATGACTTAAAGTGTTAGAATAAATATACTATGTCTCCCTGTAACTGTAGACAATCATGAGCAGAATGTTTTTAACACGGTACTAAACAAAAGTGAATAACAAATTTGTTTTCTGTAATAGTATCTTAAATTGTGAAATGATATCAAGAAGTTAAAACTGTCAAAAAACTACAGATACAAGAACTAACACAAACTACAAACCATTTAAAATAATTTAATATAACTCGGTCTTTGTAGTATAAAAGATTAAACTCAACAAATATAATGAATGTGACTCACTCAATCTTTTAATAGTTTGCATTCACTTATACAATTTGTAGACCATAGAAATGTTTCAAAAAGTAACAGAACATTGCTTGGTGGTTAGATGATTGACCAGTTACTTTCTATGATACCTTTTGAGTAAGCATGTTAAAATATTTTAGGACATAGCATATGTTATATATCAATCTCATTTGGTAAATAAAATGTAGCATGTTTCTTTGTAACTATAGACAAGCATGACCAGAATGTTTTAACATGCTACTAAACCAAAAAGAATAAAACATTTGTTTTCTGTAATAGTATCTTAAATTGTGACAAGATACCAAGAAGTTGAAGATGTCAACAACCTGTAATTTATCAAATACAAGATCTAACACAAGCTATAAACCATTTCAAAATATAATTTCAATCTTAGCAGCATAAAATGATTAAACTCTGCAAATACAGTGAGTGAGACTGATTCTATCTTTAAATAGTTTACATTCATTAATACAGTTTGTAGACTATAGAAACATTTTATAAATGTAACAGAAAGTTGCTTGGTGGTTGTATGACTCAGCAGTTACTTTCTATGATAACATAGCATATGTTTTGTATCTTCTTTGGTGAATAAACATTGTTATGATTGTCACAGCTTACCTTATCAGCAATATCAGGGTTAGCACGGAATTTGAGAAGAAGCTGAACACATTCATTATTCCTGTTCTCAGATGCTATGTACAAAGCAGGTTGGCCATCCTATATATATATATATATATATATATATATATATGTAAAAGGACAAATACAAATACACAATAAATGAATGTTATCAAATAAATGACTTTAAAAGTATTTAATAAAATGTAGTTTTGTCCTTGTAACTTGACAATCATGATCAGAATGTTTTTAACATGCTACTAAACCAAAATTAATAATAAAATTTGTTTCCTGTAATATTATCTTGTGACATTATACCAATAAATTTAAAGTGTCAACAAACCACACTTCATAAGATACAAGGTTGTGATAACACATTATGACCCAACCAGTATTGCACTGTATTATGCATACAGTATGCAGTGACATAACAACTGTCTGGTCTTCAGACCTTTGGACTTGTTTTATGTCATAGCATCTGTATTTGCCTCGTAATTGTATAATACTAGTTGACATACATTGTTTCCAACGTTAACATTAGCTCCCTTGGATAAGGCACTTCTAATACCTTCGACATGTCCTTTTCTTGAAGATTCTAAAAGTAAAGTGTCCTAAATAGTAAAAAAATGTTTTAATTCTTCTATTAACATAGAACCAATATATAATTTTCTAAATTGTAAGATGTACTCATTACAAACTCATAGAGCACTCATACATACTGAATGAACTTGCAATTACCTTGCTACACTGAAATTATTCATTTGCCAAAACATTCTTACTACTACTCGTATATTTGTCTACATCTGATTGTACTTGTTTGATTTACATTAATATATTATATGTACATGTTATGTAATTGTGAATACTAAACCCACAAAAATAATGTACATATAACAACCACTACAAACATAAAGTAAGACAGATGTAGACTATATATATACAAATATCTACAAACTTATAACATCATGACTTACAGCTTGTACAGCTTCTACATTAGTGGCATTAGCATCAACTAACATCTTCATAATGATGTTATTGTTTCTCCAGTAAGCAGCATGAAGTGCTGTACGTCCATACTAAATTATATGAGAAAAGCATGAGATGTGTGAAGTAAACATAGATCATAAAAATCAGAAGAATACTTACTAAGTAAACGATACCTCAATATCTAGAGGGTGTTGTGTGTAGAGAGAAAAGTGGTTGAGAATGCAGACCAAGACAACATTATACAAGGGTATTTATGCCCATAACACCCTCCAGGCAGTGAGACATTTAAATAATACCATTAAATATTTAATAAAAGAAGTTTTTTGTCACTGTAACCAGCCTAGATGGTGAGCAGCATTATACGTGTCTATGATAAAAAAGGATTTTACATAAAGATAAGAGAGGTCAAAGGACCAAAGATGTGAAGATAAAGTTGAAATAGCTGATCTCTGAAAAGAGAGCAACAGTGTGTCTTGAATATAAGCTGCAGCGTAATGCCAGTCTCGTAAAGCAAAGAAGTTGCTCAGAATGGTATACAACAATTCTAATAGTATACCAACATATTACACAATGAGCAATTTGTTTAGCAGTGTTTCAAGAAACACAAACCTGAGTTTTATTATTTTTTAAGACTGCATGGCATTTGAAATATGTATATAAAAGAAGACAGCATATGTGTGTATAATTATAATTAAGCATATATCATCTTGAACAGGTCTTAAAAAGAAATGGATTCACTCCATATCCACCAATTTCTATTAAAAGAATTTATCTGCCACTTTGCATTGTCTTTGATAAAATAGTTGACTTAAAATGCAAACAATATAGAACATGACTAGAAGGCAGACAGAATGAAGAATGGAACAGAAGACGGAATGTAATTATTTTAATTCAAGTTGTTAATGAAACATTGTAATTAATGTAATAGTTATATAACGAATGTTCATGTCACTGCATGTGACTGTAGGTCCATTGAATATCAATTATAGGGTTTTCAGTATGTGGAGTATTACATACAGTTGACATTATTATGGCTCAGTGTTATGTTGATTCTCCTCTTTTTGAATTGAGAGGTGACAACTATAACCGATTTAAGCAAAGAGTAAGTCAGTATCAAGTATAATTATATATTGCATAATCGAGTAATAGTAGTAGTAATTAATCACTTTTGTATCAAATTTTCAGTTACTTTGATGATAACCCCATACTTCAAGGAGTCCTGGAGTTATTCAGTCAAGATGTTCATTGTCTTTTTGACATAGATGAAACTCAAGTGTGTATGTAATAATCTGTGATTGTAGAAAGAATGCTATCTTTATCATGGTTGTGATGAAACTGAATAATAGTGAAGATATTCAACCTGATAACTTGAGGATTTGGAGAATCAAAGAGTATGAGCAAATTATTTCATTGTAGCAGTTCATAGTATAGAAAAAAAGTGGCTAACAAGCTTTTGCATAAAAAAGTTAGTCAAAGAATTTCAATGTAAGTATTAAAGTGTATTTATTGGAAGAACAGTGACAATGATCAATTTTCATGACACTTATTGAATTGTGTAATCTGAAATGTTTATTTGTTAATAAATGTCCTTTTAATATATTAGATTGGGAGAACAAGCTCCATCATTAGGTGCTACTACAATATACTCACATCCCTCCACTGCCTAATGTGTGGGGGAGAGACCACATAAAGACAGTAAGACTTATTAAAGTAGGTGAAATGGTTATGCATTTATGATAAGTAATACTAATAATTACTTATAGATGTTATATCTTAGGTTTTTGTTACTCGAGATATCTTTCACAGTTACACACACACTGATCATAAATACAAAAAATCGATATTTATACAGCACACTAAAAGTAAATTTACATACAGGAAACCACAGAGTTAAATTAATGTCATACATTACATCTCCTCCACTCTTATTCGGTTCTACCTTAAATTGGAACTCCAGGATAACTATGATTAGGTTCATGTTCTGCAGTAACTATTGGCCTGTCTGTTTCTTGACAATCAGTTTCCAACGCGACTCTTGGTCTATCTGGTTCAGAGATTATTTCTGGAACCTTTTCTACAGTAGTCTCTGGTGAATTTTCTTCTTTATTCTTCATATCTGTGACATGTTCCTCTACTCTATGTCTCAGTTGATCTGCATGCCTTTTCCATAAACGATCATGTTCTACTGTTACTTGGTATGAGACTGGTCCTGTTTTGTTTATAATTATTCCCAGTATCCATTTCTTTTCTCCATTATAGTTTCGTACCCATACTTTTTCTTGTTTTTTGAATTCTATTTTTGAGAACCTTTGTCAAATTGTACTTTTTGACTTTCCTGTCTCTTCACTACCTTCATCTGTAAGTTTGGTGTCAGTAGGTCAATTCTGCCTCGTGGAATTCTTTAGGTGAGCAACATGGCTGGCGCTTCCATGGTTGTAGATTAAGGGGTTTTTCTGTAGACCAATAGAAAATTGGCCAACTTCTGATTGATGTCACCACCTTCATTAACCATCTTCCTCATCGCTGTTTTGAAAGTTTGTACAAAATCTCTCAGCTATTCCATTGGACCTTAGAAGATAAGGTGTTATTTTGATATGTTGTATTCCATTAGACCTTGTAAATTCCTGAAATTCCTCTGACACAAATTGTGGACCGTTATCTGTCAAAATTTGTTCTGGTAGGCCGAATCTAGTGGATATTAGTCTAAACTCTTTAATTGTTTGACTTGCAGTTGTAGTTCTCATTGGTACTACTTCTGGACAACGTGAATACGAATAATTAGTATCAACCACATCTGTCCTTGCAATGGACCAGTACATTAAACTTTTTGACACCCCAAACAATACTCAGGGCCTCTCTTTTCATCTGAGAATAATTTCGTTTGGCTTTAGTCAATGATCTGGAGGCATAGGCAATTGGCTTTTCTTCTCCAGTTTCCATGACATGGGACAATACTGCTCTGATTCCCACAGATGAGGCATCACAGTCTAACTTTAGTGGTAGCTTAGGATTGTAATAGACTAACACCTTTGCTGAATTCAACTGTTCCTTCAATCTCTGATAAGCTCCCTCTTCTTTCTTTGTCCATTTCCATGGAACATCCTTTCTTCTCAATTGGTTTAATGGAGCTGCTATAGTGGAGAGGTTCAGAATAAATTTGCCATAATAATTGACCATTCCAAAGAATGATTGTAACTGCTCAATATTTACTGGTGACTTGGCTGCCACCACAGCTTCTATGTTCTCTTTAAGTGGTCTTACACCTTCCCTGTCTATCACATGTCCCAGATACTCTACTGAGTTCTGGAAGAAGGTGCATTTGCTCTTTCTTACTCGGAAACCATATTTTTCTAATCGCTTGAAGACTTCTTCTAAATTCTTCAGATGTTCTTGTTCTGTTGTTCCACTCACTAATATGTCATCCAAATATCACACTACATGCGATAATCCACGGAAGATTTTATCCATAATTTCTTGAAAAATGGCAGGACTAGAAGCAAACCCATATGGTAGTCATTTCCAACGGTACAGACCTTTGTGTGTGTTGATTACTGTTAGCTCTCTTGATGCTTCTTCCAACTGAACTTGATTGTATGCCTGAGCTAGATCTAACTTCATAAATTTTTTCCACCATTCATGGTTTGGAAACATTCTTCACTACGTGGTAATGGGTGCTGATTTACTTCCAAACAGGGGTTCAGGGTGACTTTGTAATCCCCACAGACTCGCACTGAGCCATCAGGTTTCATGACTGCTACTATCGGTGTTGCCCACTCACTGTAGTCTATCTTTTCTAGATTACCATATATTACCATTCTTTCTAATGTTTCACCTAACTTTACCTTAACTGCATATGGTACTGGATGTGACTTGCAAAACTTTGGTTGGGCATTTGGTTTCAACTTTAGTTTGGCTTCGATTTCTCTTAATTCTCCTAGCCCACATCTGAATGCTGTCTGATCGTATTTTTCCAATAGTACTTGTAACTGATTACTTTTCTGTGTCGTTTCTAACATGTTGACTTGTGTGAGTCTTCCTGCCCAATTATCTCCATAGAATCCAATTTCTGCCAAACAGTGACAGGCAGTTTCCTTTTGCTACAAACAATTTAACCTTCCTTTTGATCAATCCTATCTCGGCTTGTACCATAACTTCACCTACTAATGGCATCGTCTGCCCTGTTACTGACTTCAACTTTGTCTTAGTTGGTTGTACTTTCACCTTACATGTCTTTTGTGAAACTACCGTTACTGACTGCTGCACCAGTATCCACTTCCATGTTTACTGGTTGACTGCTAATTATTACTTCAATTAGAGCCTTTTTCTGATGCGCATTGCATTAGTTTTTTAAGCCATTTAACTCCAAAAATACTTAGTTTTCACTCGATTCTATGTCTTCTTCACTTGTTTTATCTTCTTTGGTTTCGATCTGAAAGCTTCTTTAATATTTTTTTTTTCCACAATTGTAACACTGTGAGTATTTGAACCTGCATCTGTCTGGAGTATGCCCCAATTTCATGCAACAGTAACACCTTTTCTCTTGTTTTACATGTACCTTGCTTTTTGTCAGCGACTGACTTTGTCTACTTCGCTGCAGATGGTTTACTCATACAGGGTCTTTTTGTGTCTGTGCCATGAACAAGCTGTCTGTAGCTGCCACTTCCATAGCTGTGGCAGTGGAGACCACACACAAACCTGTCTTGCAATGCATCATTCAAGAAGTCTCCGAATGCACAATTCTTGGCTAGTCGTCTCAGTGCTGCAATGTATTCGATCACAGTCTTTTCGGTCTGTTGACTTCTCAAGTGGAACTTGTAATGTTCTGAAATTACTGTTGGTGTAGGCTGGAAATGTTCTAATAGTTTTTCAACTAGCTCCTCGAAAGTTTTCGTGTTTGGTTTATCAGGAGCGCATAAGTACCTAAGAGTTTGTTTGTAGCATCTCTGATACTACTAAGTAGAATGGCTACTTTCTTCTTGCACTGTCTACACTATTGGCTACCAGATACTCTTCTATTCTTTCAGTGTACAATGTCCACTGCATCTTGCTTGTCTCAAAAGGAGCGAGGGCACCAAATAATCTCGTCGCCATTATTGTATCTTAAGGCCACCATACATGGTGCAATATTGTTGCACGCAACATGTTGTGTGCAACATGTTGCATGGAATAAACAAGCTCTCTATTCCATGCAACTCTTTGCAACATGTTGTTCCATGCAACACTTCTTTTAATCACACAACATGTTGCATGCAACAAAGTTGCACTGTGTAAGGTGGCCTTTAGGTTTTTGTTACTCGAGATATCTTTCCCAGTTGCACACACACTGTCATAAATACAAAAAATCAATATACAGCACACTAAAAGTAAATTATCATACAGGAAAACCACAGAGCTAAATTAATGTCATACATTACAATAGATAATACCCCAAGTCAATTATATGACTGATTTTGAGAAAAGTGATGGAATGATGAAAGCTGAAGCTGTGGCTCAGTACAAGAAACAAGAAACAGATCTCCAATTTCAAATTCTAATGTAAAGTGATGAAGGTTTTTATGATCCTTTATTTGCAATGTTTGAACAATGTAAATGAAAGGAATCTCAGGTGAATCCACTAGTGTTGTAATTGTTTAACAATAATTAAAACTAAAACTATTTTTGTAATGGCCAAATCCTTATTGTTAACAACAACAAACTATAACTAAAATTAACTAGCCATTGATTTACAATTAATAACAAAAACTAAAATTGCACAAAAGTAGTTGTGAATTTTAGCCATTTCATTTCCAGATTTCATACAATCAGATCAGTTAACCATTCAAACGTGTAAATAGTTAAACACAAACTAAAATAACAATCAATTAACACAATGATCAAGCTGAATGGTCAAAAGAAAGTCGTGAGACAGGCTGTCTCACGACTTTCTTTTGACCATACTGTATGTCACATTGCAAGCAGCTGTCTTAGACAGCTGCTTGCAATGTGACATACAGTATCTGGCATTCTGATCAAGATGGCTACAGCAGCAGTAAAACCTGGAAGGCCAAAAACCAGCCCAGTTTGGAACTATTTTAAGTATGATAGGAAAGACTTTGTGCCAAGTTGACATAAACATAGTAAATACTGTGAGGCTATTTTCAAAGGAAAGTTCAATACAAACTTGAAAGCTTACCTGAAAACCAAATATGGACAGGAATATGAGTTGTTACAAAAAGAAAAGAAAATAACAAGAAAAAATGAGTCAGCATTGGGAAATTCCAAAAAGTCACAGTGTAATTTTCAATTGCTGGAAATGCATTTATTAGAAAAAGAAATCAGCTAAGTGGCAATAACCTTGAAAGAGAAGTATTAATCAAAAATAACAAGTAGTATTTGCATATTTAGTACGTAGTAAATTTATCTTCTTTGGTTTATTGATTTATAATAACAACTAAGAAAGGTTGCACAATTTGTGCAAACAACAATGATGCTGATGGTGCTTTCAATTGGTAACCACTAAAAGAAGCTGTATGTTGAATTAAATGATTCCAACTCTCTGCCAATACGTGTTCTCAAATTTTCATATGATTACTTACTTTGTAGCAAGGCATGCTGTAGATGGTTTTCAAAATAATAATTTAAAAGCTACTAATAGCTTCGCTCAAATTTATTTAACTTTGGTCATGTTCAAGATATCAAAGTAAAAGATGATAACAATTTGTCCATTCAAGCAAAGTTCATTTTCTGTTGAAAAGGACTACGTCTTATATGTAAAATATTGCTGCTTTATGTTATGTCCTTCAAAAGTTTAGACATTTTTGAAAACAACCAGACATTTTGACTTGTGATAAGAAATTACAGGAGAAGAGGAAACCACACTCTAAAAACTTGAGATAATACCAGTTGCAGAGTTGATATCAAAAAGAATTGAAATCATTAAAAAAATATTAAAGGCATTGCATATGCCAATTACAATCCTGGTAATGCTGAGTTTTGTTGCAACTTACTTGTCACTTAATCAACCTTATGCCATCTTGGATATGGTACCATCCATGGTGAAGGTCAAACATAATCAAACCTATTCATTATTTTAAAAATTGAGCTAAAAATTAGAAGTAGCAGGTAACACAAACAATTCTGAGGAGTCTGAATCATGTCTGCCATTTTACCATTACAGTGACCATGAATTAAAGATATCATGTGCCACAATGAAGAGTTTGCTAAATGTTCCATATAAAGAAATTGAGATTGACACTAATTATCAATCTTTCCACCAGATATACCATGTTGCAATGTCGAAATGGATAACTAGATCAAAGTGTGGAAAGATTGTGACAAAAAAGTAAAACAATATTTTTTCTAAGACAATGTCTATACCCAAGCAACATGAGTATCATTTATACCATTGATAAAACTGTCTCTTAACACATCAGTGAGTGTTGAAAATCACAATTCAGTGAGTTGCCTTAACGCTGCCACAAATATAGAGATTGAAGAAAAGGTTTATTAATTTTGAAGCGTTCCATTATAACTGATGTTTTCAGACAATAGTGTTTTTGTACCTAAGTAACAAAGTCTTTGTAAGACAGACCATGAGGAGGATTTGGAGCTGCCAAGTTATGAATGAGTTCATACATGACTGAACCACAGGAGCTGAGAACATTGGACCTTTTCTTGGCAAGGTCCTCAATGTTATTAGCAGATAGGTAGAAATTGGGCCTATCTGTTTACAGACTACAATGAACTTAGAATAATTGCTGCTCCTCTTTAGGAAATGGTAGTATGTTCAACCTCACTCGCATCAAAACCAAATACTCTTCAATATCAAATCCTCTATTAGCCATAACCAAACCTTAGATATCACAGTGTTAAGATAACATTTTATCAGAAATAAAGCTAGAAAAATGTCCAACACAAATATAACTGTACCAGAAGGCAAAATACCTACAAAACATTTGAATGTATTGTGATTTTGTTCAATAGAAAATGTTTACTGTTGCAGCTCTGGTAGAAATATTCACTACATACTAACATATTAATGGTAGATAATCATTTCTGCCAATTTTATGAACCATTGCTTTAGTAATTGTTTTTCTTGAAAAATGATGATAATTAGGTGAAAATCTCTATTTGTTCAGTTTCTACAACCAGGCACAGTCTTATTGTTGTCACTACAACTTTTATTCTAAATAATGCCAATTAAGTAGAGTAGTCACATCTTGGATCAGTTAACAGTTATGGTTCATAGAGGGCACAAGTCACACTGAACAGATGTGGAAATGCTGGACAGTCTTATTGAAGAAGTACCAACAGATGGTGTCATGGCAGAGTGACACTATATGATCAGGATAGAGTCATATCAACATTGGAAGTAATTCTCATGAAGCTAATCATATAAGATTGAGGCAAATGAAGTAATTGAGGCATTGAAAAGAAGAGCAAAGGAAGAAACCACACCAATTTCAAAATAAAATACCAAGAAACAACACAGGCTATTTCTACAAACAAAGAAGTTGCAGTTCTTTGAACCTTTCTATCATTAAAATATAAGCTTTACAATTGGGATTAGGATTTGAATTGAATAATCTTAGATAATATTGTTTTGATAGTTATAAAAATTATTGCTGTTCTGTTCATTGATAATAACTTATATAGTTGTTAGACCAATTGGAAATAGTATGTATGTTAATACACTAAACAAGAGTAGACAAAACAAAAGTAGACAAAACAGGTATAAACCCATAATTTTATTTAAGCGAATATTATTATAAAGGAATAGCCATTGTCACATATAATAGAATAAAACTAAGTGAATTTACATATATCTATCTCTATACAGTAGTAGTCAAAAAAGTTTTGTTTCATCTTTATAGCATAGCTTCAGCACAGTTAAAGTGTCAGGCTTGAAAATTCAGACAATGCTGAAGCTATTCGAAGACAAATGTTTCACTGAGTTTGAAAAAACTCTGTGAACACAAAGTTTCATATCAAGTTATTTCCTTTGGTGATTGATTATAAGAAACAATGGTAGCAGTTTGCCTCAACAGAGTGTCTTGCTATCTGACTTTTTGCTGAAGCTGTAGGCTATTCTAGAGCATCTATTATGCCAAGTTTTAAGGGCTTACATCATATAAATACAAATGGTGAGATTTTGTTATATCTCTAAAACAAATGCCCCAAAGACCATCTCTGATCAGTTCATATAGATACTAACTAAACGTTTCCTACTTGATTTATTAAGGGCTGTTAAAACATGTTTCGACATTTCATTGCAATAGTACAGCCTGTACACCAGCTGTTCTACAAAGACAATAAATGACCTTGTTTTGACTACCCTTGTATAACTTCTTGATGTGTCATGTGTATATAGTGAGTTGGTATTAAGTATTATAGACAACTACAATTACCTTTATATACTATTACTGACCTTGTCTGGAACATTAACTTTCATACCGGCATCTAGAAGGACTTGAACAATCTCATTATGACCTCGATAACATGATATGTAGAGAACAGTTTTGCCAACCTGTATAACAACAAATCGAAATATACATGTACATGTAATAATGAAACAGTTATAAAATATAAAGTCAATCATTAAAATACTAAGTCAATGAATACTATATGAAAAATTGTCAGTGTCAAGAACACAGCACTATGAGAATAAAATGGACTTTACTAATATTTAGTAATTAAGATGAAAATTAAATTCTAAAAATACTATAACAAAAATTCACCATCTCATAAGCTTTCAATAATATATAATTAATATAACATTACTATAACATGAAATGATGTGATGATAAAAACAACTCATAATAACTTCACATTAATGAGATCATTAATAATAGATATTGACCCAATTTAGGTACATTTATAATGAGTCATAATTATTTTAAGTTACATTAATTTAATATCTTATTGAAAATATAAATCGAAGTTGTAAAAAAACTACTGAATTGTGTCTTGGACAATGACACCTCAACTAGTGTACTTGTTATATATTGATAATTATAAATGCATATGTACATAAAAAATAATTTATAAATATGAAATGCAGTGACGGTTGCACCACCAGAGAAACAAGTCAACAGAATGATAGCAGAAGGAAAATTCCTACATATTAACCACAGTAGACTCTGAAATTCATGAAATGTAAGAATAGTGGCAGGAAGCATCTCCAACGTGATCACTGACTGAATGGCAATATGGATATCTGCACATACATTAGTCACTCAATTGAGTGTCATAAAATTTAATAGTTATAATATAAATAAAAATATCTAAATATAGCAGCAGTACAAGGTTGAAACATGAACATAGTTGAGATTTCACTATGTGTCTACTATGTTAAAATATTGATATTGTCATACAATGTAATAACAAAGACAAAGACCAAAAAAGGATTAAAAATGTAGTTAATCAAGTCTAGAAACAAAGCAGTCCATTGAAAATTATCTTTAAAAACACTATTTTGTCTTTACCTGTAGCATCAAAGAGAAGCTTTAATTGTGTTCTGATCATTGCCACAATCTTAAAATATCATCTAATTTATAGTTAATAGACAACAGGATGTACATGCTAGTACAATACACTTCTATTTTATGGGGTGCCGTTTGTATCAAAATTATAAAATAAGTTTGTATCAAAATTATAAAATAAGTTATTATTTATTAAATAACGCTTGATTTACTTATTATTTATTTAGTAAATCATGCATTATTTAGTAAATCATAAATTATTTAACAAATAATTAGCATTAAAAAGTAGATCATAACTTGTTAACTGTACCATTAAATGCATTCAATTTTGACACAAACAGTGCCACATACTATTTTTAGGGGATCATTCTTGAGAATTCAAAAAAACTTTTCAAAGCTAAACAAGACCTGTTTCAATTCATAATCTTCACTACTATATTTGTCTATGCACCTGAACTAATCATTAAAAAGTCATAAAAACATGCCATCTTTGTCTATCAATTTGTGTTAAATAAGCAGGAAAATCAATCACTGCACAAACTGCAAAACAATTACACTTTTTGTCTAATATTATCATGTGGACTTTGTATTCTGTTCTCCTTCCAATATTCATCTTGTTGAGTATATTATTACAGACAACCATTCAACATTAAAAGTATCACTACAATTACAAGACTATCATAACTAACAACTTTCTTTAAGAAAAAAGAACTCCATTTTATCTTTATCTATAGAGGGCTTGTTGTATATACCTAAACACTTACTCTGTTAAGAAGGTCTAAATTGGTTCCTTTATGCGTTAAAATTAAAACAACATCTTTGTGTCCCTTCTCTGCTGCTAACATGACTGGAGTAGATCCCACCTAAATATATTATAATAAACCATTAATAAGTACCAACATAACATATCAGAATAGTTGTATATGATCTACATTACATCTACACTCTTGTATATGTATTGTATCACTAAAAATTACTAATTCTTGGTATTATAGAGAATGAACTAGAATCCCATACAAATACAATGAGCTCAAATGTTCAAAGAAAAGACTTGAAACAAAATTTAATGCTTGCACATATTTTAGATAAATTCAAGAAATGCCTTCTTTACCATAATAACAAAACACATGTACAAATATTAACTAGAACACTTACCATCTATTATAATATAAAGAAAGTATTTAGATCACAAGTAATCAGAGCAACATAAAAATGGAATACAATCAATAGAGTAAAAAATCACATTGAAATACACTTAGAATATATACTACATTATATCACACTTACTTCCTATTATATTGTAATGGGAACATTTAGATCACAAGTAATCACAGCAACATAAAAATGGAATAAAATCAATAAAATAAAAAAATTACATTGAAATACACTTAGAATTTATATTACATTATATCACACTTACTTCCTATTATATTGTAATGGGAACATTCCGATCACAAGTAATCACAACAGTATAAAAATGGAATAAAATCAACAGAGTAAAAAATGCATTACATTGAAATACAATTAGAATTATAATATATTATATTACACTTACTTGCTATTATATTGCAATGAGAAAATTCAAGTCACAAGTAATTACGGCAATATAAAAATGGAATAAAATCAATAAAGTAAAAAAACATTAGATTGAAATACACTTAGAATTTATGTAACATTATATCACACTTACAAACTATATCATATTGTAATAAGAATGTTCCAATCATAAGTAATCACAGCAACATAAAAATGGAATATAATCAATAGAGTAAAAAAACATTACATTGAAATACACTTGGAATTTATACTACATTATATCACACTTACAGACTAATATATTGTAATGAGAACATTCAAATCACAAGTAATCACAGCAACATAAAAATGGAATAAAATCAATAGAGTAAGAAAAGCATTACATTGAAATACACTTAAAATATATACTACATTATATCACACTTACAAACTATTATATTGTAATAGGAACATTCAAATCACAAGTAATAACAGGCAACATAAAAATGGAATAAAATCAATAGAGTAAGAAAAGCATAACATTGAAATATAATTAGAATTATAATATATTATATTACACTTACTTGCTATTATATTGCAATGGGAAAATTCAGATCACAAGTAATCACAACATCATAAAAATGGAATAAAATCAATAGAGTAAAAAAGCATTACATTATAATACACTTAGAATTTAAACTACATTATATCACACTTACGGACTATAATATTGTGATTAGAACATTCAAATCACAAGTAATCACAACAACATAAAAATGGAATAACATAAATAGAATACAGCAGCATTCCATTGAAATACATTTAGAATTTATACTACATTATATCACACTCACAGACTATTATATTATAATGGGAACATTCCGATCACAAGTAATCACAGCAACATAAAAAATGAATAAAATCAATAGAGTAATAAAAAATTACATTGAAATACACTTAGAATTTATACTACATTATATCACACTTACGGACTATTGTATTGTAATGGAAACATCCAAATCACAAGTAACACAGCAGCATAAAAATGGAATAAAATCATAAAAGTAAAAAGACTTACATTGAAATACACTTAGAATTTTTACTACATTATATCACACTTACAAACTATTATATTTTAATGGGAACATTCAAATCACAAGTAATCACACCAACATAAAAATGGAATAAAATCATTACAGTAAAAAAGCATTGTATTAAAAAACACTTAGAATTTATACTTCATTATCATTATATCACACTTACAGACTATTATATTTTAAACAGAACATTCAGATCACAAGTAATCACAGCAACATAAAAATGGAATAAAATCAATAGACTAAGAAATGCATTACATTGAAATACACTTAGAATTTATACTACACACTTACAACCTATTATATTGTAATGGGAACATTCAAATCACAAGTAATCACAGCAACATAAAAATGAATAAAATCAATAGAGTAAGAAAAGCATTATATTGAAATACACTTAGAATTTATACTACATTATATCATACTTACAAGCTATTACATTGTAATGGGAACATTCAAATCACAAATTATCACAGCAACATAAAAATGGAATAAAATCAATAGAGTAAAAAAACATTACATTGAAATATATTTAGAATTTATACTATATTATATCACACTTACAGACTATTATATTGTAATGGGAGCATTCAAATCACAAATAATCACAGTAACATAAAAATGGAATAAAATCAATAGAGTAAATAAATATAAAAATGCACTAAAGTGCTTAACCTCGCTGCGGTGCCCAGTGTAGATCTATACTGCATGTACATGTACATTTAAGATTGGACAAGGTGTGGTCAAATTATTGATGGATCACATGATGCACATTACAAACTCTTGTTTGATGACTCAGCATTACTCTTCAAACAAATGGAAAAAAAGCTTTGTCATTTACTGGGTACTTGCACTCTAATTGACATGTCTGTGAAGCTGTAACTGAGTAAGTAATAGTATCATTCAATTGCCAAGCAAGACTAAGTGCTAGATTCATGATGAAAGTTTCTCTGAACCTTTACATGACGCTTTAAAATGTTTCAATATTTCATATACAAAATTTATTGTAACTTGAAAATGAAACATCCTTTGGAAACGTCCCATAGTACAAATATAAATCGATATATTATCTATTAGTAGCAGTTTTTCAGTGCTTGGAGATGTTTTCTGAATGCATGTACAATCTTGAAAACACTTTTCAGAACTTTTCTGATGATTGCTTCGACCAACAGCCTTCTGTCTTGCTGATGCATAGACCTCTAAGATTCTCTACAACATATTAAAAAATCTCCACATTAACTTTTTTACTTTTCGAGAAAAGGCACCTTAACCTCTGCAGCCTGAAAATTCTTTTGCAAGTTTTAAGCTTTCGTTTTCTTTGACAATGTTCTTGATACTACTGTTGTAAAGTCCACACGTTTTTCTATTCATTGCTCAACGTTGGTAGCTGCTAATGCTTTGCTTGCCAAGTTATAGCAGTTCAAAAACAATCCCTGGTAACAGGCAGTGCAGACACACACACATACACACACACACTGACAGACTACAGTAACCTCACTTTGCACCCACACACAGCGAGGTTAATAAATCATTGAAATACACTTAGAATTTATACTACATTATATCACACTTACAGACTATTATATTGTAATGGGAACATTCAGATCACGAGTAATCACAGCACCATAAAATAGAATAAAATCAATAGAGTAATAAAAGCACTATATTGAAATACACTTACAATTTATACTACATTATATCACACTTACTTGCTATTATATTGTAATGGAAACATTAAAATCACAAGTAATCACAGCAACATAAATATGGAATAAAATCATTAGAGTAAACAAGGCATTCCATTGAAATACACTTAGAATTTATACTATAATATATCACACTTACAAACTATTATATTGTAAAGGGAACATTCAGATCACAAGTAATAACAACAACATAAAAATGGAAAAACACATATAGATTAAGGAAAACATTACTTTGAAATACACCTAGAATTTATACTACATTATATCACACTTACTTCCTATTATATTGTAATGGGAACATTCAAATCACAAGTAATCGCAGCAACATAAATATGGAATAAAATCATTACAGTAAACAAGCATTACATTGAAATACACTTAAGTTTATACTACATTATATCAAACTTACAAGCTAGTATATTGTAATGGGAACATTCCGATCACAAGTAATCACAACAACATAAAAATGGAAAAATTATTAGAGTAAAAAATGCATTACATTAAAATACACTTAAAAGTTATACTATATATCACACTTACAAACTATTATATTGTAAAGGGAACATTCAGATGACAAGTAATCAGAGCAAGATAAAAATGGAATAAAATCATTAGATTAAAAAAGCATAACATTGAAATACATTTAGAATTTATACTACATTATATCACACTTACATCCTATTATATAGTAATGGAAACATTCAGATTACAAGTAATCACAACAACATAAAAATGGAATAAAATCAATAGAGTAAGAAAAGCATTACATTGATATACACTTTAATTTGTACTACATTATATCACACTTACTTCCTATTATATTGTAAAGGGAACATTCAGATCATGAGCAATCATAACAACATAAAAATGGAATAAAATCATTAGATTAATAAAAGTATTACATTGAAATACACTTAGAATTTATACTACATTACACCACACTTACAGACTATCATATTGTAATGAGAACATTCAGATCACAAGTAATCACAGCAACATAAAAATGGAAAAATCAATAGAGTAAAAAAGCATTACATTGAAATACACTTAGAATTTATATTACATTTATCACACTTACAGACTATTATATTGTAATGGAACATTCAAATCACAAGTAATCACAGCAACATTAAAATGGAATAAAATCAATAAAGCTTTTATTACATTGAAATAAACTTAGAATTTATACTACATTGTATCACACTTACTCGCTATCATATTGTAATGGGAACATTCAGATCATAAATAATCACAGCAACATAAAAAATGGAATAAAATTAATAGAGTAAAAAAAGCAACACATTGAAATATACTTAGAATTTATACTATAGTATGTCACACTTACAGGCTATTATATTGTAATGGGAACATTCATATCACAAATAATCACAGCAACATAAAAATGGAATAAAATCAATAAAGTAAAATCATTACATTGAAATACACTTAGAATTTATACTACATTATATCACACTTACAGGCTATTATATTGTAATGGAAACATTCATATCACAAATAATCACAGCAACATAAAAATAGAATAAAATCATTAGATTAAAAAAGTATTACATTGAAATACACTTAGAATTTATACTATACTATATCAGACTTACAGGCTATTATATTGTAAAGAGAACATTCAAATCACAGCAACATAAAAATGAAATAAAATCAATAAAGCATTCATTACAATGAAATAAACTTAAAATTTATACTACATTATATCACACTTACTCGCTATTATATTATAATGGGAACATTCAAATCATAAATAATCACAGCAACATAAAAAATGAAATAAAATCAATAGAGTAAGAAAAGAATTACATTGAAATACACTTAGAATTTATACTACATTATATCACACTTACAGGCTAATATATTGTAATGGAAACATTCATATCACAAATAATCATACCAACATAAAAATGGAATAAAATTATTAGAGTAAAAAAGCATTACATTGAAATACACTTAGAATTTATACTACATTATATCATACTTACAGACTATTATATATTGTAATGGGAACATTCAAATCACAAGTAATCACACCAACATAAAAATGGAATAAAAGCAATAGAGTTAAGAAAAAAATTACATTGAAATACACTTAGAATTTATACTACATTATATCACACTTACAACCTATTATATTGTAATGGGAACATTCCGATCACAAGTAATCACAGCAACATAATAATGGAATAAAATTATTAGAGTAAAAAAGCATTACATTGAAATACACTTAGAATTTATACTACGTTATATCACACTTACGAACTATTATATTATAATGGGAACATTCAGATCACAAATAATCAAAGCAACATAAAAATGGAATAAAATCATTAGAGTAAAAAAACATTACATTGAAATACACTTAGAATTTATACTACATTAGATCATACTTACAACCTATTATATTGTAATGGGAACATTCAGATCACAAGTAATCACAGCAACATAAAAATGAAATAAAATCAATAGAGTTAGAAAAGCATTACATTGAAATACACTTAAAATTTATGCTACATTATATAACACTTACAGACTATTATATTGTAATGGGAGCATTTATATCACAAATAATCACAGCAACATAAAAATGGAATAAAATCAATAGAGTAAAAAAGCATTACATTGAAATACACTTAGAATTTATGTTACATTATATCACACTTACTTTCTATTATATTGTAAGGGAACAATCCAATCACAAGTATTTACAGCAACATAAAAATGGAATATAATCAATAGAGTAAGAAAAGCATTACATTGAAATACATTTAGAATTTATACTACATTATATCACACTTACAGACTATTATATTGTAATGGGAGCATTTATATCATAAATAATCACAGCAGCATAAAAATGGAATAAAATCATTAGAGTAAAAAAGCATTACATTCAAATACACTTAGAATTTATACTACATTATATCACACTTACAAGCTTTTATATTGTAATGTGAACATCCAGATCACAAGTAATTACACCAACATAAAAGTGGAATAAAATCATTAGAGTAAAAAGGCCTTACATTGATATACACTTGGAATTATACTACATTATATCACACTTACAAGCTATTATGTTGTAATGGGAAGATTCAGATCACAAGTAATCGTAGCAACATAAAAATGAAATTAAATCAATAGAGCTAAGAAAGCATTACATTGAAATACATTTAAGTGTTTATACTACATTATATCACACTTACTTCCTATTATATTGTAATGGGAACATTCAAATCACAAGTAATCACAACAACATAAAAATGAAATAAAATCAATAGAGTAAGAAAAGTATCACATGAAACACACTTAGAATTTATACTACATTATATCACACTTACAAGCTATTACATTGTAATGGGAACATTTCGATCACAAGTAATTACAGCAACATAAAAATGGAATAAAATCAATAGAGTAAAAAAGCATTACATTGAAATACACTTAGAATTTATGCTACATTATATCACACTTACTTCCTATTATATTGTAATGGGAACATCCAAATCACACGTAATCACAATAACATAAAAATGGAATAAAATCAATAGAGTAAAAAAGCATTACATTGAAATACACTTAGAATTTATGTTACGTTATATCACACTTACTTTCTATTATATTGTAAGGGAACAATCCGATCACAAGTATTCACAGCAACATAAAAATGAAATAAAATCAATAGAGTAAGAAAAGCATTACATTGAAATACACTTAGAATTTATACTACATTATACCACACTTACAGACTATTATATTGTAATGGGAACATTTATATCACAAATAATCACAGCAACATAAAAATGAAATAAAATCAATAGAGTAAGAAAAGCATTACATTGAAATACACTTAAAATTTATGCTACATTATATAACACTTACAGACTATTATATTGTAATGGGAGCATTTATATCACAAATAATCACAGCAACATAAAAATGGAATAAAATCAATAGAGTTAAAAAAAGCATTACATTGAAATACACTTAGAATTTATGTTACATTATATCACACTTACTTTCTATTATATTGTAAGGGAACAATCCAATCACAAGTATTTATAGCAACATAAAAATGAAATAAAATCAATAGAGTAAGAAAAGCATTACATTGAAATACATTTAGAATTTATACTACATTATATCACACTTACAGACTATTATATTGTAATGGGAGCATTTATATCATAAATAATCACAGCAGCATAAAAATGGAATAAAATCATTAGAGTAAAAAAGCATTACATTCAAATACACTTAGAATTTATACTACATTATATCACACTTACAAGCTTTTATATTGTAATGTGAACATCCAGATCACAAGTAATTACACCAACATAAAAATGGAATAAAATCAATAAAGCATTATATTGAAATACACTTAGAATTTATACTACATTATATCACACTTACTTCCTATTATATTGTAATGGAAACATACAGATTACAAGTAATCACAGCAACATAAAATGTAAGGAAAAACATATGGAGCAATAAAATGATAGGATCGCATTGGAATACATTTAGAATTTATACTACATATCTCATTTTCTATTATATTGTAATGGACATATTTAGATCACAAGTAATCAAAGTATTTTAATTATGAAAATAACAGTAAAAGTAAACATAATGTCATACTATTAGTTAGTCCTTTTTGTGTCTCGTGTATCACTACTTCATCATTTACAGTATCTGATTTTATTAATGTCTATAGATATACAACATTTTAGTCATAGTAAACATAATGAACAAAGTTAGCTTCTGAGTCTCAACTAAAATTTTAAAAGTACATCATTATATACTGTTATGATGCCATGTTAAAAATTATGATTAAAATTGCTGGTATCTGCATTTTGAAAAAGTGAGTACTACAAAACTGACCAAATCATCTGACAGACAACAGTATGGTATAATTTACATATGCCAATATGTTCAAATAGTTTGGTGTAGCTACTATATAGGAATGTCGATACTGACATTACTAATTTGGACTTGTTTGTTTCTTTGTGTTATTTTCTTATATCACTATAATGTCTATGCTATGTCTTCTTTAATAATTACTATACATTTATTTACACAGCTTAAAGATTAAGTAAAATACACCCATTCTCATCATTTGAATTACCTTAGTAACAATGTTCAGGTCAGCATTGTGGTTGACTAATACTTCAACAATGTTTGCATGTCCTTTAAAACTTGCATAATGAAGGGCTGTCCATCCAAACTATTGTAATAACAAACAAACTATTAACAGTCAAATTAGACTACTAATAGTACAAACACAGATTTCTTATATCTTGATGTTTAATTGTACACTTTAATTGTCATGATACACTATACTATTCATCTACATAGAGTACATTGTCTACATGTACTCTATGTTATACATGTATGACATGGTATGACATGACTATATCCATTATTAATTATATTTTTGAATTTATATAAACAAATATTCCAACTTTTGACAAAAATATCCCTTGTTGCTCGTCATGTTATCAGCTATCGTTACGTCTGTACTTCCATAGTAGCTAAATGTAAGTACAATACACTTCTGTTTCTAGACCTTTTAAAAGATACTTCATAGATAAATAAGTCATGCTTCACATCATGATCTTCATGTTCACCTGAACTGATCATTTAAAAAGTCATAAAAACATGTCATTTTAATCAATTTTGTGTTAAATACACAGGAAAATTAGTTACTGTATAAATTGTAAGACAATTACACTTTTTGTCTATCATTATCATGTGGACTTTGTATCCTGTTCTTCTTCCAATATTCATCTTATTGAGCATATTGTTAAAGACAACAATTTAACCTGAACAGTATCACTACATCTACAAGACTGTCCAAAATACCAACTCTCTTTAAAGAAAAAGAACTTGCTTTTTTTTTAGCTATACTTCGTTTGTTGTATGTACATAAACACTTACTCTGTTAACAAGATCCTGATTGTTTATTATTAAATCAGGTTAACAATTTAATTATTTTTTGTGCTTAAAACATATAACCTTATCATTTCTAATTATTTATCATAATGATGGTATCATAACCTTAAAACAAGCCTAGTATTAATTCTATTAAAAAGAAATGCATTTAAATGAATTGCTTCATTTTAATGTGTAAAGTTTAACGTTATAATAATAAACTAACCGAATCAGTAGCATTTACATCAGTTCCTCTGGAAACAGCAACTTTTATTCCCAACAAGTCACCTTTCTTAGCACATTTAATTAGACTGTCATTCTATGATAAAAACAAAAACACAATGTATATGATAAAATTTCCATAATTTCAAAATGTTTGAAAAAAAATTACCTGGTAGAGAAGCAAACATAAGGGTAAACAAACTATAACAATAACCATATTTCACTAATTAATAGTTTGTTATTATATTACAAGAAATCATACTTATCAGCTATTTTATAATGTATCCATATGTCAGGTAGTAATGTCAAAGGTGAAACTGACTATGATAATAGACACACTATATAGCTCTATGTAGTCATTATTCATGTTTACAAGTGAAAAACTGATATACAATAGAGTATACTCTCTAAAAAACAAAATTTATGGCATATTTCCATAGACGTCGATAGAGAATAATGGCGTGGATGGATTGGAATGTAACTTGGATAGGGCATCATTTTTAATTTTGATTGACTGCATATTTTGTTGTCTTAAATGAATAATATTATTGGTTATACCTATAGAGCACACTCATGTTTATACCCACTTACCTATACCTATACCTACTTCTATCGTTTACATGAAACCTTAAACATTTGTGGAAATGGGACAGTACTCTGGATGACCTTGTCATATACCATGGTATCTAAATAGTTATTTCATTTAGAGGAAAAATAGGTAAAGCAAAAATGCTCACTTCTGCAGTATGACATCAGTTACCAATTAAGATACTTAACACAAGTTTGTTGTGAGTGCAATAGTAACACATTTACTCAATTTGATAAAGAGGATTAAGTATAGTAATGCTGTTCAATGTAATTTATACAAAGTTTCAAAAAAGAAACACATAAGCTATATGCGTAGTTTATATGATGTATGTCAGGGATATGTGTATATTGCAATTTTCATGCAAAGTCTTGTGGGCTTTATAAATAGCCACATATAGTATTGATGCTCACAGTTTTATGCAAAAATTAAATTTTCAATTAGTAAACTTACAGTCCACGTTTTGTCCTTCTTAGTCAGTCTTGTAGCCATGTTTCTAAAGAAAAGTTAATGCACATAAAATCGGAATAGTTAACTATACTCAGAAATATCACTAGTGGAGTTATAATAATACATTATTAACAGAGTTGGCAAAATATATGTAAGAAACAATGTACTAAATTGGCAGCTTTAGTACTAATTCATTATCATAGCACACTTGAAGAAATTTCGTTTAATTGTACATAAGGTGTGTTGGCAGTGTCCAGACATAATTCTATTTAACAAACAACATAAAAACACATGATTTCTTCAAGCTAATATAACAAAGTTGAAAGACAAATTTAAATGCAACAGCAGTGACATTATCAGTTACAAAATACATTTTAGTGCATCAAGCTAGATCCTCCTCTTTGGAAATGTGCAAAAAGGGTCTACTGTTTGCTATCAAGGTTAGGCAGTTTTGTACTAAAAGGAAATTCATTAGTGTTGAATGGCTGCTTTATTTATACTTATCATAATGAATCTATTTTTTAATGTACCTTTTTCTAGACCTTTCTAGTGAAGCATCAAGGAACAACCTAGGCCAATAGACTATACTCAGTTTGATTCAAGTTTGACCACTCACATATATCTCAGCAATGTTGTGGAATTTAAGGAATAAGAACACCATCAACCTAGCTTGGTCATGGTATCAAATATGCTTAGTAGTTTAACTTATATAAGTTCTTCCTTGAACCGTAGTGATGTTCACTCTATTTAATGTGCAATCCCTCGGGCTGTATTTCATATTTAACCATTTCTGAGTAATTAATATGTGTCATGATCGTAGTAGCAGAGCATCCACAACCTATTAATGTGGGACCATCTTTAGATGGGAAAGACATAGAGGATTTAAAGGTTGCAGAGCTCAAGTATTAGCTAAGTATCATCTGAGCCACTACCAAAGGAAATAAAAAATGCACTAAAGTGCTTAGCCTCGCTGCGGTGCCCAGTGTAAATTTATACTGCAGAGTACATGTAATATGTATATTTAAGATTGGACAAGGTGTGGTCAAATTATTGATGGGATCACGTGATGCACATTGCAAACTATTGTTTGATGACTCAGCATTTCTCTTCAAACAAAGGGAAAAAAGTTTTGTCGTTTACTGGGTACTTTGCACTCTGATTGACATGTCTGTGAAGCTGTAACTGAGTAAGTAATAGTATCATTCAATTCCCAAGCAAGATTAAGTGCTAAATTCATGATGAATGTTTCTCTGAGCCTTTACATGACGCTTTAAAATGTTTCAATATTTCATATACAAAATTTATTGTAACTTGAAAATGAAGCGTTCTTTGGAAAAGTCCCATAGTACAAATATAAATCGATATATTATCTATTAGTAGCAGTTTTTTCAGTGCTTTGAGATGTTTCCTGAATGCGTTACTTCGCTCCAAGTCCATGTACAATCCTGAAAAACTTTTCAGAACTTTTCTGACGATTGCTTCGACCAACGGCCTTCTGTCTTGCTGATCCGTAGTCCTCTAAGATTCTCTACAGCATACTACAAAATCTCCACATTAAGTTTTTGACTTTTCGAGAAACGGCACTAGACCGCTCCAGCCTGAAGATTCTTTTGCGAGTTTTAAGCTTTCGTTTTCTTTGACAATGTTCTTGATACTACTGTTGTAAGGCCCACACGTTTTTCTATTCGTTGCTAAACGTTGGTAGCTGTTAACGCTTCGCTTGCCAAGTTATAGCAGTTCAAAAAAACAGGCAGTGCAGACACATACACACACACACACACACTGACAGACTACAGTACCCTCGCTTTGCGCCCACGCACAGCGAGGTTAAAAAGCTGACTGATCTCAGTAAGTGGTATGACTTTTGCATATATACCATAAAGGGTGTAGCAGTAGAGCACATATATCCAGACTTTGTTTGGCAAGATATATATTGCCCTCAGCTTGATAGCTGTTTCTCCAATGACATCCTCCCAGAGTTACTTTCTACCAAGAACAAACAAAATTATTATTTATAGTATTGTGTTTAACTTTGACTTTGTCCAATAGATAGAAATTCTACGGTTACTTTTAAGCACAAAGCAGAGGATGAAAATTAGATAAAAAACAATAAACCCAAACTTCTATCACCAATATTAGTTAAATGAATGCACAAATGACCTGTCAAAAATTTGGAAGCTCTTTATTATTTTAATTGCTTGCTCCACATGAATTCTTAAGGATGCCATGAATATAATCACACCATCAAGTGGGATATCAGTAAGACCTTTAAATGTGTTGTGATTTTTGTAATTAGAAAATGTCATCTGCTTTATCTCAGGAAGACAAGGCTGATCAATATAAATTTAAGTGGCAACCAGTATTACTCTTGTAGATGGGTTTTGCTCTTAAACTTCTTTGGGATGTTTCCTTAGTTAGTGCTCTTGGAGACCACAATGGTATTTCTTTCAACTTCAAAAACAGGAAGTTAACCAAGCAATGACAATTCTAGAAAACGTTGATTGGGATATACCAAAATGATATGCAAGGTCCTGTTCTAGTAGTCCTAGTTGAAGAGGAATTAATCTAAGAAACGTTTTTTTGTGAAGGTAATGCTCTTGGCCGACAATGCTTACCTGGATTTCATCAAAACTGTTATCATTGTCAAAGCATTAACGACTGGTCCTAAAAATTGATAAAAGCTTCAAGTACCCTTTAAAGATACCACCTTACAACCATCATACTTTATATTGTTATTTGTAACATTTCATTTTTCACTTTCTTCAGTTTTTGCTCCAGAAATAAGATCTCTCTAGCTGAAGCCAATTTGACCTTAATCTTATCAAAGTTCTCTTCTGTTTGTGTACAAACATGAACAGCATGAACGCTGTCATAACAGTTGAACTGTCAGTAGGTGAAGAAGGGTTGCTTGGGAACTGTATGGCTAATAGTCGGTTTCTAGGTCTCTTTCTCACATTAGCTGGAGTTCGAGACATAAACAGGACTAGTAGATATAGAGAAGGAACCTCGTCATTCAATTAATTTTTTTTAATATATATACATATAGATAATGATAGGTGAAATAAAGTATAGGAAGAAGTATTAAATACTGATAGGGTAAAGTATTGTAAGTCATTGGTCATTCTCATGGATGTGTGATTCGGTAGTGATAAGATCGATGGCTGTATGTAACCTCACTGCATGTCTCTGACAGGATCTGGCACCTCTGATTGCTTGGATGGAAGAGCAGAGGAGGGAGTAGCTGAGGTGGCACCATAGCCAACATAAACTCATGTTATATGAAGAGTCCCATTTCTGGGCAAGCAGCGATGCTAGATGCTTATAAAAAGTGTTGGCTACGCAAGAAACAGAGCGTTAGGCCGAGTAGGAAAGCCATTAGGTTCTTATGTGGAACATAGAGAAGGATCTGTCACTATAAGTTCATTGTCACCTGGAGCATCTGGTACCTCATCAACCTCTGGTGTATATGTTGATAACGCAAGAAACAGTGCGTTAGGCCGAGTAGGAAAGCCGTTAGGTCTCATGTAGAACACAGAGATGGATCTGTTACTATTAGTTCATCATCACCTGGAGCATCTGGTACCTCATCAACCTCTGGTGTATATGTTGATAATGCAAGAAACAGAGCATTAGGCCAAGTAGAACAGCTGTTAGGTTCTCATGTAGAACATAGAGAAGGATCTGTTACTATAAGTTCATTGTCACCTGGAGCATCTGTTACCTCATGCCCATACCTCCTGTGGCTGAAAAAATGAGGGGAGTAAAAGAGGAGTGCTCCACTTCTTTTATCTACTGCTGGTAGGCCCACTTCTTCTCAAGTTCATGCTTCCTGTACGCTGCTGCTAGCGCCCAGTTTCTGTTAGAGGGGGTAAGGGGTTGAACACTCTCACATCAAAAAAGGTCTTCTGAAATCTATCACCCCAGACTTCGTTGGCTGACACATCCAACCTTGCACCATCCTGACTGTCGGCTGAGGCATCATGAGTTGGTTGGATGTCATTGGTTGTAATTCAACACACATTTCATTGCATACTTCTATGAGCAGGGAGGCTGTAATGTCTTGGATCTCGTTGTGTCTAAGTGATGGAAAGCCACCTTTTGCACAAGATAGTGCATGCTCTACATTGAAAGTGTTACCACATTCACATTTGGAGGGCAGATGGGATGGTGTCCAGCCATACTGCAGGGCCAGAGCATCATGAAAAGCAGAGTTATGTAGTGCAAAGCCATGCTCTGTGAGGAATAGAACAGTAAGCCAAGTGGAAGCTCCTTTCGCCTTCGCCAAATCCACAGCCTTCCAAAGCCCATCTGGCTGTTGTTGGTAGACCTTATCTGCTTCTTCTTGGTACCTCCTTTTGTTGTCTTTGCTGACATTGGTCTTGTTTTTTAAGTGTTTGTTGATGATATTATAGCTATACTATCTGTTCTGATCAAGAATGTGATTTTTGAGGGACAGAGTGACTTTTTGAGATGACTGGAGCTCTCTATTGGCATTCTTAGAAGGAATTCCTATTCCCAATCCACCATGCCATGCTGGTAAAACAAAGAGATCATGTTCAAGGTCTTTCAGTGGATTTTGCCCGATGATAGCGGGTATAAGGTTTGTCCTTAGCACATTATCCAGGGGAACCAAAAGGTGACTGATGTTTGGTACAACATGGCTAAGCAGACCATTGGTCAGGGCTAAAAAGGCAGCCTGAGGCTGTGACTTTGTTATATCACTAAAGATATTGATCCTGGATGACCATGCTCTGACTTTGGAACACACATACTCTTCAACATATTCACGGGAGCCAATCACTGCACCAAGGTATGGCCTGGCACTAGTAGTGACATTCACTCCTGACCCAGCAAACTTATGGAATGCTTCATCCAAGAGATTTTGCTTTGTCACAAGCCAGGTTTTGGATGGGTTGGGAAAGTATCCGAAAGCTGGACCTTCAGCAGCTAGTCTGCTCCAACGTGCACGTAACTGCTTAATAGTTCCTATGGCAGCTGAATCATCAGCATACCAGATCTTTTTACATAGTCCATCCAGCCTTCAAGTGAGTGGGATAGTCGGCAGACCATACATGGGCATAGCCAGGGGATCTACTTGTGTTGTACCTTCTTGATACAGAATGATATCTCCATCAACAAAATGCTCAGTGGGACTTCTGTACAAGTTGATGTGTATGGTGGCAATGGGTGGGCAGAGATGTCTGACGTTGTGTAATGCAACCTGGCGATTGAGGCATTAAATACATTTGTAGCATCCATGAGTAAAGCAGCCTCACACTCATCTGATTCAAAAGCTGAACTAGTCGCATGTACAGCTGCCTCTAGGCCTGAAATTGGGCCACCACACATCTGAAGACAATGTGATGCATCCTTAATATCGGGCTGCAATGGATAGAACAGCTTTGGCAATGATCCAATGGGCAGTGTCACCAATGACAATGGGACGTACTCCTGGATGTTTGTTGAGAGCAATGAGACGACATGCAAGCAGTGGTTTAATGGATGTTGGGTCAACATAGGAGGAACAAATCCTTCTGGCAATGGTGGCAAGGGGCAATAGGTCTCTGGAGATATCCTCGTGACTAGTACACAAGCGTCTCCACTCATACCCGTCCAGACCTGAGGGACCAGCTGCTCCAGTTACTCTTAGAGCAGCTGAACAGATAATACTGACATCAATGGATTCAAATATGACTGGGTGTGGATTATGTGGCTCCTCATCAAGGATGCAGTTGGACTGGGCAGATTGGGCTGGAGGGTGTTTGTTAATTAATACCTCCCTAACGTTAGATGAGGTTGGATCGTCTGAAACAGCTGGATCATTCAGGTGAAGAATTCCCCTTTTCTCCACGTTAGATATGAATTCTAAAACAGCCTTGCATTTTCCCATGAACATCAGGTTTGCGAAAGAACGTGCCAGGTTGGTTTTGGGTCTGACAGATCCATTTATAGGAAGCCTGTGCTGTATAGTTCTACCTTCCCTTACCAGTTCTTCCAAGTCACCATTAGACCAGCTAGCTGATCTCCTTTCAAAGCACTTAATATGATCTTTGGTTTTTGACCTTTTGCTTGGTTTCTGAAGAAGAAGAATGCAGAGCACAATTGCAGCTTTCAGAGATACAGCTTCAAGTGCTGAGGCTGACCCATATGCCAGATAAAACCTTAAGAGCCCACTCAAAAAATCTCTCCCCACTTTACCAAAGGGGACTGAAAAACAGTTGTGCCTCCAATGCACCACTTCAGCATATGTAGTATCAAGTAACGTGGCAAATTCAGGGTCACTGAAGTTTCCCCATGTAAAAGTTGGGGAGCTCATAGGAGGGTACTCTGGAAGCATAGGGTAGGATGGAGCAGGATTTGGTGGGTCTGAAATAGAATCTATCAGCTGGGAGCTCAATGGTTCAAGGTCAGTGTCGGGCTGTGGCTAGTTAATATTCTCAATCATAGGGTTGATGGCGGACCTTGGGTCAGATAGTGGTGATTCTCCTACGGTGATAGTAGGATTGCCATTGGTTGATTGTTGACACAATGTCCTAGCTTGCCGGGAAGACAGTTATCACACATTCTCTTGGCCTTTACACAAGCACAGCTCCTACAATAGCCAGACTTGTTGCACCTACAACACACCATGACAAACCTTGTCATTCCAGAAGTATTAATAAAGCATTTACTGCAGACTCGTGTATTAGATTTGATAGGTAAATTATTCCTCCAAATAGCATAGACCCATTGCTTTAAAAGAGATTTCTTACTTAATGGTAGTTGAAAGAAAGAAAAGTGAGCATCCATTGACTCTTCAATAGAATTACTCGAACAAATACATACACAGCAAAAATGAACCATAGTGATCCTCACTCTATTTAACGCCCAACCCCAAGGCTGTATTTCCTATTTAACTATTTCTAAGTAATGGTCCTACAGATTTTAGTGTAAAAAAGGATTTTACATCTAGAGTTACTCATGGGACAATTTTACACCAACGCAAAATATATCATGGTCAATTTTAAACCTATACAACCTTGATTTTACTCTAGGGCTGAGTTTATACTATTGTTTTTAATTTTTAAATCCCTCAGTAAAGTCATTTATCTTTGTATTATTGTGGGGTAATTTTACACCAATATTGGCTAATTAGGGGGTTTACTCATTTAACTTCCTTCCACAGTAATTCCTTTTCTATTACATGGCAAAAGTTTACGCTAGTTACCACCCTCAACTGGAAATGGTGTAAAATTACCCCATATAAAGTGAAAGTTACACATTCAACTAAAGGAAGATTTTAACATTGACCTTTGAACTCACTTAAAACCTTCCCATGAGAATGATCTGACAATCAACTCAAGAAGACTTTTACATAAGGATCTTCTGATCTTGCATGTGTGGTAGGGTGAAGGTGTGGTTAAATGTTAAGTGTGGGCTGTGTGGCTGAGACAGACATGCATGCATCCATCAATCGCAGCTCATTTAGGGTGGAGCTCGCCTAACACGAGAATTAGAGTGTTGTCAGGTGTTAAAAATATAGCGATGGAGTTTCTCAAATTGAAAGTACTAATCATTTGTCTGTTGTTAAAATGTAACAGTGATATTCGGCCTGCTTTTTTAAAAGCAAACATTATTCAGATCTATGGCTGTGATGGAAGAGCAAAACTTATTTTTGCACCAAGTTGCCCTTTTATTTGCCTTGTTGCTCTACCTGGATGGATTGTGTTACTGGTTCTGATATTTCATCTTACAACTCATCAGTTTCATTTAAACTCAAATCAAAGGCAGGCTTTGAAGAGGAGAGAATGTAGTGGTTCGTCAATGAAATGTTCAGCTTCCTTCTGGTAAAGCCATACTTATATCACTTAACCAGTGTGTCCTTGGCAGATCATTATACCTCAAGATAGAGAAAGTTACTGGCATTTCAAAATCTATTCAGATGTTATTTTATCAAGGATCCTTGATACAACTACACATTCCATTACAAGACTATGGGCTGAAGGATGGAGAATGTGTTAGTCTAGTTGTTAAAGGTGTAGGAGGTGGAGGTGATGTGGTAGTGGAGATGGTACATTTAGGTACACTAATTGTTTACTTAAAACTAATTTTCAATTAAATGATGGTTATCATCATTAAATTGGTTTTCAACAGATGAGCTTACCAATGAATATGTATTCAGTGGAGAGTATGCTATTGTCTTTTGTGATGTATGCAAGTCATCAAGGTGTAAAACATGTAACAAACAGTGGCATAAAAATCCAAAAAGAATTTAAAAAACTTTTCTATCTAATTTATTTAAAATCTGAAAATAATTCAACACAGATATAAATATTAAATGAAGTTGTACATTTAACATGTAAAGACCTAATATACATAATACATATATAACATTTAATACACTTTTATTACATGTACACACATATAGCTATATCATTATATACATATAGTACTGAGCTAAACATAAATAAAATAGACTAATATCATATGAACATATAATGTTATAGTCTAAGTAGATACATTGACAGAGTCTTACTGACTGATGTAAATGATGACCTTATTAATAGTAGGTAAGGTAATAATAGATCACTAAAGGAGGAGGTGATAAAATTACAACAATGACTGTGTTTATTATACTAGAACAGTTAATAATGACATCAGTTTCAGTGTCATAACTCTATATATAAAGTTGAGATGCCAACTATCACTCACTTGGGATATAGTTCATGCTCACTCTTAAAATGGCTGACAATGCACTAATTATATAATTGATCTCATTCTAATAATAAAGAAGTAGTGAAGTGTCTTCCTCCTCTGCTTCAATGATCTAAAATCTTAATAATTGACAACACCCACTCACCAAAACTAAAAGAAAGTTACAGTGTGAATTATTATGTGATTATTTTTTAATCAACTAATGCTCTAGGACATCTCACTCAAGAGGGGGTCATATCTCACTCATAAAGGTGAAGGATGGTTGTCATCTCTGAGTATACCTACAATACAAGCTCTATACACTAGCCACACCCACAGCACAGCAGTGTTGATGTTGATATAGTCAATGGTATAATCTGTGGTTTAATGAGTGGTTATTTTCAAAAAGCAAAATATTCAAATACATTAAAATTTTAAATGCTCAAAAAGAATTTCTGAAATTAGAAACAAAATAAGTTAACAAAACATTAACAAACAAAAACTTTAACAAAATATAAGAGATAGCACAGTCGTAGATTACTTCTAATCTAGTACCAAGCTCATTGTTATGTGATCTAAGCATTGTGCTTTATCTCTAATCTAGTACCAAATTCATTTTTAATAAATTTCACAGCATTCACTAATGATAGTCTATTAGGATGAAGTCTTATAATCACAGTTCCACATTAACCACTCAGTAATGACATCACTTAAAGCATCCCATGGAAGAGAATTTCTACAATGATGTTCAATAGCTTTACTGTAGTAATTGGTAACTTTAAAGCAGTCACTAGTCTATTATAATCAACAGCTATTTCTTGTATATCCTCCATTACATCTGAATAATGTACATAATAAGAAAGAAGCAATAAATAACAGTTTCTTATTATTCCATTATAATAATATAAACAATATGTATTAATTTATAATGTTGGTTATATACAGAAAGTCAGGGTGACCAAATGTAGACGACATTGTTGTAAGTAGACCAAATTTTGAAGAAATCTAAGGCTGGATTAACTTTTGTGATTAACAACAGTTTAATACATCTCAGACAGGTAATTTCGTTACTCTTACTGAAGTAAGATCAGCTAAATCAACTATAATGGTCAGTACTAAATCTCAACTATGATATTGCTACTTCCCTTTGCTTTACTACTTAATATTTTAAAATAAGTGTTCAAAGGTCAAGTGTTCTTTAAGCATTCATAAACTCACTTTGATTTAAAATAAGTGTTCAAAGGTCAAGTGTTCTTTAAGCATTCATAAACTCACTTTGATTAAGAATTAGAGTATCTTCTTGAATGTCATTGTCTTCTTGACTGAGAAAGACTATAATCAAACAAATAAGTCATTTAATATTACTTGTTAACTAGTACATTAATAATAGATATTGTTAATATTAACTCAGAGTTAGTATAATAAAATTGTGATTAAATTAATCATTGATAAACTTTTTACATCTTATCAAATCGACTTAGTTTGTAATTATCAGTTTATTAATTAATGTATGTAATATAACATAAGATTACCAACCTTGACCAATAGTGAGATTATCAGAAGTCACTTTCAGTAGCCAGACACCTTGACGTAATGAGCAATCATCTATAGAAACACCATCTCACAACATGTTACTTTCTTCATATTATTTGGACAACAAAGATGATCAGTTGTTTTCTGTATCGTGCAATGAAAGTTGTCTTGAGATATTGAAAGAATTGGCTTATATCAAAATTTCTTGACAATAGCATTGGTTCCTTGTTTGATTGATTTTCGAATAATACACCATTTCTCTGCAGGACCAGAAAAACATATATCCAGCCAATAAATAGAAACTACTAATAGAATTGCACCTCCCAGACCAGTACATGTTAGACAGATAATGTTATGATATTGTAGATTGATGGATACAGGAAGTTTAAAGATCAAACTTGATGGTACATTTGGGATGAAGAAGATTGACAACTAATGCAGAAAATAGTCCTTGAGGTAGAGGACACATACCCCACGTAAGAACAAGAGGGTCTGTGTTCTTATTTAAAATAGATCTCAAAAAATAAGAGAGAGCTATAGTTGGAAGAACCACAAGGGATAATGTATTTTCCTCCTTGAGGTATAGCAGCAACGATAAATACATTCTCCATTAATTTAATAAAATCATCTGGTGAGAACTTTGCAGTGAATCCTTGAGACAAGACTGATGTCAGCAACTTTTGTTGAAATATTCCTTCAGTCTTGAGTTGTTTGTGAGCACCTGATGGAATATTGATACCTTTATCCTCTAAATGATCCGCAGCATCAGCAAAAAAAGCTGATTAATTCCGACAGCTTATCAAACAATGGTTATGGATGTAGGAATACAGCATTAGGAAGAACTCGAGGAAAGTATATGAAGATGGTAAGATCATGATAGTACATCAAGGCTGCCTCCACATCTTGAGGAACTATCTTGACAGACTCACCAATTCTCAAACATTCAGACTTGCTGACAATCTTGGTTTGAGAGGTCTTCTGGAGTTGGTCTAAGTCTAGCTGAATAAAACCAACAAGCTGGGATTTCTACCTCTATGTAAGACTGACATATCTTATGATGAATCAAATCAGCCATTTTAACATCCAATAACTCACCACACTCACCAATCTTATCGAAATACGTCGCAAGTACCATAAAGTGAGTTTTTTATGGGAAAGATTGATGTAAATAATATGTAGATCAGGTGGACTAACAGATGCTAAGGCACAACACTATGCTTCAAGGAGTTGTAGATGTGTGATCTGTCGTTTCACTGGTTCATCAATACACTCTTCTTTGACACTAACGAACTTGGGCCTGTCATTAAGCTTATCATTTAGCTTGAGTGTAAGAATAACAACTGAATTATAACATAGCAAAGCTGGAACAATATCTAGAAATGCAGCCTGACCACCTCAATCTACACAATAGATCCAGTGTGTTTCATAAAGAGCAGGAGACTTATGTACAATAGGTAAGAGTTGAACTACCTCCTGGGTTGCTGGAGATGAGAGAGGTGTTCTGTTCAGTTCCTTGGTAGATGTGGTAACTGTGGAGGTAACATGAATACTTTCATTGACATCTAGATCAACATATTCATTTTTAAGTGTTTCAATAGGGTACATATTATCTGTAGCAAATGAAGTGTCCTATAAAAGATAGCAGAGGAAATTATGACATAAAGTTTTACACTCTATATTAATTACTATATATACATATATCTGATCACCTAGGAGGTATCATTGTTATTACAATGACAATGATCTAGTACATTATAACATTTGGATGAGTTTGTCATTTGTGAATGATATAATTAAATATCAACATCCAATAAAAAGGATATTAATTTGTAGAGATATGAATAGTATTGACTTAACATCTGCTTTTAATTAAGTTATTTACTGGACATGTCCTCATTGATGTTGATAATTTAACTCTACCACTAATATCTGCTTTCAATTAATGACAATAATTTATGTATATAAAATGTCATTGCTATTTATTAGGTAAATATATCTTTCAGTCAAGACTCAGGGGCGGTTCTAGGGGGGGGGGGGGGGCTAAGAGGGCTTGAGCACCCCCCTCGCTCAAATTTTCGCCTCTAGAGAGAACTAACCTGAGTTATAATCTCGTTCTGTAGCACCCAAAACTATTGGTGAGAACCTTATCGCGCACTTTAGCTTGCTTATAACACGTAGCGTCACACCTACCACGAGGTCCTTCAGCAGTCTAAATAGGAGCAAGACTCTGTTTAGATCGACAACGACCAACACCAGATTGACTGGGCTTACTCTACTTCACGTACATCATGATATTGACATCGACCTCGAAGCCGCCCTGGACAAGTTCGCTAGGTTGTACCCGAGACGAATGAGAATGATGGAAATACTTCATGATTAAATTTTTAACTGCGCTATATTTGCGCATGCGCAAAATAAAGGGCGTGGTCCTAAACTTACAGCTCCCCCCTAACACCATTCCTAGAACCGCCCCTGAGACTCGTCATTCTTGATTGTATATATAACATTATTATGTGATCTAAACATTCAAACACACATCAGTTATTACTTATTACTACATGTGACACAATCTTTAAAACTAAAACTGACTAAAATTACAACATATAACATCAAACTCAAACCACTAGTGATATGAGACTTAGTCAGTGAACATTACAAATACATGTATATATACTCACTGTTTCTATTCCAACATAATATTGAGTGTCACTATTAGGAGGTAATGTTCCTAGCCATCTCACTGTACCAGTGATACCAACTTCAGGTAGATTAGATAATAAATAAACAGCTTCATGCCACTGATTAACAACTCCAGCTATATACTTCCAAAACTCTACTGGTATAAATACTTTATCTCTCACAGAGAGAAAGATGGGCTCATCAGTGAACGGCAAAGATGCTGATAGTCTGACAATACAAGGTAATATTAGTGATCATACAATACATTATAGAGGATATAGTAGATGGAATATACTTTGTCTGTCATACTGTATACAACATGTACTAAGTACTACATCAATACATACCATTAATATTTCTAATTGGAACACTCTATTAATACTCTTTATACAAGGATGATACATATTGTTACTATAGTAACATCTCACTAGTCATCTTATATATACTGGTACTTACTGTGTAGTAGTAGGTACTTGATATGTAACATTCTTCTTAACAACAGAATGATCATCAGTCTAAAATGATATAAAACTAATAACTATGATATAAAGTTATAGATGAAGTCATGAACTAATATTATCTATGATAAACACATTTAGACTACACATCAGTAGTCACTTAATGTCAAAAAGTAGCTCAAAAGAATAAATAACTACAAATGACTGTAACCTTGTCTGTCTACCCAGCCCCTCTCATTTCTATAGGTATATCACAGATATTACAAAAGACCTGACACTAGTTGTAGAGAACTCACAGTAACAGATTGATATTGCTGTTCAGCCATTTCATGAACTATTTGATCAACGAGAACAGGAAATCGGTCAGTAATAGCCAATATTAGCCACGCCCACCAACTGGTCAATGGGTGTTTCTCGACTTAACTTTCCCGCCATTTTTGTAATAATTATTATTAATACTTGAAAATATACGAAAAAAAATGAATAGGGGAATACAAATACATGAACTGAATACATCTGATTCTATAAAGTCTAATAAAAGAGATTGTACAGTCCAAAACTAATTTACTTTACAACAACATATGCATCTAAAAACTTTTAAATCTAATCTTTTATCATCCATCTTCTTGTCTTGCTATACCTCATCAGGAAGATCTGAGATACAAAAAAATTAATAATAATACTATAATGACTATTGTTAAACTAGAATGTCCTCTTTTCCTTATTTCTAAACAAGGTTCAGCAACAATAAAGTGAGAAAATGTTAAATAAAGTTGTAGTATGAATAATTTTACCATCATTGCCAGCATCATGTAGTTCAGTGAGAGATTTTATAGGTTGACTATAATATTCAGAGTCGGGTTTATCTCCATTCACAAAATCTTAAGGGCCATTTGAGGTCAAAACATTCAGTTTCTAAATAAAACATATATGTGTATATCATACAACTAGTACATGCACGTTAGAAGTTAGATATAGACTAGTCCTGACATATAGCTAGACTAGAACATACATACATACATACATACTAAATGTATCATAAAAGCTACAACACAAGAAAAGAATATGATAAACTACAGTAGACATGGAGTTCGAGACACTTCCTTCATCTGATTCTTTTTCTAGTATGTTGTGTTAGGATCTTAGCAGAAATCAAGAAAATTATTACAAAATTCACACATGCCATTACATACTTTCTCTTGTTCTTCCATTTAATTTCCACATACAGTGATATTAATATACATCCTAAACAAATAGCTCCAGAAATATGACCAAATATGGTGGGTCCTTGTTATCTGTTATACATAAATAAATTCACTACTGGGTCACTTAGATTCATACCTATTGTACTCATAATTAAAGTATTAATTTAAGAGGAATAATAAAGAAAGTTTCACAAAATAGTCAAAGTTCACATAAACTTTAATCACGTTTCTCTATCAGAGCTAAGACACTGGAAAAAGAGTCTATTTTATGTACTAAAGTAATACGAGAAAGAGTTGACATGAAATCAGTCATTAAATATTACAGGTTCATTCTACTATATATAAGATTTCCTGAACGATTATACTACAAGGTACTTACCTCAATATCATTAAGCACAGTATCAGAGTGCAGACTATCCACCTGTGCAGAATGTCTGAATGTCTCTCCATTGATTTATGAATAGAAAGTACTAACTGAGTTATCAACCAGCTGATACAAAGTTTATAATACATTTAAATTCTTTGTAGTTAAAGCTTAAAATGTATAAAATCAACTGATCACACGAGGGAGAATTCATTCAGATCCCTAATGTCTCAGGTTCTCATTGGATCAGAGTATCTATATTTTGGCTGTCATCCAGGACAAGTTAATGTGCATGACAGTTTGCTAGTGGTTCCATAAATAGTTGTACAAAGATACAGATTTTTGCCATCCTTTTTTCCTAGGGAGGAAATAACAATAATTTTTCCAGCTGTGTTCATATTCAACACTGAGGGAGTGTGATCTTTTCACATTAGTTTTTGCCATGTCATTTTGCTGCACAGAGTGCTTTATAACCATCTACTTTTTTTCTTCCAAACGAAAGAAGTCATGACCAAATTCCCTTCTAAGTGTTATTTAGGAGGACATTTTACACTAGTACACAATGTCTCCCTTAGGGGACACTTTGTACTGAGAGGGGCAATCTGCACTAGTACCAGTTGTCCCAAATGGACATATTACACTAATATAGAATGTCATACACTAATTTAGTTACAAATTTAGGGGGGATCTGAATGTACTATTACAACGCATAAAGTTGGCACAGTCACGATTGAGCACTGTTAAATTAAGAACACTACTTGACTATCCCTAATTGGAGGGCGGTTTAGTTAGGTTAGTTTGAATACTAAATTTATTCATTACTTTCCGTATAATACCCGTTAGTTCGGATCTGTAGAAAAGACGGTTGCGTACCTGAAACAGCACGACAATCACTGTAAAAGTAGATCTTACAGACTTTCTGATAAGAGGACGTAGTGACTTCAAAATGAAAAAACTGAGTCTGCAAAAACAAATGAAGCTAAAAATAGGCGATCATATTCACAAGTCAGTTAGTTTATATTATATTATATATATATAATGTTTTAGAGGTGTTCTTTATAAGTTATGTATGTCTATTATTAGTCTATCTTATCTCCTTTGCCAGAGTTGATAGTGACCATCTTTTAATTGATCATGACAGTACTATACTTTCATCTGTTGAAGGATCACCATTTGAAAAAGTATATAAAGATCTATATTTTATTATATGTAATAAGAGTGGTAAAATGATCCAAAAACAAGTTTGAATTAGATGACTTTCAGTTTATATTTTATAAATGCACTAATAGTTGGTTAGCATTGTAATCTCTTGACTTCAAATACAGGACCAGGACAGTATGAAAGATCGTTTATGTAGTAGTGATGTTACCTTCCATGAACTGTCACCAAGTCAGGTCAATTAAGTTTAGTTAGAACTTGTTATTGTATGTTTGATACAAGATATTCACTTTGTGTGCATTTTGTAGGTAGAGGATGTATGTTGTGATACACTCAAGTTATTTTATGATCTAGAACTGCTACATAGTGAACAGGATAACAAAACAACATTTGATTACATTAAACAAGTAAAACAATTGTTTTTATAACCTTATTTGTCATTAATACCCTATAAGTATTGTTAAGTCTAAGTTTATTCAGCAATAGGAAATTATAGATTACTCAGTCTAATTGTAACTTTTAAAATTCAATCCAGTTAGTATACTAGTGTTGCAATTTATTGCTTCCACTTTAATAATTCTATTAGGTTTTTAATACAACAGAAAAAAAATTTGCCTCATTAGATGAAATTGCAAGAAAAAGTATAGCTACCAAAGTAAGATAGAACATGTCTCAATTCTTTATTAAATATATTTTTATAGGAGAGAGCACTTATCTTGAAATGTAAAAGTAAGTTATAGGTTGATTACAAGTGTTGTGTCACATATATAATCTTTCTTCAGTTATTAAAGCAAATGGGTTACCAGCAAAAAGTACTAATGGTATGTATATTACTACAGTACAGACATTTTGATATGCAGACTTTTTGATTAATCCTTATGTGTGTAGGCATCAAGGATTATAATAGTAATGTTACTTTGGCAGTTTTGTGTGCACACACACACACAAAATTGGTAAAGTAACGTTGTCTCATTATGGATATTAAAGCAAGAAAAGGGATGACTATAATTGATAACATTCAGCCTGCATATATGAAATTCATGGGAATGAGTAATTGCACATATGAAAGAAGCATCAAATACTAGCTATAGTGTTAACCCAGAATATATAACTTATATCACTGTAAAAATTGATTGGTTGATTTTACTAATACATGGTTATACATGGATATACAGGTTGCATATGCAAAAAGTAAGCATCACACTGTTTTAATTGCTAATGTACTATGAAATTGACTGTTTATGTAGCTATATACATAAGCAGTAGTACATTAGTAATGAAAACATTATTATGCCTACGTTTTGATCAAAATAAGTTTGCTATACATGCAACTTGTATAACCACATATTGGTTAAATCAAGCAACCACAGTGAAAAGTAAAAGATAAATAAATATAGGCTTCCAATAGTGCTTGTTAATCAACAGCACTCTCTATAGAGTGTTGTTGTACCACAACCACTATTGGATGCCTATTTATTTATCTTTACTTTTGCAATGCACATACAATTCTGTTAGAGTGACTACTGAAGGATTGTCCAAACCTGTTCCCCTCATTCACTGGTCTATATCATGTCTAGAAATGCATACAAACATGTACAATGTTTGTTCATTACACAGATTTCTTTATATATAATTAAATGGACATTACCAGGAATGAGCATTTTGTAGCAGAAAGTTCTATTCAGTATAAAATAGCTTGTATTATTTTGTATCTGTTAGTTAAACATTACTAAACTATACTGCAATAGTAAATAGGATAAAGTTCAATTTGGGTATTATGAAGATAATTCTATTTTTAGGCCCATGTTGTCTACTTACTATCCTTGATAAAAAACAATTTGATTCTATGGCAGTTCACCATTATTTACAAGATTTGGAAGAGCAACAAATCATTAGTAACATCAACAGATCTAGTGTAAAAGAGAAGACACTAGACCCAGAATGGAATGAAACATTTGAACTGTAAGTATATTGGCTATTAAAGCTTAGTTCTGACATTTGTATATAGAGATATTACTGATGCACAGGATCAATATTTAGTTATTGAATTATGGTAAGTGCACTGTAAAATTGTCTTAACTTTGTAATTATTATAGGAACTCTGACAAAACTCACAAAGGCAAAGCAAAGGGATTCAGAAAATTACTTTCTGATCCTAAAAAAGATTATTTTCTGGGGAAAGTAGTCTTTTTGTTGCAGGTACTCTCTGTTCTCTGGCCTATAACTATAATCTGCCAAAGATTCTTTTAATTTCACTCATAGAATCTTTAGCTAAGTTCCTTCTTTACCTAAGGCTAACCTTTTACTTTAGCATTCCATATCACTTATGTAGTAGACATGATATATACAAATAGTGGATAGTCGCCTTTTATGGTGTATTTGATATTATTTTGTTTTCAGCATTCCCCTGTTGGTGGTGGAGAAAAGACACTTGATGTCTTGTGTCACTCTGGAAGACATTCTCGAGGAACACTAACAGTCTGGTTAGATATTGCAAGAAAAAAGGTTATAAATGTACAAATTTAAATGAGAGGAGGTGATCTTGTGTAATTTTAGGAAGTTAAATCCGAACATGAAGTTCACTCATATTACAAGCAACTACTGCAATGCATCATGGAAGCAGCAATTAAAAAAGTTAGTTTGTATTGTATTTTGTACCTACTTTATAGTCTGTTTGAATGTAGGACAGCCATAAATACCCTAGACATTGGAATCCCATTTTCCCACCCATTGCTGAAAAATTATTAACTCAACACTCCTATCTTCATTGCATTACTCCATTACAGCAATCTGCACTGTAAGTGAATTAGTATTGTTACTGGATCCTCATCTATATAAACTCCACTCATTAATTATTAGTCGTCTCTCTGTCTTCTTGGACTATGCTAAAGCATATGTTATTGACATAGCTGCTTTATTGGACATACTACAAAATATACAGCACTATGAAGCTGAAATACCTGACTCAGAGAGAAGTATTAAAGGAACACTAGTACAGGATTTTACTGATGGTACATCTGGACCTCCATCATGGGTATGTGTTTAACATAAGCATGTACACAAGTCATTTGTTTAAGTGAACTAGAATGTAGAGATAGCTAAAGCTAGCCTTTTGCCAAGAATATAAACAAGATAATAAGGATTGCAGTTGTATTATCCCTACATGATAGAACAGAGAATAGTTACAGATAGAATGCACTTATATATATATATATAAGAGTCAACTTTGATCATGCTGACAAAATGGTTATAGTAGCACTTAAAATAATACTTATATAAAGCTAACTAGCAATCCATATATAGACAGAATTACTCTCTGGTTTTTCTACAATTAATCACTTTGTTTATATTACTTTAAATGGCACACACACACTTGTATTTACGACATTTTATTTATGCAGGTTCTAACTCTCATTAAAGATCTTAAAGATTTAGTTTTGTATATAATAAGCCTAGTGAAAGATCACTTGAATATATTTAATCTGAATTCAGATGATGGCATCAAGCAATTACAGAAACACCTCCAGTAAGGCCACACCTATTTACTTTAATATATATGATATAATAGGTTTATTTGGTAAAAATTGTCAAATCCCCAAATTAAAACCCTTATCAATTTTTTCCTTCTATATGTTGTAAAAGCATCCTGGCATATAATTCATGTGCCAACACTCCTAAGACTATTGGACCATGTGTTATGTACATACTAAAATATATCTTGCCACACTACATTACACCTTTTCATGTACCTTCATAAGAATATTTTAATTTGGTTCTATGAAGCATAATTATTGTTGACCACTTATTTACTAATTTGTATATTACACAAATATGTTTGTTAGCATCACTTTATTCTATTGTTGTATACGACATACAATCTGTAAACAAACAATTAAAAAATAAATTTTAACTATTAATGAATGTGACAGCCAATAAAATTTATTACTTTGTATCTTTACCATGAGTACTATGATGATAGATATGTCTCACAAAGCTTCAAAGCCTCTAGGCCACTCACCTACTTTTCTCTCTTCTAATATTTTTTTGCTCACTACAAAAACTCTCCCATTCTAAAAGGTCTAATGTTTTACTGTAAGCTTAGCATCTTAAAATAATTATAGTATGGCTTTTAATTATAACTTTGTTACAGTTATTATAATTTTGGTTAAAGGGTACTTTATGAAGTTTATCAGATTCAGCTTTTTAAAGCTCAGCAACATCCAGATGATCTAAATTATAAGTATCTATTGACATCAGCTATACAGGTACTATCAATGATGTTGTTACTATATTAGTATTTACATTAACTGGTTAGACTGCTGTTCCACAATGGAAACTGACATTGTCAGAAAATATAATGCCACCACATAGTGTAAGTATAGTAATTCTCATACCTTTGTATAACCTTTCTAACTACACTTATGTAGGGTGTTAAAGAAAACATGTTTGCCTTTAAAGCATTGTGTTCTCATTGTTTAAAACAGTGTGAACGAGGATATAATAAAATCCATCCTGTCTTTATGGAGTAAGTAGAACCTCAAACCTCAAGCCATATGTTTATCCTTCATTAGAATAGATGTGGACTATTTCTCTCCTTTCTTCACCTCTTTGGATAAACTGGTTAGTCCTATCTAACTTCACATTTCCTAAGTCTGTACTTAGCTACATAGTGAGGTTGAGAGTCGATTTGAATTTGAAGAAGAAGATCCAGATATTATTCTTGTTACATATCAAATTTATCAAACTTTTCAAGAACTGTTTCAGTTGGCTAACAATGTTAATTCTGAGTAAGTCTTGCTGCCAATATATTGAACACTACAAATTCTTTGGTTATAATATTCATCCAACTATTCAATGTACAAATTATTCAGTTATTTTAACAATCAATTTGTATCTTACATGGGATAAATTATTATGGAATGTAGAATTCATGTCAGTTACTCATTGTAAAATATTTTGGTATGATATATTGTTACAAAGCAACAAATTATAGAGTAAGTAATTCTCATGAATTTTGGATTGCATAATATTCCACACATGTAGCTGCAAATTAGTTATTTAAATAACATATTAGTTTTTACAGTGATATGTATTTATCTATTCTAACATTCCATGTATTCACATTATTTAATAATATACCTAGGTTTTTAAGAAAGCAAAAAGTTGATAAGCTTGAAATTATCTCCTACCATCTTTGGTTCAAACATTTTCTTTCAAAGTGGATATGCATTGCACAATCTAAAGCTAAAGAGAGGCTGTTAAAAGCTGTTGAATTAGACACTATTGTCAGGTGTACAGACAAAGCATCTTTTTCATCCTCTGCTGTAGATGCTCACACCTTCTTTGTGCAAGTATGTAAATCTAACTTAGATCTTTATCATCTTTATTATACTAGGTAATTTCTTTCTGGAATGATGTAAAGTGGCCAGACAGAGAAGAGTCTATAAGTTACTTTGTCACAGTTGTTCAGGTACACATCATTATGAATATATTAGAAATGATCTACTATTTAGAACCTGTGTGAACTGTCTACTTGCTATGTTGAGCTGATGTTTGACAAGATAAATCCTGAATATTATATCGATAAAGATGGACGTTTCATAGTCACTGACAAAGTAAAAAAACACTAGTACTTAATACTTTGTGTGATATGATCTTAAATTTTTTAGCTTTGCATCACTCTTAATAACATCCACTACGTTAAGCAAGTATTAAAAAACATTGAAACTGAGCTAGACTTACCTGCTTACTATAAATGGTTGGATAAAGAAAAAACAGTTGAGGGACCAAAACCAAGTGAACATGCTCGTTCTTTGATTTGGGGTATATTGGATAATGCTGATAAAGACATGTTCAACAAAATTGATTCAATAGTGAAGATCATCAAGGAAAAGGTGTAGTACATATGTTATATACAGAGATAGAAAAATTGTCTCTCTAGTTGTCACCAAGTATATTGGCTTTTTTGCCTGGTATTATGGAAGCTAGTGAAGATATGCCTTCAGACAAAGTTAGTCAATTCAGATGATGTCACTGTAATATCAATACTGTGTGTTAGGTATTAGAGCCATTATTGGACTATATTGCTACTAATATGGGTAAATTGGGACAAGCTTTATTGACTCCAATTTTCCTAAGGTAGCAAATAATTATCATATATCTATCTATACATTATTGTTACCATTTTCATATTAGTATTATGAAGGACATATGGCTTGATATTATCAATGAGTTGAAGGGAGAATATATCAAGTTGTCACAGAAATTGACTGTTAATCGTTCCCTTTATAAACGCTTGAGAGTAACTCTAACTACACTTGGTGACTTCTTTGAAGCTGATGGAAATGGATTATTACGTACTGAACTGGAGACAAAGGACTACATAGTGAGTAGCTAAAGTTATTACATCATAATAAGTTTCTTTGTAGATGTTGTTTGATGAACTTAGTCTCTCTGTGTTATCAACAGAAGATATAATAAAGAAATTTTGTCATGATTTAGTAAAACAACAGGTATTGAAGTATTGTTATAAGGCATGCAGTAGCAGTGCCTATGTAGGGAGAAAACAACAAATATCTCAAAACTGATCAAAACTTTCAATTCTTTACAGTATTTCTTTCTTTACTAATTACTTCATTATGACTTAAATTATTGGTTTAAGATTAGGTTTCTTAGTATCACAGACATAATTGGTCAAATGTTGGATTTGCTCATTTTTTCACTGCTGCCTTCATTGTATATCTTGGTAGCCATAAACAGATTGAACACCAAATTTACAACTATGAAGTGTAGTCTTTTGTAGGCCTTGTTTTGAGTGCTTCTGAAACAAAACTAGTGATTTCAGTAGTTTAATATCTTAGTGAAGCTATTTCTTATGACTAATTAATACAATGGAAATATAAATAGCAAAAGTATCATGAATCTCTCAAATGATGTCTTATCTAAGCATCTAGGTCTTTTTTGTCGAGAATAATATTTGATTGTAGATTTACAAGCACAATCTCCTACTTCTGATAGTAAATACAGACTATTTCCTCCTTTGATGTTTACCTAAAAAGAAGATTGTACAACAGGCCAGTGACTGTTAGCCTAGCTGTGATACATTTAACGATATGAAAGTTGTAATGATACTTAATATTTAATTCAAGAATCATTACAATTTCTTATATTATATTCTGGAGAGCCTCTTTGTTGTCCAGAATCATGCATAATGGAATAATTCCAATTTACTCGGTACCTTTCTGTAATCACTTTATTTAATTAGTTCTTAATAATTTAAGCAAAAAAGTAAATAAAAACATTTTCTAAAAATGAATGCATTCTTTGTATTGGACTGATATTACCCATCCCTATGTTTACTTCATTTTTAGAAAATGTTTTTATTTACTTCTATATATACTTGTACATTTATACTAATACATGTTTTAAGGTTCAATCAAAGGATCAATTTGGTGTCCTTCATATAAGTCATATTTATGACTATACAAAGAAGGCAGTGATAGTTGAAGTATTGTCTGCTGAGCATATACCTGGACTGAGTCGCAGTGGTAAGTTGATTAATCTTGTATAATTGTTACTAGTACTTATAAGGAAAAAGTGATCCTTATGTCAAGCTGTATCTACTACCAGCAACAATATTTACTGCTGTTAAACATAAAGCCCTCAGGACCACTGTGCAGAAGCAGACATTAGATCCAATTTTCAATGAGACATTTGAATTGTAAGTAGTAACATTTTGTCAATTTAATATATATTTTATACTTAACATTAGGACAACTGATTCCTCACAGCTCAAACAAGAAGGCCCTATTGTTCTTCTTGCTATGTATGATCATGATAAATTTGGTCGTCGCTTTGTTGGCATATGTGTTGTACCATGTAATGCCATACCTCTGAAAGGAGGAGAACGTAAAGTGGAGCATTTACATCTCTTTCACTATGAGCACACTCTTGCCTTTAAAGAGTTAGAGAACAGAATGGCTGAACCTATGGCTCAAAAGTTCATAAAAACTATGAAAAAAATGGTTTTTAAAAAATAGACTCATATTGACATCCATTTTATCGTCTCCTTCTGTTTAAAATTTTCACTTCATTTGTAATGTTGTTTACACTATATAAAATGAGTAATATTGAGTCATTAAACACTTGTCATAAGGATTTTTATTCTACTTATATTTTTGATTGCTTTTTAGAACATAACTTATATTGTTTTACATTGGGGTATATTATTATTAATATTTTAGATTTTTTGAAAGTTAACAGTAGTCAAACAAGTATTGTTCCTAAGACAAACACAATATCTAATTATATAAAGTGAGCTATATGAAGATAGATCTCTTTACTGATTGAGAAAATATTCTGAACAAATAAACTTATTATTTCACTTGAAGGAATAGACAATGTGCACATAAAACTTAAATCTAAAACAACACACAACTATATTTAAAAGTAACTAATAAAAAGGTCATAATTAATAAGCATCCACTAAGTGTCTAAACATTAACAATGCAACGTACATAGCAAAGTACAACCACTCCAATAAACTAAAGTCTACACTGTAAAAACTGATTGGTTGATTTAACCAATATATGGTTATACAGGTTGCATGATGCAAACTATTGACAAAATGTTAGAACTAGCAATGTTTTCTTAAAGAAATAAGAATGTTTTGATTTGAAAAACAATGAATTCTATAGGACAATAGTAATCAAAACTATATTATGTTTACTTTCAGTTTACATTATGCAACCTGTATAACCAAATAGTGGTAAAATCAACCAATCCGTTTTTGCAGTGTACAACTGATAGTATTATATTTGCTATGCAACTTTTCCTTATATACTATAGCATATATAAATTCATGTTCTTGTCTGTACTCAGCAATATCATCATTAGTAATGCAATTATAAAGTAATATACTTAAAATACATGGGTAATAGTTTAATATGATAGTCACATTTATTAGTCAATAAGAGTCAAATTGGCCCCTTGGTTGATATATGTAACAATTATAAACAAGAACTAAGACTGTGATAATTAATAAAAGCAGTGACATAGCAGTACATGTCCCACTAACTTTTTAAATCTGTGTTCCACCAATATGTAACTGAACTTTTTATTAGGATACTGCAACTAAAATAAAGTCAATCAAGACATGTCTCATGTTGTAACCCTGGCAGTCAAAGAGCTTTCTCTCAACCTAAAGCTGTCCTTTGCAAGTTCTGATATTCATGAGAGCCTTTAGTACAACCAGCTACCAGCTACATTAAAGAGTATATGTAACAAGTCAATTGAGTTTGACTCAGAGTTTGTACATCCATCCCAATTAAGTTCTCCACAACTTGAAAGCAAAAACTAACTAGTATATATATGGCACTGTAGCTCCTGACTTGACTATCTTTGTCTAAAGAGTTATAATACCTAGATCTTAAACCATGTTAAATCGGTGTGTATTACTATTTTAGTAAATTGGTGATTACATGAAGAAACATCTAAAATTTGGTGAGTTCTTGGGTGCACTGAGATGAAATGGAAGATGTCTACTTTTCCTTATTCTACACATACACTGTTTTGGAAGTAATATTCCTATAAAATAATAAGTTGTCAAAATCTTAGTTACTTACAATGTAGTCCTCTATTATCTATGATTAAAGACATATACTCAATATCCCATTGAATTTAAAGTTGATTCTAACTGTAATAGATATGGTTACACAATTAAGAAGTGTATCTGCACATTATTGAGGTATATCAATTTCTACAAGTTCAATTGTAATAAAACAGTTGTACGCTCAAATACCTCATATATAACCAATATATATTTGCCTTTAGCTCCAGAAAAACTTACTGAATGTAGACTCCAATATTGTAAAGACCTTCATGCACCACCATGTTGTATGATATTGGAATATATCTATCCACTCCACCATAATGTAATTCACTACAAAGACTATGATTTTCCTACTGTAGTACTAGTATGGTATACTTATACATGCACTGAAAAACTAGCAACACTAAGGACCCTTAAACAAACTTTGTGTCATCAGCCAATTTAAGAATAATTAAATAGATGGTAACTTTTAAGAATTGATTGCTCTATTGTAATAGCAATTACTTTGTTTACTAACAACATGTATTGAAGATGAGTATTTTACTTGTTTTGTCAGGTCTGTAGCAAACAAATTTTGAATGGTCAGGCCAGGATGTGTGTTAACAAAATGGGCGTGGTTAAGCAAACTGGGTATGGTTTATGATAGGTGTGGGGCTACTTGTAATAAAAAATTCAAAACATTATTATTAATGAACTAATTAAGAATAACAATTCATCATTATAACAATAACAGGGAAATTCAGTTGCTGAGAAGTATCTGAATATATTTGATTGACGTTCAGGTTAATTATTAATAAAGGCATCAGCTACTTGGCACAGGTTTAGTTTGGCATGCAGTCATCTCTTTAAATTTATGTACACACTAATATCTTAAGATTAATCAAACTGGTTTGTAACATGGTGGCTCTTAAATAGGACTTGATACAATTTAATGCTGAAAAAGATCTATATATCACGCCTAGCTAGCTACTCTTTAATTTTCAAAATGATGCAGCTAAAACAGACTACAAACATGCATGGAGGGCTATGGAGCCAGTAGCTGTTAAGTACATCAATATTTGTTAACATAAATGTATACTTTCATCTAGTAAAATTATTTACAAATAAAATGGCCACCATGCATGATCAGGTGTTACAGTGGAGTGGATATAGTATGTATATACAGCTACATGTAATTCAGTATTGTCATAATATCAATGTACTAATATTAAGGTCAAGGTTCAACTTTGGCCAAAAGTGGTCAGACCATGTCCTGACTGGCATGACCAGTTACAGGCCTTGTTGTTGGTATGTGCATTTGTGCATACACTGCAAACATTATAATATGTTATTTTAACCATTAATTTGTAGCTTACATCAATGGCTTACAGTGGAATTCAAATTTGTGTGAATTACTCACTGTAAAAAATTGTTACCTTGTTTTAATAGTACAACTTATCAATAGTGAATAATTCAAATAAATTCTGGATTCCATAGTAATCCACCCCTGTAAGCTGCAATTTGGCAATTAAAAGTAACTGTAGACTATGAGTCATTCATCAAGTCAGATTATAGTGTGATCATATTAAGTGTTAACGTTTGGTCAATCTTTAACACTAAGAGCAACATTCTATAGCTCACTATATATTGTCTCTTTGTTGACATCAGTATTAATCTAAAATAGTACAACATACAAACAGTGAATAATTCACATAAATTGTACAGTGAACATTTAGCATAAGTTCTAGATTCCATAGTAATCTACCCATACAAGCTACAATTTGGCTATTAAAATAACCGATTAATTTTTACAATGTATTGCCCTACCAGCAGTAAGCTCTAGATTACTGAACATCATTACTTATGCACATCACATAGTGAACTAGAAGCAGAAAAAGTAGAGAAACAAATGAAAACCAAACAGTTATCAATAAGGCACCTTACCTTTCTTTCAGTAACTCTAAAATAACATGTCCTTGTAGATAACTGTTATATCTTTATTTACTACTCTAGAATTGTAATTATGTTATACATCTCTTTAAAGAAGTGTACTCTGTGTATAAAAAACAATTATATGATTATCAAAAATTTGAATATGCATATATATATATATATTGTTAAAGTTGACATTAACAACAATGGAGTAATTAATATCCATTTCTCTCTCTTTCAGATCAATGAACAAGGTGATTCAATCTCTATTCTGTGGCTATAGTCTCTATTATTCCAGTTTTTCTACTCCTAGGTCACTATGAGATAATCACTCCTAGGTCACTATTAGTATAAATAATAATGTTCATTAGTCTAGACCTTACTAATTGTAGTACCATACACTGCAAAAAAGTTAATCAGCTATTTTAACTGCCATATTGTAGCTTATATGGGTTGATTACAATGGAACCTAGAAATATTCATTGTTGGTATGTTGTACTACTTTAGATATTCAAAAAAAGAGAAAATATATAGTGAGGTGTAGGATGTTGAACTTAGGATTAAAAATTGAACAGATGTTAACATTTGACATGATCACTAAAATGTGATTTGATGAATGACTGTTATTTTAATTGCCAAATTGGAACTGATATTGGTCGATTACTATGGAATCTAGAATTTATGTGAAATATTCACTATTGGTATGTTGTACTACTTTAAATCAATACTGATATGCAAAAAGAGACAATATATAGTGAGCTATAGGATGTTGGTCTTAGTATTAAAGATTGAACAGATGTTAACACTTAACATGATCACTAAAATGTGATTTGATGAATGACTGTTATTTTAATTGCCAAATTGGAACTGATATTGGTTGATTACTATGGAATCTAGAATTTATGTGAATTATTCACTATTAGTATGTTGTACTACTTTGAATCAATACTGATATTCAAAAAAGAGACAATATATAGTGAGCTATAGGATGTTGGTCTTAGTATTAAAGATTGACCAGAAGTTAACACTTAACATGATCACTATAATCTGACTTGATGAATGACTCATAGTGTGCTCCAGACTATGTGTATTTGGAGACAAAACATAAGATGGTACGTATATGTCAGGACTGTAATATATAGTAGTGACTGAAAAGCTAGTAGGTTTTGCTCATAGACTGAAAGCTAGTATTTTTACTCATAGACTAGTAATTATTTGTTTTGGGCTGCTTACACATTACTTTATTTTTGTAGCTGAACTGGTGGTGTGAGAAGTATGGTTTGTTTAATTATAATATTACCATAATTGGTGGCCACGCCCTCGTAATATTTAATTAGATGAATTTTCGGTGAATGTTTCGTCGTGCTTTGTGCGTATTTAAACAAGGCTCAGAGATTTTGGGAGATATTTTTTAGGTCACGCTTCTATTAAGTTAGATTGGACCCATTTCAAATTTCCTATATTCTAGATAAGAACCTGGATGCTTAATTTACCCCGAGTCTAGAGTCACTGACACACCCCAATGATGGCTGCTAACAGCACTACCAAGATGATCGACGTAGTTTTTGATGTGTTACAGAAGCAAGGCTCCAAGACTTCCTTGAATCTAGATCATGCTACATCTTCTGAGGCAGGACGTGAAAAACATAATTCATCTGCCTCGCTATTCAAAATGGCAGCTCAAAAAGCGTTGAAACTAAGAAAGCAGTCCCAACTAAATTTAGAGGATCATATTCACAAGTCAGTTTGTTAAATATTTTTGACAATGCTTCCTCTGACAATAATGTCTCCTTTTAAAGGACCATATAAAGTTATTCTAACTGTTTCGTTTGACAGATTTGGTGGTGACAATCTTTTGATTAATGGTACTAAACGTTCTATTGATGAGCCTGAAGAAAGTGATGAGGTAATAGAGTGCATTTATTTTAATCACAATAACGTAGAAGCTCAACAAATAAAATTGACTACTTTCTTTAAAAATTTTGATGTGAAATTAACAATTAGATTCTGTTTCAATGTTTAGTGTCTCAGTTTTAACATTATTCTCATATGCTTACTTAAAGAATACCATTGTCATATACAGCGTTGTTTTTTGTTTGTCTGTTTATTTTATTTGATTAAAAATAATCAGTTTATTTAACGCTAGAATTAATTTTGATATACTAATTTCATTGGCAGTATCAGGAGAGTATGATACGTGGTAGTGGTGTTGCCTTTCATGTACTGTCACCTAGTCAGGTATAGTTAAAGCTTGTTATTGGACATACATCATTGCTTTTTGTGTACTTTGTAGATGGAGGACGTTTGTTATGATGCGCTCAAATTATTTCATGATCTAGAGCCATTACAAACTGACCAGGATAACAAAGCAACATTTGATTACATTAAACAGGTAGAACAATTAGTAGATTAATAGTTGTGTTTTCATAAACTTGTTTATCATTTTAACAATAAAAAATGACATAGGCAGAGTTACTCCATTGTTGTTGTAGTATTGTTTAAATTTTGTGTTTTGTTGTTTATTAGTCATAACATTAATTGAAAACATTAAATATTACCATTTTACATCTTCACATTATATTGACCAACATTGTTAGGTTTTTAATGTGACTGAAAAAAAATTTGCTTCATGTGATGATGCAGCAAAGCAAAAAGCAACCAAAGTAAGTATTGATTTGCCCTTCAATACATTGATAAGTATATTCTCTACAGGAGAGAGTTCTAATCTTGAAATGTAAACGTAGGTTTTATTAATTTTATGTAGCAACTAATTTTCTAATCTTTAATTTTTCTTCAGTTGTTAAAGCAAATGGGTTACCAGCAAAAGATGCTAATGGTATGTAAACTACTACAGTATTTTATAAAATTAGTCACGATTAATTAATATTTTAATGCTGATTTGGATTCCAAGCCATGTTAAAAGAATTCAAATAGACAGTGACTAGTATACTAAAGGTTCAAAGTTCCTACTACATTAACTGATAATATCATTTGTGTTGTTCTTATTACATTCAACCAAATGTGTGTGTGCATTCACGCGCGTGTGTATGTGAGTGTGTGTGTGTGTATGTAAACAAGTACTAATGTATATAAACAATTTAAATAAACAATTAATTTCAGTTTCACAACAAGGTAGTTATTTAGATAACTCTACATTAGGTAAAAGTGACCCTTATTGTCTGATTGGTATCCTTGATAAAGAACACATTGAATCTAAAGCTGTTCGTAATCAAAATCTACAAAATTGGCATGAACAACAACTGATCAGTAAAATTTACAGATCTAGTGTAAAAGAGGAGACACTAGACCCAGAATGGAATGAAACGTTTGAACTGTAAGTATACTGATTATAAAAGCTTAGTTTTGACATCTGTATAATATTATAGTGAGATCACTAATCCCCAAGATCAATACCTGGTTGTTGAACTATGGTAGGTACATAGTAAACTGATCATTGTCTTAACTTATAATCATTAGGGACTCTGATGAAGCTCAAAAAACCAATGTGAAGGGATTCAAAGGTTTTGGGAGATTACTTGCTGATCTTAAAAAGGAAGATGATTTTCTGGGCAGGGTATTCTTTTTGTTACAGGTCTGTTCAATTTTTTTATTACTTTATGAGAAGCCTGTCCATATAAATTTAAAGCCCTTTTAAATCAGAGTTTGTACAGCAGTTGTAAATATGATTATTGATAATCTGCTTTGTCATAGTGGATGTTACACCTCTAGTTGTGAAGTAGTACAGTACTAGCAGAGATATACTGAAGTACAAAGTGTATAGTGCTAATGTATACTGGATATAGCATCATGTATGATAGGGAGCCCATATGTCTGTGTGTGTAAGTGTATAAGTGCAATCAATCTCTGTTGTAGCATTCTCCTGTTGGTGGTGGAGAAAGGACGTTTGATGTATTGTCTCACTCTGGAAAACATTCTAGAGGAACACTAACAGTCTGGTTAGATATTGCAAAGAAGAAGGTTAAATAAGAAGGAATGATTTAAGTAATGTTATCTTGTGTATTTTTAGGAGGCTAAATCTGAACATGAAGTTCACTCATGTTACAAGCAGTTACTGCAATGCATCATGGAAACAGAAAGTAAAAAAGTTAGTTTGTATTGTATTTTGTACCTAGTTTATAGTCTGTTTGAATGTAGGACAGTCAAGAATATACTAGACATTGGAATGCCATTTTGTCACCCATTGCTGAAAAATTATTGACTCAATATTCCTCTCTTCACCGCATTACTCCATTACAGCAATCTGCAATGTAAGTGTTATTAATATTATTACTGGATCCTCATCTATATAAACTCCACCCATTAATTATTAGTCGTCTGTCTGTCCTCTTGGACTATAATAAAGCGTATGCTATTGATGTAACTGCTTTATTGGACATACTACAAAATATACAGCACTATGAAGCTGAAATACCAGACTCAGAGAGAAGTATCAAAGGAACACCAGTACAGGATTTTACTGATGGTACATCTGGACCTCCATCATGGGTATGTTTTTATATATGTACACATTATAACAATAAATATATAATAATGTGTAAGTTGATTTCAGTTTTTTGCCACTGGAAGTAGTAATATTTGACTGGGGTGTTGAAAATACTTAGAAAACCACATGATATTATTAAGCACAGTAGTACTTAGTATGAGCCAGAAATCGGCCAATTCATTCTAAATAATGTCTATTAGAACTAAGTGTTTCTAAAATGGAGAACTACGAGCTAGCTAAATTTCTTCTTTTCCCATACTAGCACAATATTGTACAGAGTTTTCCAGTAGTTTTAGGACAACAGAAAAGCATTAAGAACATGCTACAGAGCATTACCATAACTTTAAATTGTTCACATAGTACTGCAATCAACATTGTTTGTGTGGAGCTATTTTATTAATTTAAATAACAGATATAATTGTAGTGTTATATTATAACTAAGGATGTACAACACATAGTGAATATAATTAGTTGTGTAAATACTGTAGTGTCTTGTAGTTACATGTTTGTACAACTTATAAGGACTTGTGTTTATTGTTGAAGTCATAGGTTAGTTAGTTGGTTGGTTGTTACATTAGGCCACAAAATTTTGTTAGTCATAAATAGACTAGCCACCTGTGAGATAAAAAAATAGAGAAACAAGGGAAAGTGGCAACAAAGTCTAAAAAAATGAAGGAAACAGCCTGTACATGAATTCATATCAAACCTCAAATTGAAATAATTTAATGTGTAAAGTCAGCAGTGTATTTAGACTAGTTAGTGATATAATTAGTATAATAGATAATTCCATTTCAGCCATAAAGTTATGCCGAGACTTTTCAAGTCTTTTTTGAAAGACTTTCTTGTTCTTATAGTCACTTGACTCACTTCAAATTTTAAACAAAGTTCAGTTATTACCATATATATCATTTAATATCACTGTTTTACTGTAATTAGTTCTTTATAACAATCTGGAATACCCTAAGTGACACCCAAAAAAGAATAGAAACGGGTATGATAAAAGATTTATAAAAGATAAAAGATGATGTGAGGATGGCAATGTCAAAGGGAAAGAAACATTAAGAATGAACACAACAAAACCCCTATATAAGTAGTCAAATCATTTATAGTTAATAATTGTTGTTACTGAACTACAACCTGAATACTAGAAAATGCTGTAGTCTTTTAGGACTAAATAAAAGCATAGCTACTTATGTAGTGATTTGAGTGTGGATTTGTGCATTAATTCCAACCTTGTTTCTTTCCCATTTGGCATTGCATTGCGTTCCCATTCTACATTGATCCTCTTTCATTTTTAAAAATGTTTTTTGATCATACTTATACAACTATAAGGAATAAATGACACTTATTGGTTAGAATTAATATCTACATTAAATACAGAATTTATTTGTTATTTTATCTCGAACTGAGAAGGACTATAGTAATATTTATATTTAATAATAACAGTACACACACATAAAATAAGTATGTATTTGTCCTTGTACCTAACAATAGATTTTGTGACTTTACCTATTAAATATTGTATTGTGATTACCTTGTCTCAAAAAGTAATATTATATTGTTTGCATTGCTATCACATTGTCTGTGAACATCATTGATAAGTATAATAATATATAATCTGTGAACATCATTGATAAGTATAATACTATATAATGGAAAATTTTTATGTGGTGCAAATTTTCAGGTTTTCATGATACGATTGCTTATCATGAAAATTTTAAGCAGTGAAAATTAAAACTCAAAACAAATGCTATCATGTGATCCAAGATGAAAAAACAACTGCTTCAAGTCTTTAACTTCACATCAAGACAACCGAGTTATTAAATAACCAATCAACATCTATCTACTGCTATTTTCAGCCACTACTAGTTCCTTTCCAGCTCCTAATGGATCATTATCTCATCATATTAATAAAAAACATTAAAATAATAATCACAAAACTTAATTCTAAAGGCCATAAGATATTTCCATAAAACTTTGTACCAATGAAAATTCCTATTACATGGTATATCATTTGCATGTACATTATCAAATGAATTTTGTATTTTGTATAGGTTCTCACTCTAATTAATAACCTTCAAGACATAGCCTCATATATACTAGATCTTATGAAGAACCACTTGAGTATGTTCAACCTGAAATCAGACGATGGTATTAAGCAATTGAAGACACACCTCCAGTAAGGCCACACCCATTTGCACTATTATAAACATGCTTTTTTAAAGGGTACTCCATGAAGTTTATCAGATTCGGCTTTTTAAAGCTCAACAACGTCCAGAAGGTCTAGATTATAGACGTCTATTGACATCAGCTATACAGGTAATATCAATGATGTTACTATATTAGTATTTACATTAACTGGTTAGACTGCTGTTCCACAATGGATACTGATATTGTCAGGAAATCTAATGCCACCACATAGTGTAAGTATAGTATTATTATACAGTGAACACACCTCCATAACTATATATAGGGTATTGAGGAAAATATGCTTGCCTTTAAAGCATTGTGTTCTCATTGTTTAAAACAATGTGAACGAGGATATAATAAAATCCACCCAGTGTTTATGGGGTAAGTATAAGATTGTACTCCACCAGTTTATCAGTAACTCTTACCTTGTTAGAGTGGGTGTGGACTATTTCTCTCCTTTCTTCACGTCTTTGGATAAACTGGTTAGTCCTATCTAACTTCACATTTCCTAACTCTGTACATAGCTACATAGTGAGATTGAGAGTCGATTTGAATTTGAAGAAGACAATGAGGATATTGTTCTTGTTACATATGAAATTTATCGAATTTTTCAAGAACTAGTTGTATTTGCTAACAATGTTAATTCTGAGTAAGTCTCACTACCATTTATCAACATGTTCATTGGTATACTATTTATTCCATTTAGCTCATTGATCTATCCTTCACATAATCTAATCTACTTTCCTATTACCTAGGTTTTTAGTAACCCAAGGGCTTACTAAGCTTGCAATTAATTCCTACCATCTTTGGTTCAGACCTTTTCTTTCAAAGTGGATACACATTGCACAATCTAAAGCTAAAGACAGGCTGTTAAAAGCCATTGAATTAGACACTATTGTCAAGTATACAGACAGAGCATCTTTTTCGTCCTCTGCTGTAGATGCTCATGCCTTCTTCTTGCAAGTATGAGAAATTTAATTTAGGCTTTTTATCATCTTTACTATACTAGGTAATTTCCTTCTGGAATGATGTAAAGTGGCCAGACAGACAAGAGTGTATAGCTTACTTTGTTAAAGTTGTACAGGTACACATTAATGTGAATATATTAGAAATGATCTACTATTTAGAACCTGTGTGAACTGTCTACTTACTATGCTGAGCTGATGTTTCACAAAATTAAGCCTGAATATTATATTGATAAAGATGGTCGTTTCATAGTCACTGACAAAGTAAAATAACACTTGTACACAATCCTCGGTGTGATATGGTCTGATTTTTTAGCTTTGCATCACTCTTAACAACATTCATCATGTTAAACAAGTGTTAAATAACATTGAAACTGAGCTAGATTTACCTGCTTACTATAAATGGCTGGATGAAGAAAAAACAGTTGAGGGACCAAAGCTAAGTGAACATGCTCGCACTTTGATTCTTGGTGTGTTGGATAGTGCTGATGAAGACATGTTCAACAAAATTGATTCAATAGTGAAGATCATCAAGGGAAAGGTGTAGTACATATGTTATATACAGAGATAGAATGTTGTCTCTCTAGTTGTCACCAAGTATATTGGCTTTTTTGCCTGGTATTATGGAAGCTAGTGAAGATATGCCTTCAGACAAAGTTAGTTAAGTCAGGAGACATCACTCAATAATATCAATACTGTGTGTTAGGTATTAGATCCATTATTGGACTATATTGCTACTAATATGGGTAAATTGGGACAAGCATTATTGACTCCAATTTTCCTAAGGTAACAAATAATTATCATATATCTATAAATTATTGTTACCATTTTCATATTAGTATTATGAAGGACATATGGCTTGATATTATCAATGAGTTGAAGGAAGAATATATCAAGTTGTCACAAAAACCAACTGTTAATCGTTATCTTTATAAACGCTTGAGAGTAACTCTAACTACACTTGGTGACTTCTTTGAAGCTGATGGAAATGGATTACCACGTACTGAACTGGAGACAGAGGACTACATAGTGAGTAGCTAAACTTATGACATGTAATAACTTTCTTTGTAGACCTTGTTGGATGATCTTAGTCTCTCTGTGTTATCAACAGAAGATATTATAAAGAAATTCTGTCATGATTTAGTAAAACAACAGGTGTGGAAGTATTGTTATACTTGTACAATAATACTTATATATATTTTAAAGGTTGTTTCAAAGGATCAATTTGGTGTCCTTCATATAAGTCATATTTATGACTCTAGAAAGAAGGCATTAGTAGTTGAAATATTGTTTGCTGAACATATACCTGGTCTAGATCGTAGTGGTAAGTTAATGTTATGAAAATAATGTAATCATTACTAATTATAACAATAGGAAAAAGTGACCCTTACGTTCAGCTGTACCTACTACCAGCAACAGTATTTACTGCTACTAGAGACAAGACCTTCAAGACCACTGTGCAGAAGCAGACATTAGATCCAATTTTCAATGAGACATTAGAATTGTAAGTAGTAACAGTTTGTCAATTTAATATATATTTTATACTTCTCATTAGGACTGCTGATCCTTCACAACTCAAACAAGATGGTGCTATTCTTCTTCTTGCTATGTACGATCATGATAAATTTGGTAGTGATGACTTTGCTGGTATATGTGTTGTATCTTGTAATGCAACACCTCTGGAAGGAGGAGAACGTAAAATGGAGCATTTGAACCTCTTTCACTATAAACATTCTTTTGCCTTTAATGAACTAGAGAACAGGATTGCTGAACCTATTGCTCACGACTTCTTGAAGACTATGAAAAAGTTTGTTTTTGAGGGAGAGACTAATGCTGACCACCCTTTTCATCGTATCAAGGCTAGTTTTCATCGTTCTCACAAATAAACTGATTAATGTGTTTTGTTGTTGTATTAAACTTTCGTGCTGTTTTGTAACCACAATAGTTATGACAATGATTTTATTAATAAAAGTTTTCATGACATTGTTTCAATACAATGTAGCTGTAGTTGCCATAATTCCTTATACGAAAACAACAATCTACAACAATAAATACTTCTTGCTTACCAGTTCTTTTACTCTTTCATAGTGAAATGATTGAGAGAATGAAGTTGGTATTTGTTGAGAAACAATTCTAACAGTTCCATATGGACTAGTATGATAACACTGTCTAAGGTGCATTTGAAAGTAGTCATAAGCAGGACTAGTAGGAGCTAGATCATCTAATGTGAAATTAATTCTTAGAGAAAATATAAATATATTAAAGAGATTGTTTCAGCTGCATACCTTTTCTCCATAGCGATCAAGACAGTGGGTGTGGTCTCAAAAATAACTGTACATAGGTATGCTAACACATCAAATAGAGCATCAGTTAGTTTATCTTCATAAATTACTATAGCAATATAAAACAAACTCTGTGATGTGTTATATCTTATAAAGTTAGTTGAGGAATATGGCTTCACATTTCACACAGTACAGTCTATCATTACAATTATTTATGCTAACCATCAGCAGCTAGAACTAGTGATGTCTTCTTTAATTTTTGTACATCATTAAAGTCCCAGGCAAATTTTGACTGTCTGGACAAGTATCCTGCTGTTAGTTGAGTAGATGAACAGTTATCTAGTTGTATAACAGGGTTCCTCCAATCTAGTTCTCTCACGGATACATTGATAGCATCTTTATCACTGATTATTTGAGGACAATTCCTAATAATATTTCGATGACATAATTCTAGAACATTCTCTCCAATATCTATGGTATTAGATTAGTAGTTTTTACAAATGGTTTGGTATACTTGCAAAAAAGTCTAGATAATAGTTGAAAATGAAATTGAGTCAGCATAGAAATGATTTGGAGACTCGTATTTGTTGTATTATTGTCGTGATTTGCCTGTGTTTGTACTTCTAGTCAAGTGCAATATTAAGCTTTCTATTAGATCCTTTATGGCAAGGAATGGATTTGTTTTACTCACTAACTAAACCATTTCTTTACTGTGATCAAAAACCATTACATTTCTTCTATACCTCAATATAATACACTACATAATAATTGGCAAGCTTCCAAATGTGGTGATTGTTTGTTTAATTTAATTATGGCAAAAATGAATGTGGGAGAAAAAAAAACTTGGCAACGTTTGGAAAACACAAATTTCTCAGCAGCAAAATGTATAACAAACATAACATGAATGATTTTACCATTAACTTCTATTTCCAAGTACCTCTATCTCTCACTCTCTTTCTCTGTTATTGAGTAATAACATTCATTCTTAGTTCATGTTTACCAGACCTCCTCTATGCTGATGTGTGAGAAAGCAAAGAGGATGTCTAGCTAGATGGACTAGTTTGAAGATGATATGAATATACCTGTGCAATAGAAATGATTGACCCAATTTGAAGCTACAATTCCAAGCAGACCACACCCACTTCCTAATTCTAACACTGTAGTATCCATGAACCTATATCAATGTTAATATGGATGGGGGTTCAGTAAATAAATGATGTCATACTGTGTACAGTAGTGAAGGATATAGTCAGCCAATAGTAGCGATGCACTCCACAACTGTGTACCTACACTCTCAAGGGGCGTGGCCATAGTGTGATCTATGTTGATCCCTATAATAAGTGGTACATTTTATAATAATTACCTATAAAAATTGCTCGAGTAGTTGATACAGATTTTGAACGGGGAATGTCAAAATCACCATCTTCATCAACATGGACTTGATGCAGACTCTCCTCTCTCTCTTTTGATAAAGTGTAATAAAACTCAGAAGTGATTGTTGTCTAGGAGGTTCATTAATATGTATACATATGATCAATTGGTAAAATATACCTCTCCAATATAAGCATCAGCACTAGCACCAATGTGAATAGAAGACAACACCAAATCATTTAAATCAGACACAGCCATAATAATAATTCATATGTAATTACCTATGTATAATTAATAATTATTGTTAATTCTATATTCAAGGAAAATGATTTAGGATTTAATTGTGCAAAAATGAATATTATTCCTAAATGTTAACTCTTTCCCCAAAACAGTCCTTTGACAAAACCAGTAAGGCCACCACCTCTTCTTTCAGCTCTATGACTCAATGATGGAAACTCTATATGCTCCAATGCTAGATCAAAAAACAATGGTTTTCCTGGAAGAGGTTTATATTCAGGTGGAAGTGAAGCCAATGTCATATTCCGAATAGAAGGCACAGAAGTTAAATTAAAGTGATCTAGTCTTTCCATCAGTGGCTAGGGAAAGATGTAAAATTAGAAATGTTTTTGTTGAGTAACCAACCTTGTCTTGTAGACTTAGGTCTGCCATTTCTTGCTCTAATCCCTGGGACTCTAGAATAATATAAAGACATCACTCACTATTAAACAAATGCTATACTTACCTAGTATACTGTTGACATGGAGTTCACATTTCTTGCCACGAATCATTTCTTGTAGTTTCTGTAGTTTCACAAGATGAGTCTACCACACAACCTCATAGATTATAAAACACGAGGGATTAATGAATACCTCAGCCTCAGTGTGACCCCACTCCCTATAATACTCAATAGCCTGCACAGTATGCTCAATTGCTCTATCCAATAAAGCCATGCCTTCTAACCATTTCTTCATAATAGTGTATGATTCAGCCAAATAGAAACAGCGATAAGCTTTGAATGAGAATGTTTGGGCAATGGTATATTTTTGTTGCGCCAAATCAGTTGTCTCTGCAGACAATAAGTCATCTAACTCTGAAATATGCTAGAAAAGTAAAAATAAGCATTGTACTAATACTGTGTGTTTCTCACCTGTAAAAGAATATCATAGACCCGTACAAATTCTTCTGGTTTAGCTGTTTTCTGTCCAACTTTTGAATCCTTCAAAGTTTCCAATAGAAGGAGGTTACGCTGAATCGACTGGGTCAACTTTATATGGGATAGGTAATCCAATAACAGCAATAAATTTGAGTGGATTTGCTCCATCTTCTGAGAGCGCTTTTTATCACCAACCTATACAAAAATAATCATTGTAAGCAAAAGTATAAGTAGTTTTCAATTGGAAAAAAAAAAGCTCCGAAGCGGGGAATCGAACCCCGGTCTCCCGCGTGACAGGCGGGGATACTCACCACTATACTACTCCGGATCTTCTGAAAACTGAACGAATAAAAGAGTATTAATTACACTTACTGAGTCTTGATTTAGTTCATCTCGAACAAGTTGTGTTGAGTCTTGACATTCCATTAGAAGTCGCTCAAACAATGTCATCTTCTTCTCCCTCTCTTCAGTCCTTCCCACTTCACTTACAAGTTGATTCAATTTAATAAGAGATACTCTAATCCGCTCATTTTTGACAGGGATAGACTTTCCTTGCCATTGGACTTCAGTTAGCGAAGAAGCCACCTTCTCTCCAGTCTTTGCAAGAACTTCCTATTAACAATAAAACATTATACTACATTTATTGTTGCATAATACTTACATCTATTTTTGCAGCTAATATATCTGATCCAGGGGCATCACTCCTCAATTTCATCAGCTCAGTAACATCACTAGGTAAACCGCCAATATTATAAGCACAATAGCGAATGTTAGGTGTAATCTCTTCTACACGTTGATTATAAAGAGGCCGTTGTTCTTCACTTACCACACTCCCTAACTTTTGATAAATATTTCTAGAAAAGAAAAGTTGATAAAAAATGAAAAGATGAATAATTTTGTTACTGAGAATTCCCAAAGGAATCCAATGCTTGTTGCCAGTTTTGCTGTTCAAATAAAACATTTCCATTTATCCAGTCAGCATAAGCTTGTACTTCCAGTTTAGTTCGAGCATCACAACATCCTATCTCTTCACAGAGGCTCAACAATTCTTTAGCATGTTTATTAGCTTTATGTAATCTACGCAACAAATGAAACTTCTTTCTTTGTTCTGTGTTACTAGCCTGCGATAACAAGGGATAACAAAAGTAACAAGTGTACAAATGACTTGTACTTGTTTAAGTTCCATGGCTAAAGCCCAGGCTCTCTCTGAACATATAAGAGGAATGTACAGGTATCGTACTGTAGTTACTATAGTCGATGTTATAGGACGTTTGTGATAGCGGTTCCTGTGTCCATGTGTAAAATGAAGTGATTTTCTAATTCGTCTTAGCTTACGAGAACAATACAACCTGACAATGTCAATTCAATATAGAATCACTGTTACTGTAAATATACCTGTATCGCTGATAGTCTCCATGTTTTAGTCCATGCTGGTTTTGAGCTTCTTTTATATATGGTAATACTATCAATATATACACCAATGTAATGTTCATTTGATTTATCATTATATATACCCTCAATGCTGAATTCTGCTGAGGCTGGCGGTCCTTCTTCTTCAGTCTCCGTCACATCAGCTGTAATCTCTTCAGATACTTCATCATTATTATCTGCCATTTAATATTGGACAACACGCTATGAGTAAGCGTGGTCATCAGCAAGATACCGCGCCCATAGACTTAGGGTTAAAAAACTCTCGTCTAGCACACCCAGGAAAATTAATATTGCATGTAGCTTTCATGTAGTAATTGACTGTTTGTAGTAAGCCACTCCCACTATTGCAATATTTAATTTTGACACAAACAGCGAATCCCATGCTATGCTCTAATATTATTTTAGTTTTATGGTTTGTGAATACACTATAAAGCGGGCACTGCTATGACTTGTGGTTGCTTGGCCTGCAATTATTCCAAGTCATATGACCAGGCAGGCTGTTCTGTTGTGGGCATATGGCTTGCCATTTGTCAAAATGTTCTGATCATGATTGTGGGAGTGGTATTATCAGTATTATACTATACAATAGATTGCATTAGGATGGCATGCTGTATGTGTCAAAATTAAAATGGGAGTAGCTTACTATTGGTATGTTCAAGTGTTTATGGTTAGGTTTGGGATGCGGTTTAGTAACATTATAAAAATATAGTATAATGTTGATGATACCACTCCCACAATCACCAGAACACTTTATACTAATAGTGTACTGTTTGTGTCAATATATATTGTAATAATGGGAGTGGCTCACTACTGTCTGTACATATACACTCAAGTATTTTGGCTTTAGGTTTTGGGGTGTGGCATAGTAACAGTACGATAGTATACAGATAATTACCATATGAAAGCAACTCCCACTATTACAATATTACTTTTGGCACAAACTGCACATCATAATACCTGATGGACCAAGAGGGATTTCTTATTGTTAATTATTAATGTCTTGAAAAAAATATATAAATGTTAAATTCTTCTCAACAAAACATCTGTCCTGTCGTAAGGTTTCTGACACACTTTCTGTGGATGTTTAATTTTTATATTTCCACCATGTCTTCTTCTAACCCGTTCTTGACTGTAGTATTGATGAGTGGATGGAGCTAGTATAGTCTCTTCATCCATTTGATGAAGCTTAGCTTCTAATGCAGCTATCTTAGCAGCAGTGCTATAAAACAACATGTTCATAGCAATTACCAATGCACATTTTATAGTAATACCTGGCTCCACTTTGTAATGTAGCTGATACTGAACTCGCATCCCAAGTTTCTGATACAGTACTGCCTATTTTCTTACTATACTGATCTTGGCGAGCCCAGTCTACAATAAGTTTCTTTCCAAGAGCAATTTTTCCATTAAGAGCACTTTTAGCTTTATCTGCTTCCTACAAAACAGATACAAGCTGCAAATAATTTGTCAATTGATTCTTTACAGTTTTCAAAGAGTCCTTTTGGTAATTGTGGCTATACATAAACTATTGTATTGTTATATATTAAGATGGTTTCATTTGGCACGTGAATGCATACACTTGCCAACATCATAGCTTATGCAACATCTTATGTTATGAAAACAATTTTTTAATTAATACAATTATGAACTATAACATACGTATAAATTTGTAAACAATTATATTGACAATGTTAGTTTATCGTTTGATATAAAACACTAATTATCTATGACATTAGATATAAGGGGTTACTTCTAACAGATAATTGGCTAAGGCTTACTTCTCGAGTTGAGTATTCTATAAAGCAATAACCACGTGGTTCTCCTTTCTCTGCACCAGATGTGTATAACAAATACTTGAAGGAAACTATCTTTCCATAAGGATTTGCAAAACGCAAGATATTTTGTCTGTAGTAAAACAAAGATAGAAATATTTATTACAAATTAGTAATAGGTCTTGTTAAAAAGTGAGTCATGATTCAACTTCATCTATTACTATATATAATGCAAAAAATTCTGTGAGGTATCTTACTCAGTCAATCTTTTGTCCAAGTTCCCGATCCAGAGTTTATGAGCTTGAATAGATATACCAGAAATTGGCATCGTGGGTGGCTGAGGAATTTCTTCAGGGTCTTCAGATATTAAAGACTTTGGAGATGTGGGGTTTAAAGTGATTTGTGTTGCGTCACATTTAGAAGACGTGGTAGGTGAGAGTTCTTCTTGTGAAATAGAAGCACTTACAGCCATTTTTGCTGCAAGAGAATTTTAGAAGGAAGTGAAAGTAGAGATATATAAGAGGGTAGTAAACAGACGGGGCTGACACGCCCCCGAGCATTATTTAGAATATTTACCTAGTCCTTCCCACAATAAATCGAGATACACCCCCATCTGTCAGTCCTACAAAATAAAACGAGCCGCTCATGCGACTATCTCAGACCCAGATATGACTGCTTTGTATTGAATTATCACAAATCATTGCATTTGTTCAAATACAATGTTCAGAGGAAAGAAGTTTGCTGTCAGGCTTGCTCTTCTATTAGCCATCACCCTCTTAGTTGTTTTAATCCAGGTCATCTCTTTAACACGTCTTAATGTTCCAACTCCATATCCTTGGGAAACAGCTAAGAGAGAGGAAAAGAAAATTGGAAGAGATGGTGGAAGAGATTTACGTACTGTACAAACAACACAGCAGGTATCATCATTTAATCAATTGTACATCCACTTCATAAAAATTATTGTTTGTTCTATAAAAAAACACTGATCATTGAACCATAAAATTATTACATTTTACTATAGCAACCACCCCTTCAATATATTTACCTTAAATAATTGACTCATAAATTTAGTATATTTTAGTATGGCAGTCATATTGTTTCTCAAGTTAAAACTTTTATACAAATCAAATTTACTGAGAAATTCATCTGTATAGCAACCTGAAATTAGGTAGCAGTTTGATATCCAAGTTAGATATTTGTATATACATAACTGCATATAATATAATATAGTAGTTATACTCTTTTGTTTGTGTAGTGGTTAAGTACACATCTGCTAGATGTCTTTGATTAATAGTTTATTAATTTTTTTTTGAAATTATGTCACAGGAAGTATCCACTGTTGTAAAGCAGTTACTACCAAAGAAAGAACCGTCAACAATTAAGGAAACTCATAGTACTGCTAGCAGTGAGTTTACTTCTCCATCTCCTTCTTCGATCTGTTATATCAAAAGTAAAGATGCTAGATCTGCACTTGAAAGAGCAAAGACAGAGGAATGTCGAATGAAGATTCGTAATATTACATGCTTAGCTCAGGCTGGGAAATTATACGATACTGGAATTAAAAATAGTTGTCCTATTGGGCGTAATCCCGCCAAACAGTTTCAACATGTGCCATATGAAAAAGGAAAAGGCCCACTGCCACGAATTGCCTTTCTTTTATCTGTGCATGGGAGAGCTGTGCGCCAATTGCAACGATTATTTAAAACTATATATCAATCTGATCACTTTTACATCATTCATGTTGATGTAGTAAGTCATTATAATAATTTGCTTTTTGCATTATGTAATGAGTGTTATTTTCTTTTCAGAGATCAGACTATCTTCATCGTGAGGTTGTGAAAATGATGGGTGACTATCCTAATGTCTACATTCCAAAATGGCGGATGGCCAGTATATGGGGTGGAGCATCATTATTGCAAGTATTGTTAAAAGTTCTAGAAGATTTGGAATTTATTTTAACAAATTGGAAATGGGACTTCTTCATTAATCTCAGTGAATCTGACTATCCTTTAAAGTAAGTGCTTGACAATTTACTGTAATTTTTTTCTTAGAATAAGTAGTGGAAATTAATTCTTACAGAATGTCTTATTAGTGATCTGTAACATCTTTTCACACCAACCACTGTCATGTTTTGATGCAAAATGAATAATACTTGTTAGTTGTGTTATTGCAACATGTAGTTTTCTGTGATCTTGTTAGTTGAATAGTTCTTTTCATTGGATGACTTGTCATAATGTTAACTTGTCTTGTTAACATTGAACCATTAAGCTATATCATGTATATTGCATTATATTGACATGTTATGATTGTGTAGCTGTGACATATTCTGTCACATAGTGTGATCTTACAAGTCGCCATTACAGAAACAACAATCTTTTCCCTTTAGGACAAATGATGAACTAGTACAATTTCTACGTGTTCATCAACATTCTAATTTTGTTAAAACTCACGGAGGAGACATCAATAAGTAAAGCTATTATCATGTCACACACTATTGTATTAATTTCTTTCAGATTCATTCAAAAACAAGGTCTTGATAGGACCTTTGTGGAATGTGACAGTCATATGTGGCGTGTTGGTGATCGTCTTTTACCACCAGATATTACTATTGATGGCGGAAGTGACTGGATAGCCATCAATAGGAATTATAGCCGCTATCTTGTTACTAATCAAGACCCATTCTTGAAGGAATTGAAACGATATTATGAGTATTCCTTATTACCTGCTGAGGTAAGTTCCAGTATGTTATTCTGCTATTGTTAATGATTTCTCCATAGTCATTTTTTCATACTGTGCTTCGTAATGGGCCTCTGTGTAACACTCTAGTGCGTACTAACTTACGAATTACCAACTGGAATAGAAAATTAGGTTGTCGTTGTCAGTATAAACACATAGTTGATTGGTGTGGATGTTCACCAAATGATTTTTTACCCAAAGATATAGGAAGATTGAAAGTAAGACACCTTATGTGTGAAGTATCATGTGTTCATTGAAAATAAACAGTAGATATCACACATCCTTTTTGTTATACTTTTGGACTTAAACTGTTCTTTTAGTTTGTTATATACATTGATATTAAACAATACAGGGAAACAAGAAATTGTTTTTGATGAGATAATCAAGGATGTTTAGTTTGCAAAAGCACATTAGAAGTAGTTTAAATCAAAAGTGAAGTTACAATTGTTTTTTTTTTAAATGATCCTTCATAGAATCCTGGTGATCATCACTTTTTTGGACGCAAATTTGAAGCTATAGTAAACCAGCAAGTCATTCATGAATTACATACTCACTTATATGGTCCATATGCTGAAGATGTTGTCAGTTTGAATTCCTATTGGCAAAACATCTATCATATTGAGGACACACATACACTCCCATCGAGTGCACACTACACAGTGTATCATTCCTTTATGAGACACAGTCAAACTCATCTCTTTAAGACTTCACATGAAAATGATACCCATAATAATATCAATAATTGTCATATTCCAGTTGCACCCATTGTCAAAGAAGTTAATGTCTATTACAAAGATGATCATTTTGTTGGCTATCTCCTCAAATATCAAGACTCTGATCAAAACACTGATGGAATCGTCTTTGAAGCTCTTTTCATTCCTATACCTCATTCTGAAGACATGGAACCTAAAGGCATAGCAAGCAGAATAACAGCTTTGGAAGTAAGTACTATCACTGTTATGCATATATTACGTAGAATATGATTTGGTATTGACAATAATTATCACAGCCTTGAACAAATATGAATATAGGTAAAATAAAGAGCAAGGTTGTGGTCATACTGTGATAGTTTTAGTGATGTTGTTTTAGTGGTTTGAAGACCAGAGAGAAATAAATGGTTGTACCACTAAAAGAAGTGTATATTATAATTACCATATGTACTAGAAATTAAGAACACAGTATAATTTTATTAGCTGCATTCAATAACCACATATAACAGCAGAGAATTAAATGATGTAAGTGAACATGCAACAATAACCATTCACGTATTACCCAAAACAATCATAAGACTGCCTGGCACAAGAAGTGTCACAGGCAATAAAATTGGATGAGTTTAATGTCTATATTATGTGTACCACAAGACAATGTCATAGTCCGTGTTCTCTATGAGAAATAGTTAATAGTTTTCTGTAATGTAGTTAAGAATGGTATAATTTAAACATGTTTTATTTTACATGTAGGTTGGCTCAGATTGGGATGGTAAAGAAAGTATTTTTAGAAATTATGGTAGTATTTTAGGAGCATATGATCACCCTGTGGCTGCTTTGAGATTAAATGTAGGCAGACTGGGACATATCACCATAGTTTGGAAGAATCCTGCTGGAGATGTCATTGAGAAACATGACTTAAAGTTGGAATCAAGTGCATTTGTGACATATCATAAACCAAGACTTGAAGTACCAATAATGCCTGGAGTTTGGACAGTACAACTTGAAGCTGAGTCCACTACCTTTAAACAGCAAACATTCATGGTGTCTCCTCTAGTCTTTGATAAAAAGACTCACTTGGAAAACCCATTACTTGTTAATGCAAAGCGCATTCAGTTGGGAGTAGAGTCGGCGAAATACATTGAGTGGAGAAACAATGTTAGTAAGACTGGATCACAGTTGGATGACTGGATTGATAAACTTGTTGGAGACTTTTGGCACCTTCGGGGGATGTGCACAACGGGTTCTTGTAAAGGCATTCCTCATTGTGAGGACACTAGTTGGAGTTCATTATTTCCTGATCCAAAATCTGAACTAGGACCTGTACAACCCAATGGCAAAATTAGATAATACCTTGTTGGAGGGTACTTTATTTTCGACAAAACTATTGTATTTTTGACGTTCAGTGTTTCACCTAATACACTATCGTGCACCTAGCTTATTTTTTAAAATCTTCCTTTTCAATAATAAATTATTAATAATTATTACTAAATAAAATTCATGACTGTGATGTCATGGTAACGGCTAAACAGTACAGCCCACTAGCCGGAATTCTCTGAAAAGAAATTATAAACATAATAATAATTTATTATAGCAGTTGAACATACTGGTTCTCTTAGAGAAGAAATGGCGGGATTTCGTGTTCCTGAGGGTCTATACACTGAAACTATATATGGCATGGTAAGAGAAATCTTTACAGAAGGTGTGACCAAATCATCTCTCTCCCTTTCCCTAGATCAAAGAGAATAAATTTGTAGATGTAATACAAATTTTGAACATTGAATTACAAGATCATCCTAAGGTTAGAGAGTTCTCCCCAATTTGTTCCTAAATGAGTATACTATATAATTTAATACACTATAATTATAATCCTATTTAATGGAAAATATGATGTGGATGTAATTATTGAAGTCATACTAATATTAATATCATCTTATATTATCAATAGTCTAGAGCTGCACTCTCACTACTGGGATATTGTTATTACCAAGTACAAGATTTTGACGCAGCTGCTGAATGGTCTCTCTCTCTCTCTCTCTCTCTCTCTCTCTCTCTCTCTCTCTCTCTCTCTCTCTCTCTCAACTCATTATACTCTAAATTAAATATATTTTCTATTTTATTAGTTATGATCAGCTCATTCAACTTCATCCTGAAGTACATGAATACCAGCTCTATTATGCACAGGTAATAATGACCTTGTGTTGCCAACATTTAAAGGAAGGGTTGGCTATACAAAACTGTCATTAGAGACATTCTACTTTATTATATGTATTTTAGTCATTATATAAAGCATGTGCATATCAAGAAGCTATGAAGGCCTCTTGTCAGTTGGAGAATGAGGAATTCCAAACAAGGGTCAGTTTTCTCTCTGTAGTCTTTACATGAATCATCTTTAAACATAAATTTTTAGGTTACTAAACTCCAAGCATCTATTAAATATGCTGAAGAGGACTATCCTAATGCTCGTGTAAGTAGTTGTGTAATGATTCTATCCTTGTCATCAGTAGTAATTTCTTTAGACTTTAGTGGAACAATGTCCATCTGGTGATCCTGATTCAGACTGTAATTTAGGATGTGTATTTTTTAAGGTATATTTATTTTATTACTCTGTGTTATAATAATATTTTAGGAAGGACAATACGAAGAAGCATGTACAAAGTTTTTGTCTTCAATGCAGAAAATGGGTTACAAGGCTGGTATGTACTCTCTCTCTCTCTCTCTCTCTCTCTCTCTCTCTCTCTCTCTCCAATTCATTTCCTTTCACTCTTTAGATGTATGTTACAATATTGCTCTTTGTTACTATAAAATGAAGCAGTTTGCTGGTGCTCTTAAGTATATCACTGAGATTATTGAAAGAGGCATCAAAGAACATCCAGGTGTGTTAAATATTACTATGATAGTACAAAGTAATGAATAATAATTTCTTTTACAATAGAACTGAGTGTGGGCTTACAAACTGAAGGAGTTGATGTACGCAGTGTTGGTAATACTCAGGTATGTATGCAATTATAATATATACAAGTGTTTAATATGTCCATAGGCTTTACAAGAAACTGCATTAATAGAAGTTTTTAATCTCAAGGCAGCAATAGAGTATCAATTAAAAAACTGTAAGTATGATAATATTAGTACTACACTGCTCTTTGCCTTCCATTATAGTTGAAGGTGCACAAGAAGCATTAACTGATATGCCACCTCGTTCTGAAGAAGTATGTAAAGATTGATGCTAACATGATACATTCTTTAAATAGGAGTTAGATCCTGTTACACTTCACAACATAGCCTTAATGAATATGGAAGAAAATCCAACACAGGGATTTGAGAAACTTCAGTTTCTCCTTCAGCAGAATCCTTGTCCACCAGGTAAATTGAAGATTGTTCTCAAAACTATTTGTTAATATATTCTACTAGAAACGTTTCCCAATCTTCTACTACTTTATCTGAAATATGAGGTTAGCTATATGAATTATTTTCCATGTTTTTGTTGTGAGGCTAATAACATGATAAGTAAATGCTTTAAAACATCATAAACATTTAACCAATACAATTGAACATGTCTATAACTATACTTCAGAAATGAAGAGACATGACTAATAATTATTAATAGATATATCAGTTAAGACATCATAAACAGCATTCTTTACTCTTTGAAACAAGGATACCCCTTTTATCAGGTCAAAATAAGACAGACTATCCCTCTATATTTTGTTTAAAAGCATTGAAATGGCATTTTTAATAACTAATTGTTAAAAATAAAAGCGACTCTGTGAAATGAAAGTCTTTTTTCTTTATCAGTATTACGATTTAGCTGCAGATGTTATGGCAGAAAATGCACATTTGACCTACAAATGTCTCAGTCCATATCTTTATGATTATATTGACGCTATCCTAACATGGCAAACGTCACCTGAAGAAGCTTTTCGCAAACTTGAAGTCATCTCCACGCGCCAAACAGACAAGTTACGCAAGTTGACTAAACTGGTTCAGGAACATCGTGCTAACCACAATGAAGAAGGTGTTCAGAAAACTGTAGAAGAATATGATGAAGCTCTTGAATGGTGTGAACATACATTAATTACAAGTAGTTAATAAAATATTATATCTAGTTGTGTTCCAGCATTAATGGCTCAAGCTAGAATATATTGGGAACGTTCTAATTATCCACAAGTGGAGAAAATATTTCGTAAGAGTGTCGAATTCTGCAGTGAGCGTGATGAGTGGAAATTAAATGTCGCTCACGTGTTATTTATGCAAGTAAATAAAGTGCAATAATTGAAATAAGTACTCACATTATTCCTTTAGGATAAATTCAAAGAGTCATGTGGATTTTACCAGTCAGTAGTTAAGAGGCATTATGATAATGTAATGATACAATTATGTTACATCAATCAAATTCTATTCTTTTTAGCTACTCAATGTTAGTGCAGCTGTACTGGGTAATTTATGTGTAGCCAATGTTATGAACAGTGAAACAGATGAAGTAAGTTCAATATTTTAATTGTGTCCCACTTGACTATAAGTATTCCATAAGGCTGAGGAATTAATGAAAAAGATTGAGAAAGAGGAGGTTTGCTAACATAAATTGACTGAATGTGATCTCGTTTGATTTGTATAGGAGGACATATCATATGAAGATCCGGACAAAAAACTATTTCATTTGTGTATTGTTAATTTGGTTATTGGGTAAGAATAACATTCATACTAAACGTTGAGCCTCAATCCATTTATCCATCATTATTCATTCATCTGTACACAGGACTCTGTATTGTGCTAAAGGCAATTATGAATTTGGAATTACACGTGTTATGAAAAGTCTGGAGCCTTATAATAAAAAGGTCTGATAATGACAAACATTCTATAGTACATATCTGTTGTAGCTGGGTACAGAGACTTGGTTCTATGCAAAGAGATGCTTTATATCACTACTGGAGAATATGGTTAGTCAGTCACATGATAATCAAATGACGATCATGTGACATTTTAGGCCAAGCATATGATCATGTTAAAAGATAATGTACTAGATGACATATTGAAGTTTCTAGATCATTGTGAAGGTAACTATTATTGTTACGTCACTGAAGATAACATTATTTTTATTAGCATATGGTAGAAGTGTAGTGTCTGTTGTTGAACAGCCTCTAGAACAGAATCCTATACCTGTTGGACAAAATACAGTGACATATGAAGCTCGTCTTCTCAAGTCTCTATTCTTGAAATTGTGCAAATAATTAAATAAAGGACAATAATAATCCAAACAATAACTAATTTTCTTAATTATTATAATAGCTCTCTTAATTTTGATTTGGGACACGCCCCTAAAATAACATACTTCAAGGATGGCAGGTTTGCCTAATAGTACTTCGGCTTCTCTCCTGAGCTCTTCGTCTATTAGTACGCGTAGCGAAAGTGATCAACAGATGAGGGCCTCTCTTAATCGTACTTTAAGTAATGTGTCGGGCCAACTTAGCAAATCGCCTCGATCAGGAATGAAAGTAGAAAGAAGTTGCGCTGAATCCGAGCAACAAGAGACGTCCGGGCCAGTGAAGAAGGTATATTCGTCTAAAAGGATCGTAGAGAAAGCTTTTCATGTCTTCGACGACTTAAGAAAACAAGGACAGCTGTGTGATGTTACTATTCGAGTCAACAACCAAGACTTTACTGCACATCGTGTAGTATTGGCGGCAACAAGTCCTTATTTTTTCGCCATGTTCACTGGTATGCCTACTATTCTAATAGTACTTTAATAATGTGTGTGTAATTCCTATAGGTGAACTTTCCGAGAGTCGACAAGATATTGTTACCTTGAAGGAAGTGGAACCTTCTGCCATTGATCAACTTATCAAATTTGTTTATACCGGTACTATTGAAGTGGGTGAAGAAAATGTACAAAGTCTTCTACCACCTGCCAATCTCCTCCAACTAAATGAGGTACGCGATGCTTGCTGTGATTTCTTAAAAGACCAGCTCCATCCAACAAATTGTCTTGGTATCAAAGCATTTGCTGATATTCATTCTTGTCATGATTTGCTTTCAGAAGCACAGTCATTCGCACAAAAGCACTTTTCAAAGGTAATGGAATCCGAGGAATTTTATGGATTGTCTCATACTAATGTTATTGAGCTCATTTCCAGTACTGAGTTAGGAATTTTGTCAGAAGAGGATGTTTTTGAAGCAGTTATATCTTGGACAAAACACAACACTGAAGAAAGGGCAGAATATTTGCCGGAATTATTACATCACGTACGATTTCTCTTTTTGCGACGTGAATATCTTGTTAGTCGAGTTTGTGAGGAAGAGCTCATACAATCTAATCCACAATGTAAAGATTTTCTTATTGAAGCTCTCAAATATCACTTAATGCCTCATCATGATAGATCGTCTTTGGCTGGTTCGAGTTGTCCACCCAGAAAACGTATTGGCACTCCTCAGTCAATATTGACCGTAGGAGGACAAGCACCCAAAGCTATACGTGATGTAGAAATCTTTGATGTATCTTCTCATTCTTGTTATAGTGGACCTAATCTAACATCTCGTAGATGTCGGTGTGGTGTGACTGTACTGTATAATTCCATATATGCTGTCGGTGGATTTGATGGTACTTCACGTGTTCGGTAAGGACTCATCTTTGTTAATTTAAAATATAATTCTTTTAATAGATCAGTGGAAAGACTTGATCTTGAGACTGAGCGTTGGATTCCAGTGGAACCTATGTTGTCTCGTCGGAGTACTCTAGGAGTTGCTGTATTGAAGGGAGAATTGTATGCAGTAGGTGGTTTTGATGGCAATAATGGATTAGACACTGTGGAAAAATATAATCCTGGTATGTTTGCACCATCTGTTTTGACGGATTATCAAGTGATATATTGCATGTTGCTATGTTGTCAAGACAAAGTTAAATCATTAGAGATGTCTCTAAACAGATGACTCCATCTCCCGAGAATGTTAATATGTTGTTTTTCTTTCCTCTATAGAAACTAAGCAATGGACTACTGTTGCCAGTATGAATACACGCCGTTCCAGTGTAGGCGTGGCTGTTATGAATGACCTTCTTTATGCAGTGGGTGGATATGATGGATTTGCTCGTCAATGTCTTAATTCAGTTGAAGTCTATGACCCAACCAGTAATGAATGGTCCTCTGTAGAGCCAATGATACAACGTCGAAGTGGTGCAGCTGTTGCCGTTATTGATAATACTCTTTATGCTATTGGTGGCCATGATGGTCCTGACATCCGTAAGAGTGTGGAGTGTTATGATCCTCAGACTAACAAATGGACTCGTATTCCTGATATGTTCACATGTAGACGTAATGCAGCTGCAGCTGTTGTTTACAATCTCTTATATGTAGTTGGTGGAGATGATGGTGTGAGCAATCTACCGACTATTGAAATTTATGATCCAATTTTCAAGACATGGAAATGTGCTCAGGGCAATCTCACTCTTGGACGAAGTTATGCAGGTGTTGCTGTTGTGGATAAACCTGCAGAATTGCTACCCACACCTTCATCATAAACTGTTTGCATTCACTATTTGTTCATCCCTTATTATGTAACTTTTATTATTTTGGCATAAGAATTGTTTTAATAATTTGGGTGGGTGGGTTAAACAGGTGGGTGGAGCTAAGTTCTAAGATGGGACAAGGGGGCAGCTCAGAGTTTAAAGAAACTTTCCAGTCGACAGTTTCTCAACTATCACAAGTCCAGTTAGCTGAGATAGGTGCAAGGTAAAGATGATTTTATAAACTAATATTTTAATAATTATAAGGTTCAATGAATTATACAAAAGAGCAGGTGGTAGTCGTGGTCGAGTAATTGATCGGGAGGCATTCTCCAAATATTTTAATCTCCCTGTTACTCTTGGAGATAGGTTGTTTGATGCCTTTGACAAAAAGAAGGTTTGTTACAATGTTAGGTCACAAAAATCCCATATCACTTCTTAGAATGGCTCAATAGATTTTGAAGAATTTGTCTGTGGTTTAGCAATTGTTTTACATGGTTCTTTTTCTGACAAATGTCAATTATTATTTGAGATTTTTAATGTGGCTGGAGATGAAGGAGTGAGTCGTGAAGAACTACACTCTCTACTATCAGCTGTAGTCCATTCTACTAGTACAATACTATTTACAATTGCTGAAGGAGGTTACCATAAGACAGACATTAATCAACCTATTAGTGACCTAAACAAAGCAATTACTAGGTACATTTTGTATTATATGATTATTAATCTGTTGTATAGCATTGTAGATGCTGCATTTGTAAACTGTGATATTTCTCGTTCTGGAAAGTTACTACCTCTAGAGTTTGAGTACTGGTTGAAGCGTAACCCTAAAGTCCTTGATCTCCTACTACCTTCAACAGAAGAGCTTCAAGAACAGAAAGACCTCCAAGGGACTCTTGGTCCTCTCTTGTTGGTAGCTATGGATTCAGTAAATGAACAGAGACCTTCTTCCCCTCAGCCAGATTTTAATGAAGATATCTTGTCTAACCAAGTTATTAACACTAATGATAGTAATGAGGAGGAAGAAGTAGACATGTCTGGTACTGTAGAGCCACCTCCTAGTCCTGAAAACGAAGATGAAGACATTACCACTAGCAAGTCTTTAGAAGATGATGCTTTTGTAGAAGATAAGACAGAAAAAACAAGTGTATCTGCTAGTGAACAAACTCTACAGTTAGCTCGCCAATTGTCTAAAGAATTACAGGACTCTATTAGTTCACCAGGAAGTGATGACTTTCATTCATCGGGATTTCAATTTGAAGAGCAGGAAATGGAAGAGGAGGATAGAATTGAAATAGACGAGGCTATTCTGTCTGCATGGATACCCCGTCCATGGGTTCAAAATATGCTAGCTAGTGGAAGGAAAGTAGCTCCTGAACACTTAACTCAACCTGGTCTTCTCTCTCTGACTGGCCATGTAAATGACACTTGTATTTTGCTATTGTTATTGTACTACTGAAAATGATGTTAAACTATCTTTATATATTTTTATTATAGTGTGATCCTATTGGTGATGTGCTAGCCAGTACATTTCCTAACAATGAGAGACGGACTCAACTCACTGCTAATCAAGTCAAGATGGATGAAGAAGGCATTTCTACCTTACTGGTAAACTTGTTAGAGTCATTATTTGATCTCTGTATCACTCTCACTCTCACACACACACACACGCACACCAGCATAATAGTTGCTATCATGCTGCACTTACTTTAACATCTCTCTTTCTTTCTGCTCATGGACAAGGCATGGGCCAAATTGGACAAATGACAATGCATACACAAAAGACACTACAGGTATTCAATATCATAAGAAACAATGTATTATTTAACACAATAGATGTGGTCAGTAAGACTAGCACTACTCTGTTATCTTGGTCGATACTCAGAAGCAAAAGAAGAAATAGAAGCTTTTAAAGATCTAGATCAACCTGATTTATATTACCAGTATAACAAACATAATTACCCTGACAAAGTTGGTAAGTGAACATTGTGTGCATATGACTCACTCCTTTTCTCTGTGTGTAGGAAGTATGGTACCTTATAGTATGAGGCTCCTTCATGCACAACTTCCACTCTATTATGACAATCCTCAATTAGCTCTCAATAGGTTATGTATATTGCAGCATTCTACACAGACAGTACTGAACCACATACAACAAAGTCAACTTCCACTCAGCGATAAGAAACTCACCACTGAAGAACAAACTATAGCAGAGGAGGTGTGGCTGAATCGATTAGCAAGAGTTAAATGTGCTTTGGGCAATTGTCTTTTCAGTATAAAGGTAATATAGATATATATTGATACATAGTGAACTAAATGATTGTATGTAGGATTATTCACTAGCTAGAGAGGTGTATGAAGAGGTTATCAAACTGCTGCCAGATGCTAAAGCTGAAATTACTTCACTGTTAGGGCGATTATGTTTACTGGTTGGTTCTGTTGATAGGCATACTCTTGAAATTATTATGGTTTTGTTTAGTATGGTGATCTCAATACAGCTGAACAGTATTTTGCTAAAGTTGATTTGCTTTCTACCAATGATAATAGCATACTACCTTTAGTTCATAGAAACAGGTACATTTGTATTAGATACACGACCGCTTGTTTCATTTTTGTAAAGGGGTCTTGTGGACATATACAAGAACCAATGGAGTAAAGCTGAACAAAATTTCAAATCTGCTAGTACATTAGAATTATACCCTGTAGTAGTAAGGACCTGATATTATTACTATCCTGTTATAGATTTTATTCATAGTCATTACACAATGCTGCCATCTCTGCTCTATATCAAGGACGACTACATGAGGTATGTAATATTTACAAAGACGACCACGTCACCACGACAGTAAATATTTGTACCATTACAGCATATGACCTTAATAATGCTATTAGTGTCCTTCATATTAATATTTATAAAGATGACCACGACAGTAGATATTTGTACCATTACACCATATGACCTTAATAATGGATTAGTGTCCTTCATATTTTAGTTATTGCAACATTAATCACCAACACTAGCCATATCTCTTGTATTAGGGCATAGTACAAATTGAAGAGAAGATAAAAACGTCTCCTTCCTCACTGCAACCAGCTGTATTAAGAACATTGTTTTCATGCTATGAATTAGAATCTACACAAGCCCAAGCTAAGAAGCTCTCTTGGTTACCGTTGCTAGGTGACCATGCTCCTGAAGGGCTTAGTTTGACATCAATTGGATTAATTGCATAAAAAGTCCAAAAATTATTGTTCTTAAAAATACAATCACAGATAATAAATAATAACTCTCGTGTTCACTATTATTTAACCCCAAGCTTGGGTTTTACAATATGTTAATACTAATTTATCTGCTGATCCATAACACTAATATAACAATTGAAATGAATTAATTTTGCAAATAATGGATCTTACTTTAAAAAGTGTGTCCAAATCTGTGTCTAATGGCGGTGCAAATGTTTGTTGAACATAGACAAACTAAATGAAAAAATTATAGCCATTATTGTTTGTCACATCATAAAGAGGAGGACCTGTATGTAGTGTTCAAATTTATTACATCATTTGTGTAGGCAAGACTTGTATTATAATACCACTGTAACCCTATTATTAATTTTTCACAAGCCACACCCAATTTATTATTGCAGTCAAAAATTAGTACATGCCATAAATAGTAGACTTAAAGTATTATCATGTACTAGGAATGTTAATAAGAAAGTGAGCTATAAAAATCTCACATGACTAATTAATAGTCAGATAATAAGGAAAGCCATGAAAACATGACTCTTTCAATAGTACAATTATATATGATATTTGACTCAGTCAACCTAATAGAGAAACTATAATAGAAAGGTGTGATACTACATGTATTAGAAACCAATTTACTGGATCATTAAATGCAGTAATTGACATAATGTCAGTTTATACACTCCTCCTGAATACTCTTAGGGATGACTATTGAAATCATACTCCCCCTAACACATGAGTGTTAACGTCACACTCTCCCTAATGCATACAACAGTGTAGATGACTATTTAAGTCACACAGCTGGTACCACAGATAAGATGGCTGATACAATGGAATGGACTACCAATTAGTCTTGATCATAGATCTGTATTATACAACTTACTAATGACTCATTTTCTTCGCATTTGAGTTTTTGACGCAACCACTGGATCACCCAAGAAATTGTACGATCTTTCTCAACAGCAAATTTCTTGTGCTTTAATTGAGGAGCATTACCAGCTGCTCTTAAACTTAGTACAACTATAAATAGTAAAGATAGCAACAATGAGTTCGCTACAATGACGTTTTTATCCCTACTTTTGCCTGTCTGTTCCTGTTCAGTATCAGCTTCAGTGCCTTCAGGAGTAGCCATTTTATCTAAGCTCCTCCTACAGTGGCCAGTGGGTGGAACTGAGAATGGTTCTATAACCGAGATGGAGCTGAGAAGTTCTATTGTTACAAGATTGAAAAGAAAACGAACCATCAGCCAGACAGAGACTAATGAAAAAAAGAAATTAGCAAAGAAAGAAGATGAAAATGACGTAACAAGTTCAAGGTGCAAACTAAGGCTCAATACACTAAATATTTCCATTCATATTTTAGTTTGTGTGACGAGAGCTTTTTCACTGTTCCTTGTGAGCAACTGGCAAAGACACTTTTAGGTCATATTCTTTGTCACAAAATTCCGGGCAGCCAAGAAATATGTCGAGGTAGAATTGTTGAGACTGAGGCTTATTTGGGAGGTGAGGACAAAGCCTCACACTCATATAATGGTCGCCGAACCCCAAAGAATGAGGCCATGTACATGAAACCTGGGACATGTTATGTATATTCCATATATGGTATACATTATTGCATGAATATATCTAGTAAAGGTGATGGTGCAGCTGTTCTATTACGTGCATTAGAACCTATAGAAGGGATCTCAAATATGAGGTTAAATCACACAGCTTGCAAGAAAGATCATGAACTTTGTCGTGGTCCTGCCAAACTTTGTCGAGCGATGGGAATATCTAAAACCCATAATAAGATTGATATGACAACATCCTCTGAGCTGTGGGTAGAAACCGATGACTATAAAATAAATGAAGTAGTGTCTTGTGCTAGAGTTGGTATTGGCTATGCTGAAGAATGGGTCAGTAAACCATTGAGATTTTACATTAAAGGAAATAAATGTGTCAGTAAGAAATGATTGTTATGTCATTAGGAAGTCCTGAGTGTGTGACAATTTGGTCATGTTTTGAGTTGTTTTAATTTATTTTTAGTAATTTTTTACTTTCATTTTTAGCAAACATTTATACATTGATTGAAAGGTAGAAAATGCCTCTCAAAATGGGTTTTAACAAAAGAATACAGCAATGTTGAGGAGTGGGTGGAGCTAAATACAATAATGTGAAGTGGGCAATAATAATGAAGTCATATGTGAACAAAATTAACTCCTACACAACAAGTGTTCATAAATTGACTCCTAATAATGTAATCATCACCTATTTAGCAGAGGATCATACCCTCATGACTCATTGGTCTCTCCTTTGTGTTCCTCTTGTTCATCTCGTTCCACTATTGTTTGTTGTACTGAAGGTATAAAAGGTCGAGAAAGAGAAGGTTGTGTCAACAATGGCATTCCAACAAATGGAAATCGTACTGATGGCTGTGCAATAGGAAAACAAGGCAATGTAGCTGTTGGAGCTATTAAATTAGACTGATTGGGACCAATGATGACTGATTTTGGGAGAGAAGGATGTGGTTTTTGCTGGGCTTCTAGTTTATCATTATCACTAGAGAGACGGGGTCGCTTACTACTGGGTATCTCTCCTTCATTATCTCGTAAATGATGTTGCTGCTGTCGAGATTCTAAAGCTAAGGCTTCAGTTGATGCTGATCGAATTCCTAGAGGATAAAACCTGAGAGCATGGGTAGGGAAGCCCCCTGCTGTCCCATGAGGCAATCGACTGGGACTAGCAGGGAGGGAATGGGAAGCAGAGTGAGGAAGACGAGGGAGAAATGATGGCAAAGTAAAATGGGGGGGTCCAGTTGTGGGTGGAGCATGACGGATGATGAAAGTATTTTCATGATCTTTGATGTTGAGGTCAGCCATAAATGGATGATGAGTTGGAGATGGTGGAGCACTCCTACAATAAACAATGTAGATGCAATCATTGGAAAGGTCATGAGTTGGCCTGTATACACAAAGTTGCCCCACAAGTTAGCTGATGATGCATTACATGTGATTGTATATCTAAACAAATGCTAACTCATCATATTACAACAATTCATTCTTATCATGTTTGTGAGATTAACTCATAACAAATAGGATTTCATTGAAGCATTAATCATGATAGCTCTAGGTATCCCTTACCTTGACATAAGACCTGCTGACGGGAACACTGGTATTCCCTTTTTCTTTCTTTTCACATACGCTTGAGCTGTTAACTTATCTTCATAATCTGGATGCATACACCAATAGCCTCCTTTACCAAAACCTAGGCCCTCTCGCTCACGAGGTGCTTTCATAAAGTACTGATTGAGAGAGAGATTGTGACGTATAGAGTTCTATTATAGAGGAATAGAAACAAAGAACAATAGTACATGTGAATGCTTACTAGATCACTGTTAACACAGCACACACATCAATTACATTACACATCAATACACACACACATTAACCTATACTCAGCAAACACTTCTGCTATCTTTGACTGACCTTCCAGCCTTTATCTTCCAGTCGATAATAAGGGTATTTTTCAGCAATAAATTGATAGATACTACTCAATGTTTGTCTTCGATCACCACTAGCCAGTAAAGCTTGAACTATTAGCTGAGCATATGAATATGGAGGCTTAGTATATTTTTTGCCATCTTTACCCACACGCTCCTGTAGGGAGGTTAAGTTTATAAATAAATAACAATAGAGTCGTTTACATCTGGATTAGTGTTGTTTTCTTCACCATCTTGTCCCTCGATATTAGTCACTTCATCGTTTTTCTCCTCTTCCCTTGTCAATGTGTTGTCAGGACTACTTCCACCTGATGACTCAGCAGGTTGTTGGGAACCACCCTCTTCTGGATGATTGTTGACATGTTCTTCATCTCCCTGAGAAAAAATGAGTGAAAAAAAGCGCATCCATCCATCCATCCATCCATCATTTAATTCATTCATCTATACTTACTGCCTCTGAGTCAGAGGTCAATCTGCCTTCAGACTGCTGGGAAAGAAGTTTTGATGCATAACTTGCCATTAAATCTATACTATGCAGTCTGGGTGGATGGTTTGGACTGGCAGGACACGAGTTAACAACACTAGAAACAAAAAATCAATAAATTTGATTAACAGTAATTTATAAAGAAAATGTCAACAGTGTAAACATATTATTCAATCAGTTATAACATTTGGGAAACCAATAGAGCCTTATCATCGTCACAAGGAAAAAGGGGAAAAACCCTATAGTTATATGTTGCAAATGTTACTGAAAGAGGCTACTAATGTCATCAATGAATAACTGATTACTTCTGACTGTCTAAGGTTTCACAAGGAACTAGGGAAATACCTGATGGTTCCAGTTGGTGATGGAACAGGAGTGATGAAAGGTGATTGAAAGGCTGATGAAGGTGGAAGAGGACTAGATGGTCTAGCATCAATGATGCTACCATTATCTTCTAACAGGGACGTAAAAACTAGTTTAATTTGTGTCGACGCAAAACGTATGATACATCTGTAAATGAAAAGAGACATATAATGAGCATTTAACACGTGATTTTCAGCCACACCCACTTACGAAGATGGGAGTTGCATTCGTTTAGCTTCTCGACGCTGAAAAATGTCATCCACAAAAACACCATTTTTGCCTCTACATAGCAGATAAAACTGATTTCCCTCCATTGATATCTCTAGATGTTTGCGCGAGATAAAACGAGTTGCTCCCATGTTGACATCAACAACTCCCTGCTTACTATTGCGACCTATCGTTATTCGTCTCTTCATCATGAAATATTCGAATTCTCTGCCTTCCAGCTTTGCATACGCGTTAGTATCCATTCTTCTTAGTGTCCCTGCTGTAACTGCAGGAGAAGAGAGAAAAGCAATCACAAGGTTTTGTGTGCACAAGACCCCATGCACCGGATATGACTCAGTGTTTTGTTTACAATAGTGTAATCTATTCGGCGCACGTGGCTTGTCACATGATAGAAGGGGATATCCCTGTTTCAGCTCCACCCACGTGGATTAAGATGCAAGATTCTAGTGGTGGTGGAAGTCTTAGACAAAGACTTGGCACTCTTTTGCAAAGCCTTGGAGGACGAACAGGATCGTCATCTCGTCCTGAGGAACCATGGAAACCAGATCAAACAGCTTATTTCACAGAAGACATATTACATGTAAAATCATTAAGTTTAAATACTATATGAGATTGAATTGTCATATCTTGTCTTCAGGAGATTGGGCCCAGTACACCTCTTCTTCTTCGATTGAAAGCTTTAAGGGAATTACATGAAATTGTAGCTACAAAACGTCTTGAACAAGTAATGTCTATCACTTGACTTCACCTATCACAACATATCTATATTTAGTATGCATTACAAGCTTTGTGGTTGGCTGTAAAAGATTTAGGAGATCCCTCACAGCCTCAGGAAGCACGTCACATGGTGTTTGGTTTTCTACGAGCACTTGTTGGTGGTCAATTTGAAGAATTAGGGATCTTACGAGCACATTTCTTGAGAGTGGTTCAAAATCATGTTATTCTTGAAGATTTCCAACCTTGGTAAATTTTAGAGAATTACCAGATACTTATCAGAATGTGACTTGCATTCTTGCATTTTTATTTATGATGATTCGCTCTCACTCTCACACATTTAGTTTTGATGTGGTATGTACTCTCACTGATAGTGGAAAAAACATACAATATATGGAAGAAGAGATTGGTAATTTAATTTTATTTAATATTTTCTTTATTTTGGTGTATTTAGGCCCCTATTTAGTCCAGATATTACCTCGTGCTATGACGTATGGAAGGTAAGGTGGTATATTGCACATTATGACATCATCTTATTAATGCTTAATCATTTTGAATGTCAGAGAAGTGAGATAATAGTGACTTCGTCTATTGTCACTCACTAGTGGTCATTATTTGTAAAACTTTAAACCTAATTAACTTTTTGATTAATGTTATTATTAATTTATTAACTTTTAATAATTAATATTTTATTGCCTATAGATCAATTGAATATCTCACAATGTTAGTGAATATGATTAAGCACAATGTTGCCTGTTTGGAGGAAAATGTCCTGGCTCAACTTGTTCAGTAAGGCTATCTCATTATAGTAATCTATAACTATATAAATAGAGGATGCTGTCAAATGGCAACCAGTTCAAACCAGTTGGCTTTATCAGAGGTTAGACTTTTGTTTTCATTTTATTCATACTTGTCCTTAAACAATAGTTCACTGAAAGTATTCAAATTAACTTAATACTGCAATATTTACTTTAAACAACATAATACAATTACTCATTGTTTGTTTCTTTGTAGCTATGCCTAGAGGCTATAAACACTGTCATATGTTACAGTTCTCTACCATCCTCCACTCTATGTTTGGTTGCAACCACACTTTGTCACACACTTAATATATCAAGACTTCAAAAACAAAGTTTAGAGGTATCCTTCTCTTACCTAATAGCTCTATACTCATCACAGTTCCCTTATTTAGACTATGTTAAGGTTATTAGGTACTCATATGGGTCATGTAACTGTGTATACACTCTGTTCTGTACTTCAAGAAAGGTATTGGGTAATATTATAATGTATGTTTTATTACTAGTATTAAATTTTAGTCATAACTGGAATAATGCTCTGCTATTAAGAGGTGCAGTATTTTATATTAGTATGAGTCTGTGGGGAGTTCGTCGTGTAGATTCACTAAATATATCAATTACTTCTGTTCTTCCAGCTATTCAAGAGGTAGTAATGTTGTTACTATAGCAACTGACTCTGCCCCTTTTCTTTAGGTATCTAAGTGTCCTCATACCATTGTTCTCTATGAGATTGCTCTCTCTGTATTGAGACTAGTACGTACTAGTTCTCATAATTTCCATAGCAGTGAATGGGACAATCTTTATAAAACAATGGACCACATACAGAAGCATGTACAGAAATTGAATCTTTCAAGAGAAGAGGCTACTAAAAATGTACTAGTACAGGTATAGTATATTATAATCCATTATAACTCTCTCTCTCATACACACATGCTCACACAAGGTAATGCATGATATATTTGAAGCAATGGCTTCTTATCATTTTCCTGCTGACTACACTCATCTATCTATTGATTCCAAACAGTTCTATAATGTAGTGGACAAAGGAACATCACTACATCCTGTAAGAAGTAACTGGTTGCCATGGTGATGATGTCATATCCTTCTAGTTGCCACTAGTTTTTAAGCTGTTAGCTCATCAATGTGGGAGCATTCAAGTTGGTCATACTGGATGGGTGGAGGACCTCATGTCAATCATGAGAAGATTTTATGAAAGAGAACACATTACAGCAATTCGTCTTGAAGCCCTTGATCAATTACAGAACCTTGTTCTTAATCATTTATTATGTTATGAGGTAATTTAAACAATGTCATAATGAAATCATTAGTATTTTATAATAGGCAGAGTTATTGGAGGGTGTGGTTTTCCCTCTCTTGTCATCTGTTGGAGAAGATACAGATGAAGACATACGATGTAAAGCAATGCAGCTGCTAATTGCTATACTCAATGACTCCACCTCTCAATGGACTCCACCCATTTTGGCTATTATCAATGATGTGAGTTAAATATATTGAGCATAAATTTTATGTTTTTTTGGTTTCTAGGTATTTCGAAAAGGTTTACAAGTGGTTGCTATGAGAACAAGTGAACAAGTAAATTCATGATTAATCTAGCATAGTAACAACTTTATTACAGGAAGGAGAAGAGTTAAAGTTACCTGGTTCTAAAACTGCAGTGTTTGGATTGACTCCATTGTTTAAAGTAACTCACACATAAGTATTTACAGTCATATGTTGATTACTTGGTCTTTCTCTTATATTTTTTTATTATATTGTATTATAGTCTAAGTTAATGTCCAGTTCTGATGTAGCTGCTCAAGTATTTCAGTTGCTAGTAACATATTTACAGCAACTGTATGAAGAGAAATGTTTTGTGCCTGCCACTTGTGTGATGAGGATTAAGGTCTAGTTTCCATGACAACTTGATAATAACGTCTTTTTGTGTTTAGATTTTCAACTGTATTCTTAGTTTACGTGCAAATGAAGATGGCTTGGTTGGTTACCATGACGATGAAGGGACTGTGTTTAGTCCATTTTATGTATGTAAAAGGTAAAAGAGAGAGAGAGAGAAATTAATAAACATTGTTTCCTTAGACCTTTTAATCAAAATGAAGATGAACTAGGGGGACATGTGTTACTTAATAACATATTTTTGGATTGTAACAAAGTGTTTTTAGCTGTGTTAAACTGCATTGTCAAAGTGGGGATGTGGTCAGTTTGTAATGTTGGTCATGTCTCTTATAGGAAGAAGAGTGGGCAGTACTTGTTGAAGTGTTGCTTGGACTTGCTAAACTTTTGGAAGATCGTACCTTAATAACTTCCTCATCTCCAAACTTGAGTCAACTTTGTCTGAAACTTTGTTCAAATGTAAGTATTATCATTATATTAAATTTGTGACTTATAGTTATAATAGGCTGATAACCAGTCAAACTGGTTTAACCGGTTACGCAATGTTCCAAGTCGTAAACCTGAAGATGGATTGACTACATATCTTTATCCTGTACTGGCTCTACTCTGTACTTATGGCAGTCATTTGGATCGATCAGCCCAGGTATATTAATTAATGAAGAGATGTGGTTTATTTATAACTGATTTTAGCATGCTTTAATTTGTTGTCTTGAGAGAGGTGTGGTTGGTTCAAGTCCTTTATTATGTGTCCATGCCATTACTATTGCTTCCTTGGAAATGCAGTTGACTATGACCAGGTCATTCAGTATATCTTAGGATATCTCAGTATATTTCATTGTTTTAATGTCACTCTGAATTATATAGACTTCTTCCAAGGGTACTTTATCGGATTGGTCAAGTATTGGCCACACCTACCATGGCTATCCCAGTTTTAGAACTTCTAGTTAGTATTATTGCTCTTCGTTCACATTATAGTGGATTTGTTGAGCAACAATATCTGAGTGTGTTTGGAATTGCATTACCTTATACTGACCCTTCCAAGTAATATTAGAAGTATCATTTTTAGCTACATGTCTCTTTATCTCTCTAGATATAACTCTTATGTGGTTGCATTAGCCAATCATGTGATTTCAATGTGGTTTATTAGATGTCGTATTCAATATCGTCCTACTATTGCTAAGTTCATTAACAAAGTGTGTTGTGGGTATATCATGTATTTCAATGAACTTGTATTTCCCTCAGTCTCTCACAACTCTACTATCAGTTAATAAAGATATATTGCCTACTGACGAGCCAAGGAAACGTGCAGTTACTTTCTCTTCATCATCTACTACTACATATGTGAGATAGCCACACCCATCACTAATATAAGATTTATATTGTTATAGAATCGGCAACGTTCTCAGACACACAGTGGAGGTGAAGAAGCATCTCCTGAGGATGCCCTAATGTCCGAAATGATTGATGTGTGTATAGATATGATGGCTCGTTATACTTATTCTAATATCTCTACACAACCAATAAGGTAAACACCTATGATGCAATGAAGTGACTAAAATATCTGTGTATATGAAGTATTGAAATGTCCTTGTGAATGTGATCCTGTACCATTTAGTATAGAACACTTAATGAGTTGTCAATGTTATTGTTACTATATTCTATTAAAAGACTTGTGTACTATATATGTTATATTCATATTACATAACCACTAACCACTGTATCATAGATCACCTGCTGCTGATTTTCTTGTTGGGGGTGGTCCCAGCAAAACCTGGTTGCTAGGTAATGCATTGGTTACCATAACAACTAGTGGAACGGGAGGTGGAGTACAAGGGGTGTGTCCACGGTGTAAAGCTATCCAACAGTCATTCCAACCTGATCCTGATGTCCTTTTAGCAAGCAATGAATACCACTTGTCATCTCTCCGCTCATCAATTGCTAACAATGTCCCAGTAACATTGTGCTCTTGTTGGTGTCGAGGATGGGCTGAGGTCAAAGTCCGTCGTCCTACAGGCAATGTGGCTTGGTTGATGAGAGTGCAGAACAAACTGGATATCTTAGCCACTCCACAAACTATCAGTGATCATGATTATGACTGGTCATTAATGGGGCTTAATAGAAATCCGCTGGATGAAGAGGATGAGGACAAAGACGAGGAAAAAGAAGAGGAATGGGGGATCCTTACACTTGAACAGGAAAATGACAAGTCACAAGACCCGGTGATTTATGAGAAGTCACATGACATGTCACATGACACACCATGTAAAGAGATTAGTGCTACTTCAGAGCTAGTAATTTCAGAGACTCAGAATGAAACCTCACCTGTCACACCCTCAAAGCGACAGCCAAGTAGCCATTCATGGAGCGAGAGAGGAGAAGAGAAAAGTTCACCTATCTCAACCACTAGATGTTATAGTCTTAGCAGTGCTTCATTAGAACATCTTCCACCTTTGTTTTCATATGATGAAGGTCACCTCATGAATCATTCACCATCTCTTGTATCGGGACTGTTATCTGACCCAGAACAGGTGAACACAATTTGTACAATATACTCATTCACTTTATTTATATAATAGCTTGAATTAATGAGTAACATATCACAATCATCTCATAATATGTCATTAGGAGACCATAATGAAGGTAATTCCTCTTTATAACATTTCTTGAAGTGTTTGTAGTTGTAGGAGGTGACAGTGATGCTGGAAGTAGTTCTAGTGAAGACCAAGATAAAGTGGACAAAATTGATCTAAAACTTGTCAACAAGAATGATCAAAGTGAAGAGGAAAAGAAACTATGTCATGTAATTGAACAACAAAGTGAAGATTTACATGATGTAGAGTCACTCAAGGAAGAGATAGTGGAAGCCGAAAGGACTCAAGTTACACCTCTTGTCCAAACCACACCTCCTGTTGCTAAGGAACTTCATTCGAGTCCTAGTCCGAAAAAGTTGTCATCAAGTTCATCATCACCATCACGAGTACATAAACGTGTTGTATTCTCACAAGCCTCATCACCATCATCTTCAATACGAGAGGACACATCAACCGACATATTCAATAATCCGTCTTTTATATTTTTACAGTTATATCATTCTGTTCCTTTGGGTGTATTACCTACAGACACGCCCCTTCTTTTGCCATCATCTGAGAGTGTGGAGCGAGCAATGAAGGTCTTAGATCACATTCCACCCTATAATACTCACAAGATAGGAGTGGTCTATGTTGACCAAGATCAAGTCAGTCACACACCAGTCACATGATCAACATGTGATTGCTGTTCCTTTAGATAACTGAGCAATCTATCTTGTCCAATACATCTGGGTCATCTCGTTACCTCACATTCCTTCGAGGGTTAGGCCAGTTAATTAAGCTAAGAGAATGCTCCTCTAATTTAGTTTATCTGGGTGGATTAGACACATCAGGCATTGATGGAGAATTAGCTTGCTTCTGGGAAGATGATATAACACAAGGTAACAAAAAGTTCTAAAGTAAACATCTATTGTATTCTATTGTATTCTATTGTATTCTATTGTATTCTATTGTATTCTATTGTAGTGATCTTCCATGTGGCCACATTAATGCCAACACATCCAAACAATCCTCATTGTAGTAACAAAAAACTTCATATAGGCAATGATTTTGTTACTATAGTCTATAACAACTCACAAAAGCCATATATATTTGGAACTATTAAGGTACTGGGATACTAGTAGTATGTAACATGATGATATTGTTCTTTAGGGCCAGTTCAATTATGTGGAAGTGACTATTGAACCATTACCTTGTGCTATGAACAAAGTATCTCTGACTGTTAAAGACGGGCTAGCAACCTACTTGAACTGTTCACCTTGTCTGGTGTCTGATAAATGGCTACCTCTTCTAGTCAGACAAAAAGCTCTCTTAGCTAATGTGAGTGAACCAAATTAGTTGTTTACATTAAGAATAGAATTTACACCATGTACAATGTAGTCTGCTTTGTTTTTTAAAGACGTTTGGAGATCATGTCATAATATTATATCATAATGTTGACATTTTGGGAGTTACATTCTAATAATGGATACAATAGATAAACTGCAAAAAACCTATTATTTGTAAACTTTTATATTTATTCTTTTATAGTTGGCATCATTAGTCATGCTAAGTGAATCAACAACAGATCATTACCCATCAAACTGGTTAGGCAGGTTACGACAAATACGTCATATCCGAGAGAGGAGTTTATCAGAACTACAATCAAATGACAAAAAGAACCCACCCCCCTCACCAACAACCACAGCCCCATCTATCCCTGACTTTACATTGTTTTGTTAAAAGATAATAATTGTATTATAGTTGTCTTTTATAAATGAAAGATGTTTAGATCATATCTGGTTGTGCATACATTGGAAGATGATATGCATTGTAATGAAGGTAGCGATGTAATCGCTTGTTTAATATAGACTTCATATCTGATCCAGAAAATGCATTAGCAACCCTGTCTTGATTACCTTCTAATGAGACCTGTATTAACAAGTAGCTCATTTTATATGTATACATGTACATTGACTTACAGTGGTACTATCCTCTATAATCTCTTGCACCTTATCTTTCAAAGATAGTGAACTCTCGTCCTAGTGGTTGGAGTTTCTAGATATGATTGATGATATTAGCTAACTTGTAATGGTGTGGACAATAGTTCTTGTACTTCTTGAAGGAAATCAGGAAAACGGTCATGGAAAATTGCACAGGCCCATTGCTCTCGAAAATACCTTAATAGATATATTCAATGAAATTTGATATAATGATAAACGTTGGTTGTTAACTTACAGAAAGAAGTCTGGAATAAGTTGATGTTGCCATCTTGTCAGTAGATTATTTAAATACTGTTCATGTATGTTGTAGAGATATAAATAGTTGGATACTTCAAAAGACTAGACATGAGACAACGTTACTCATAAGGTAATTTTGTTTATTGAGAACATACTTTATTACTAAGTACAGTAATAGTCTCCACTTTGTTGTACTGGTTTATGAATAGTCCAAAATAGCCATTATCTGTCTGTGTTGACAACATTTGTCCCCCCTATTAAAAATATATAAGTCTGTTGTTATTGGTATTACTTACTGTTGTTGATTGGGTCTTTCCTATACTGGGTTTGTTGATATGAAGATAATAGTAGTGACCTATAGTATATATTATTACAAATATAATATTATATTATACAGTATAATATAAGATTATATTACAGTATTATGACCTGCTAAATTTGGAGCTATATATGTGATCTGAATTGCAGTAAGGGACCACTTCTGGCAAAATGTTTGTGACCTGATTTGTGAAAAGGGACCATTGTAGAAGCATCTCAAAAAGAGTTTTGTACACATACAGTTGCTGTACATATATACACAACTATTCATGGTAACTGTGTGTATGCAAAACTTTTTTTGAGGCTTTTTAAAAGTGCTTCCTTTTCACAAATCATGTGACTAATGTTTTGACAGAAGTGGTCCCTTATTGCAAATTAGGTCACACATATTACAACAGTACATGTATTTGAGTATTATTATTAGTGTTTCAGAAAGACTATGTTCATGATGCCTGTTTGTGTTGGAGAGTTGACCCCTATATATTACCTGGTAATTGAGTATAGATAACTTTAGGTTGAGAATGAGTTGGTATGAGATCATCCTGAGTACTAGGAGTATTCGCAGGAAAGTAGGAGGGATCCACCTTTGAGAGGAGAGTATCGGCTAATCTCTGACCCACTTCATGTGAATTAAAGCATTCATGTGACCTACAGTAAAATTGAATGTAAATTTCTTTATACTCTCTCTTACCACTGGGTTCGATAATAACGTGAATATTTAGTGAGAGGTCCTGCCCCTAATATCAAGGGGTCATTAGTGGCATGCTGTGGATTGATAACAAGTCGATTGTCAAACACTAAACAAGCATTGTTAATAGCTAGGGGAAAAAGTCAAATTAAAGAGAAGACCACATCCAACATTACCTTGAAATGATTGTACATCAACTCCTTTAGTTTCTAGACAGAACATGACCTAAGATATAAATGGAGTTAAAGATTTCTTGATGGTTACTTTGAACATTACCTTACAATCAACAGTGATATAATAATTATCTTTGGTCAACTCTACAGCTGTTAGTGTAGTGCTGTCATCTGTATAGTATCGATGTATGATATAATCTTGGATCACTGCTACTCCAGACAATGCAACACTCTCATCTATCTTATCTTGAACAACACTATTTCCAAAGTAGACTGGAGGATGAGGTTGTACCCATGTAATCCTAGACCCAGGAAGACCCCACTCTTCTAGTAGGTATTGGAGGCAATGATATGTAGCTAGCTCTGATCCATACAATAATACTTGTCCTATTACAACCATATTATTACTGCTAATGACATGTATATTGGATCTCACCTTCTTCTCCAACTGCTTCTCTTGTATTGTCCATAACTTGTATATCTTTTGAGTCTCCTGTCAAAACAACTACTCCATTCTCAGGGACTTTTCCTTGCTGTGGAGCCTCAATGCAATATTGGAGTCCAGTACACAAGACGAGATAGTCATAAGAGACTAGATAATCTTCATTACTTTGCAAGTCTGTTTTCACTCTAATGTTTTGTGATTCCCTATACAGAATATAACATCTATGGTGTGTTGACCTTAATATGATATACCTATTGATAGCAGTCAGTGATCCAGGCACTACAGTAACCCAGGCTTCTAATCCAATCTTACTGAGAGCATCATCAAAAAAGCAGCAACTATAGAGAAAATGCTTGTCCTTTATAATATTATATTTTCAGTTGTACCTATCTGGTAGTAGTGACGACTGGTTTGGTAGACCATTAGGTGAGAGAAGGACTAAATTATTGAACTTCAAGTGTGGACTATAATATAATAAAAATACCACCAATAGGATAGTCATTGTATGTACCTGAAGACTAAAGTTTTGAGACATGTAAGTGCTGTATCAGAAGCTCCCACAAAAACAATACGAGCATTGATTGAAATCTACAATAAACAATATGACCTAACAATTGCTCCCTACACAGGGTTACTTGCCCTAGGTTCTAAAGAGAGTTTTCTATTAGTATGATACAATGTGGCATTAGGTTTTGTCTCAACAATCTCTTGACTAGGAGCATTAACATCAAGTCCTTGAGGATAGATAACTTGACGTCTTGGCTGCACTGGGACCATTTCTCCTAAAGCCATTGTCAGAGAATGAGAAGATTTGTGAACTGATTTAAGCGGTAATGGATAATAAATGTTATTGCTGTATGAGAGTCTCATTGCCTCCTAAAAGATACTAAAGTTATGAATGAACATATTAGTTGTACTTTTAGCAAATGCTTAATATGTGGAGCAAACACAGGGTTGAGTAGGAAGTGATGAAGGTGTGCATGCTCATCGGGACAATGTTGAGCAAAGTACACGTAATCTTCAATATTGTAATGAGAACGTAAATAAGGGAGTGACTACAAGGAACAGACTAGATCTGATAAGGTACACACTAATGAATAGCACCTGTTCTCGACGTAATATGACCACACCCACAATCTGGTCCATTGACTCAGCCACAAATGCATGAATAGGAGTAGCTCCCTATAATAATATATTATTGCAAATTAAATGATGGTACATTAATTTGTATTACCTTGTTCAAAGGATCTCGTTGAGCAGTAAGATACTGTTCAATATCTTGTAAAATATCGTCTTCAGCAGCCAGAGCTGAGATCAAATTTTTAATATCTTGTACATCTTCCTTTTGTAGTAGTCTTACTTGAAATGAACTATAATAATAAACATATTGTTATGAGTCTTGTATTATAATACACTCACTGTAGAAGGGAACACTTGTGCAGAAGATAGAGCTCTTGAGATACAGTGCTGCCTTCTTTAGGACTGATACGCTATAATGATACAGAATGATTGTTGTAGGAATTAATTATAAAATTGATCTTACATTAAAGTGAGATAAGAGAGGAAATTGTTGAAGATTAGGAGGTACAGTGAGAATGAGAAAGTCAATATCCTTTAGAACAAGAGAGATATGTAAATGTCACACACACACACACGCGCACACACACACACACACACACACACACACACACACACACACACACACACGCACACACACGCACACACACACACGCACACACACACACGCACACACACACACGCACACACACACACACACACACACACACACACACACACACACACACACAGTAACATACAGGAAATAATTGAAATACTGATGGTAGAAAGTCAATAGTCCTGGTATGATAATATAATTTCAACTATTATCTATTGATACCATTTGTCCAAATACCTCATTTCATATTGCTCATCCATACAAAACAATTGCACTGCCATAACATTGCTAGGACCAAATAAATTATAGTTCTTGACATGATTAGTCACCTAACATAGTATAACAACATATAACTTGAGATATTACAAGTATACTTTCTCAACAACAGGTATTGTAGTATCTGTCATGGGTTGAGAACTAGAGATGGATTGCTCACTATAATTGAATATAGTACATAACAGATGTCTTCTATAATATAGACTAACCTGGTCTGACCAGAACTCTTGGTCAAATCTTGTTTTTCCCCCTCTGTAATTTCTTCAACAATACTAGCTGAAGATCTGAGAAAATATTAAGATAATATATAAAGATTTGCTTACATTTCTTGTGGAGTACGTCTGCTGCTATGTAAAGAGCTGGTGGAAGATTTGGACATCTCTACAACTTAACAATGATACTGTTATCCCATAGTTAATATATTAGTTACGTGATAGGCTTGTGATGACATCTTGGTCACAAGGTTTGCGCAAACCATGATAGGGCTCAAGCTGATAACTGTCCCATAGAACAGAAAGTTCCACATCAGTGGTAACACTCATAAATCCTACAGCTCTACCATCAACCTGAAACAGACATGTTAAGTTTATATGAAGTGTATCCTTCTTACCTCTGCTACTACAGTCTGATGTGCTTCATCCTGAGACTCAATTAATTCAGCAATAAAATAGTCTCCTGTTAAATACATATGACCAATTATACATAGTTTATTGTCAGTAATACCATATTGATTAACTAAGTGTGCTGGTGAACATTGTTGCATGATGGGTTGAAGATCATCGTTATCTTCAACTTGTGCTGATCTGATGTGTAACATGGGATAGTGTTGGTGACGATGAGTTACATAGAGGAGACATTCTTCCTCTTTCTCAGCAAGAGAGTTTAGAGGAGTGAAGTAGAACTCTAGAGCAGAACCTAAATAAGTAGAAAAAAATTGATGAAACTGCTAAATGAATTGATAGTGGACACTTTTGTATTATATTAGCCATACAGAGCAAATTTAGGACATACCTGGGCTGGTTCCTGGACTCAAACACAGAAATATGTACTGTAGAAGTGGTACTGCAATGAATGCTGACCTAAAATGGAGAGGTTACCTTCAACACACGAGCAAGAATAAGGAACTTACTTTAATAGTTCTCCTAGTGCTCCCTGAGAGAAACCATCTTGTGCAACAAATAGTCTCAGAAAAAGGGAATTAAGTGGCTAAGAAAAATTAAACTAGCTAGTTAATTTGTTTGCAGAGCTTACATTAGCTTTAGGGCATTGATATGATGAGTGTAGCCATGTCTCCCAGCTACTCTGTTCAATGTTAGCTAACAAAGGATGATCATAAAATGCAGCAAATGCCAAAATTCGATTTTCTTCAGTGGACAAAGTAATAGCTAGGTTTGCTTTCTCTCTGTATGAAAATGTGTATCCATATAGCAGTCTTTATTACATGACTCACATAATATCGTCAGTGTTCACTCGACCAAAGAGATTCTCTGTTTGTCTTTTAATGAGTCGTGCTACTCCTTCAGAGTCAAAGGATTCAGCCCTACGAGCAGCAACAGGCTCACTGGTAACTTCTTGCTCCTCTTTGTCAGCCATATTTTTGTTAGAAAAGTTTAGTAACCATAGTAACGTGGCCACACCCACAAACGTGTATAATGGTAGGTTGGATTAATGTATGTAAGTCCCAAAAGAATTATATTAGATTTCATTTTAGCTATTCTCAGCATTGAATCACCGAGTGCTACTTCCCTGGATTAATATTGGGATCAGATGGGCCAGTAAGAAGGCTGGAGGAAGTAGTCGCAATGGACGCAAGACAGCTGGCAAAAGACTTGGCCTCAAATGTGGCGATGGTATGTTATATAATGAGTGCATACATCACATGATTGATTGTTGATAACTAGGAGAACAAGTTTTTCCAGGCAATATTTTGGTAAGACAGAGAGGAACTGTATTTTGTCCAGGAAATAATGTAAGTCACATGACTGATCGTGTGATATTAATTGTTGCCTTCATGTAGGTTGGAATTGGTCGTGATCACACACTATTTTCATTAGTTGGAGGAACAGTTCAATTTGTTAAAGTAGAACGAAAGCTCCTCCCACCGCAACGAGGTCGAAAGTGGGTTAAGAGACCTTTTAGGAAATTTGTTAACGTCATTGCTGAGCCCAACGAACCTCGTTTAATTTTAAAAGACCTTTTACATCCTGAACACTCACAATCTTTATTATAATATTTATTAGCTTGGGGCAAATCCATTCAAGTAACTGTAATTAATTAACTTTTCTTAAATGTGGGAGTGGCTCCACATATAGGGAAAAGAATGGCCACTGGTGGAGACTCGCTTGTGGGTCTTAGTATTCAGTACGATAAACGAAGGATCACTCTGCACGTGGAAAAGAATGCAAAAGTCGGTTCTGTCATTGTCAAAGCGGCCCGAGAGTTGGAAATACCCAAGGAAAACTTAATCTTGTTGCATCAAGGCACTAGATTACCTGAAGACGCACCAGTCGAGGTCTGTCTTAATTGAAGTTACTCGCTTCTTTATTGCTATCCCTGTGTCTAATAGGTACTGGGTAGGTCAACAGTATTCTTTCTTCAGAAGGCATCAGACCTTCAATTGAAACGTGCATCCACTGTAAAATTGACTTTGGCCGATACTAACAATAAACAGAGAAGTGAGCAATTATTTATAAACAACACGAGGACATGTATTGTAATTACAGTGTGCTGTGTAACTTAACAAACCCAAGAATTAATATTTTATAGTATATTGTCTCTACATAACAATATGATGTGGGTTGGGCTACAATGTTATGATGTAACGTAGTTTCATGTTGCCAGCTGTTTAAAGGGAGGAGAATGGCCATGGTTTATGATCAACTGACACCCGGACTAAATTATACTATTTTAGTTGTAAGCTCTTTTATTCAAGCTTGTTTTCCACACTATGTAAATCAAGAGAATGTCTGGAGAGTATCTTAGGCACATATGGAATGTGTGACGTCATGCTAATAGAAAGTTAGGCTAGTAATATAACACTTGTAGCTGTGAGAGAAGAAAATAATAAAATAGATTGTTCTGTTTATCATGTCATCTAAATGTGGATAAACTGCATTCTGAATTGTCAAAACAGACTATTGTTATGCTTGTAGAGTTGTTTTGTGATGTTATAGCATCTCATCATTTTGATCACATTAGAAATTTTTATAAAATGTTGAAATACATATGTAAAAACTGTTTTAGCTGTCTAGAGAAGATCATGAATCTAAGAGCTGTTTGGCAACATGAGACTAGATGTCACATGATATCATTAGTTTATCATGATTATAAATGTTATTGTAGTCACACTGAACTTCTACCACAAATATTATAAATTATATGTATAGTGTGTACATTTATATACATTCATAATGCTGTGTGACTTGTCATTTGTCTAGATGAAAAATATGGGTTCTGCCGTGTTTGTGGATATAGATGTGAAGTCAGACCTGCCTATAAGTGTGGTAGATGTAGAAAAGTAAGTATTAATTGGTTATCTGGAATGTAAAATCATTCTTCTTCAGGGTTCGTTTGCTCTAGATGGTGAAGTTGATTTTTTTGATGATACTAGTCTGGAAGAGATTTCTGGAGTATGTACTCATTGTGGTAAAGTTAAGGTAAGTAGTTGAAATAAATGTTTATGGATAATGAGAAACAGCAGAATAAAACGAAATATAAATGTAAAAATTGTCCTTAGATTGTGTGGAGAAGCTAGCTAAAACTAGTTTCCTCTTCTTGAATGTAAATCTTCAGTCAAGACACCAAAAAACATACTGTTCATAATATGAACAATTAGACTATACCCCTTGATAATCAATGTAAATGAATTTACTTTAATCATTGCCTTGGGTAGCCACATTCAGCAATAGAATAAAATAATGAAAACAATGTGTAAGTGTATACACATGGTTCAAAACAAATGGTATGGCTTCAAAGCATGTCAGGTAACATAAATTGAAAAGGAACCTCCTTACAATCTGAATGGCATTTGTGGCCTTCAATTGTCTAAACAAACTAGTAGTAAGTTTATGCAACGATTAATACTGACTGTCAGCTCTTTTATAAAGTAGTGGATTACAATCTCATCCTGCCATCATTGTGAAGTGTTGAAGTGCACTTCTATTAACAATGTAGCTACTACTGTATGTGGTTTGTGTATTCATCCCAGGCATTGTCGTCTACCCTTACTTTAAAATGTTATTAGCCCTCGTCTCTCTCTGTATAGGCAAAGGTTACAGTATTTGCTTTGTTCATCTGTCTGTTAAAAAAGCACAGGCAATATGGTAGAGAATAAAACTCCTTTTGTGTATAAAATACAAATATCTACAAATTTGATGTAGGAAATTTTTAAAAATCATTTTGTTCTGAAGTTATTGCAATTTTAACTTATACCTGTTGTGACAAGGTCTTTGTATCTACACTTATTTGAAAAATAATGTATCACAAGGTACATGTATTCATCTTTGTCATTTGACTTGTGAACTATTTTCTGTTGCAACTATAAGTGACTTAGCTTAACATAAAAACACTATTAACAAGACAAAACCCTTTATATTACATTCATTGTGAATGAACTATTGTCACTTACCACACCTGTGGTATAGCTTCCTGGAAGTTCCTGCACAACTTTTATATTTTCAGAATTATTATGATATTGCAGCAATTTGAAAAAAATGTTTGTAGCCTACTTTATTCAGGAAGTTTTCATGCAATCAGTGATCACTGCACTGCATGAAACTTGATGAATAAAATATAAAGCTAACTAACATCACTGTAGCATAGCAATAGCAAAGGTTTTGCACTTTAGTAATTTCATTTATTAATTGTTTCTATACTTAAGATCAAAAGTCAAAACATTGTTTGTGCTGCTACAATTCACTTTGAATTGTTGAAGCCCTGTACATATAGTTTAAGTGTAAAGTTCCAACTTTTATCATTTTCTTTTAAACAGCCTGTTGTAGAATATCTCTGTAAAGCTTGTCCTGGAATAGAACCAAACACTGTTCCGTTTCTACGACAAGTTCGTGACAACATTCATCAACTCCCATGCATGAAATGTGGAGACAAAGAGTAAGTCTCCTACTTGCAATTGTAATACAATTCTTACTAATTTCATCTCCTCTCTTAGAGACACTGTGATACTCTTTAACTGTAGTAGTCAACATTCTATGTGTCTTGGCTGCTTTTCAAGCATGTGTTTTATGCAACTTAGTGTAAATGGATTTAGGAACTTTCCTCATATGGGGTTTTCTATATCATGTCCTGGACCAGGTCAGTTAACTTCAATATGTAGCAGAATTAATTTATATTTTTAGGAGCTGACTGCAGTGAGGCACCAATAGCTGATCCTCATCACTTTTACCTTGTTGACAATGCTACTGAATTTGTAAGAGAAACATACACGATGAGAGATGTGTGTGTGTGCATGCAACGTCAGATCAACAGATGTGACTCTTAATAACAAGTATCATCCCATGATTGAAATTTAAGATTTGTTAAAGCAATGGATTTGACATAACTTGTCACATGTACACTTTGTTTTATTATAGTATGAGTCCTATAAGACAGCCTCCATTGATGTCTGGAACCCACCTGGTGATAATTTTATATGTACTTATTGTAAAGTAGAAATTGACTTGAGTCGTGGACAAGAGGTTGAGGTAGTACAACCAGATAAGCCTGAGGCTGCTGCTATCCAAGGAAGTAAGTTAACCTCAGATTGTAGTAAGGTCCTAATATTATTAGGCGCATGGATGTTTTGGAGGAGATTATTTAAGCCCAGACCTCCACCACCAACTCCAAAGAAAACTCGAAAGCAGGCTTCATGTTTTCGATGCCAAGTAAGTAGGCACAGTTTATTCTTGAATAATGACTTGATGTCATGTAACAGCTTGTAGCAGGAACGATCAAAAAATTCTAAAATAACAATTGACAAGTTAAAATTTGGCAATTTTGTTAAGATAAGATGTCAATTAACCTATATGCGGCAGAAAAGGTAGCTCAAGAACGTTATTTTATCAAATTTAAACCCTTACCACCAGCCCACACTATGCTTTATGACACACACAAGTTTGTTACTGACATTCAATTTGTAAATGTTAGGATTAGAGTTTTGGGTGAGGCTAGGATTAGGTATTGAATGTCCTTTAATTTTGTTGCTATTCTTATTTATAGCGAAAATATTGCTGTGTATGCAAGAGACAGTGGCATGAAGGAGATTGTATTACTCTCACAGATGAGGAAGAAAAAGAAGCTAATGTAAAAATAACATTATCATATGACAATCACATGACTTCTTTTACTTATATAGCGCTTTGAAATTAATCCTGACTTAGCAGCAAAGTCTTGTTGGCCTCCTAAATAATGTGGTATAAGTGTGAAGTTTTTTTTTGTCAATTTTAATTATAAACATAAACAAGATGTAATAAATGTGTACACATGCACTTAATTTGGAACTACTTAGATCATAAAGATATGATTCATACACAAAAGTGGTTTAAAACTTATATAAATTACAGTCACTAATTAACACTTAGGGAATTAAAGTTGAAAGAGTTCATCTGTTGTCTCCTCTTGTTGTTGCATTTGAGGTCGATGACGACCTTTGGCAGCTCGCTCAGCCAGAAACTGATCAAATTCTAAAAAAACAGCGATGTCATATAAAATTTTAACACAGTAATTTTATATTCAATTGCCCAACATGTTGGTTAATTTTAGCTTATGATTAATATAATGATAACTGGTTTACAAAGTTAAGACCTGTATTGTTTTTATACATCACCTTACCAGCACTAGTTACTTGATCAGTTATTTGTTGCTGTTGGTTAGTAGGATCTAGCCACGATTGGACATTTTCATACCTGACAACAATATAATAGACTCAAACCCATGCCAAGGAACTTACGGATTTGTTGGTGGATCAGGCTGAGGTTGTCTGTGAAGAGCAGAAGCAATGGATGTACCTTGTTGTTGAATATTATCTTCATAAGTTGATCCACCTGTACTATAAGCTAAACGGCTTTGAGCAAACATGTCAAAGTCGTCGTGGTGATCTGAAGCATAGATATCTCCACCACTTGGCTGAGTTGTAGGTGTGACACCTAAAGTTGAAAATGGATCCTTATTGAATTCCTTAACAATTCATGATATTGTACCTAGTTGAGCTAATTGCTGAACAATGTCTGGATTACCCTGCTCTTGTGTCTGTGGTTGTATAGGTGTTAGTTCAATTCCTAAATCTATTAACTGTCCTACTGCAGTACCACCACCACTTTCTTCATAAGGAGGTGGTTGATCATCAAGAGAGGGATAACTGATTGAAGATGCTGAGGTATCCTAACAATACAAATGTAATGAACACATTTTACAACAAACTATCATTTATTACTGGAAGTGGTGCAGCAATACTTGAGGACGGAGTTTGAGTTGGAGTTTCAACTGGTCTTTGAATTGCTTGTCTATTTTTCATGTGTCGATCATAGCGAGTAAAAGAGCTGTTAAGTTCATCATTGATTTGGAGTAGACTCTCTGGAGGGAAGGAGGGAGGGAGGGAGGGAGGGGGAGAGAGAGAGAGAGAGAGAGAGAGAGAGAGAGAGAGAGAGAGAGAGAGAGAGAGAGAGAGAGAGAGAGAGAGAGAGAGAGAGAGAGAGAGAGAGAGAGAGAGAGAGAGAGAGTGAGAGAGAGAGAGAGAGAGAGAGAGAGAGAGAGAGAGAGAGAGAGAGAGAGAGAGAGAGAGAGAGAGAGAGAGAGAGAGAGAGAGAGAGAGAGAGAGAGAGAGAGAGAGAGAGAGAGAGAGAGAGACTTATTATTTAGACAGGCACTGAGCTTACCAAGAATAATTTCATCTTGAACTCTTCCAATCAGTTGAGTAACTCTTTCCTGCATTGCTCGCAATGTTGTATTTAACTCTTGCATCAATGTGAGGTCATCTTCCGCTTCTTTTCCTGGTTCATTTTCAACTAAAATCTCATTCATAACATCAAGATTCCTAATGAGAGATGACTGCATTCAATTAAAATATATTATGTTGCTCTAAACTGAGGTAGTTATAAGATGATGCATTAAATTAATCATGTATTTGTCATTGGTGAATTTGCACTTTTGTGTACCTTCTCACAACATCTAATTCAGAAAGGAGTTTGGCAATTTGTTCAGGTTTGAGAGGTCCCAACGGACGCTGTGATCTGCCACTTCTTTGTGGTTGACTTGCCTGTTCCTACAATGACAGTGATGTGTTGTGAGACCAAGCTACATTACCGGTCATAAAGGTCAACTAACATTGTCCTTAGGGACAGTAGGGACAAGATCTACACATCTCTGATGATTGCTCATCAAACAGAGACTAATGGTAAGGAACAGGGTTAAAAACTAACTATAATGCATTAAAAGGCAAACAAAAACAGTACTCCTATTAACGACAATAGGTTCAAGTTCCTTGAGACACATTATAGAATTCTCAATCTGTAAAACTAAGCAAGTGACAGTAAGTTTGTGTACTTTGTAATCAATAATAGCAAACTATCCACCACAACATTAAAATAATCATTATATGTTTACAGTTTGCTATTATAATTATAACATGATAAATGTGACACTGACCTGGCTTCTTGCATTCTGAGCCTGTAAAGCAAATGAAAAATAGTTCATCATACTCACATCAGTACAATGTATGTCTTTGTTGACAATAGACTTTACATTACACATTGGAAGAGAGGAACTACAAGATTATTAGTGCCTAGTACACACAAGATATGCCTATGATTGTACCATATCTACTTCATTCAGTTTGGTAATTGTCTAGAAATACCACAGGGTTAGAGTTTAGTTAAGGTTTAAAGGATAAGATCTAGTTAGAGTAGCAAATACAAATAATTTATAGTGATTAAGAACAGCCCTTTGTGACACTACTGGACATGTCTACCATAATGTGATGTCAGGAACAATCTTTACTATCTATCTAAACCTCTAATCTACAAACATAAAACTTTTACTATTAAATTAGCATATTCAAACACTTAAGATAATGTTCTAATTATAATCTTGTTAACCATACTCCTAAAAGAACTCACTAAAGGGAATATGTTGAAAATATCAACTACAGCCCAAACAGTTGACATTATTAATGTAAGGTAACTTGAAAATTTACAAACAAATATACTAACGGTATTACATGACCACATGTAAATCATCCACTTTCACTTGCCAGCTCTAATTATATTACATGTCTTCCTGATTACTATTGCCAACTAGTTAAGTACAGTTATAGCATCTCACCCTCTCAGGTGTTTCAACAGGAGCTAGAGTGTCTAAATCAAGTGGTGGAAATTCAACACCATCTGCTTTCAACTGATCATAGACTTCACAAACAGCTAACAACTCTGGTTTTGATTTGAAGGCATCTGCCCAGTATTGAATGAGACCTAGTATACGTTCACGTACTATAGTAGGTGGGTTGTTCTGAGTAAGGGAACAATTTAGTATCACATTATTATAGAGAAATCTTAGACAACTAACCTTGGGTTGTATGACAGCTGTTAGATCTCTCAAAAAGTCTTTTTGGGCAATTTTAACATGAAACCGAATACCACAGTTTTTCACACAACTTTCTAGTACCTATAATTAGAGATAAATCGTCTTCTCTTATTTTCTGTGTACTCACAGTCAATGTGAGGTTAATGACATGAAAGTTCTTTGTGCTAGAAGTTAACCTCTTTCTAATAGCCGCCATGGCATCCTTAGGTCTATCGAAAGAAGACACAACATTATTCAAAGCCATCTACTGGCCTCTGCCACATTCTTACCCATTATCAGAATTGTTAATGACATCACAGATCTGTAAATGTAATGCTATGTTGCCTGCTGAGGCAGAGTTATCTGTAGCTTGTTCTAGAGGAGAACGATCATCTCAGATCATTTTGTCCAATTAATAACTTACCTATTAATGCACCAACGTCAGTTGAAAACGCTCCAAACCCAAATAAACCAGCCATGATGATCAGTATTATGAGATTTTTGCAGTCACATGATCCTTAAAGTCCTCCCATTTCCGTCAAGTGTGCATATTAAAAGTGGTGTGGGCGTCTTGACTAAAGACGTCTTGGGCGTCTTGACTAAAGACGTCTTGTAGTCTCGTTCCCGGAACGTTCGGGGTTTGTGGCAGTCTGGGGATGAGACTAATTACCACACCCAATCAATTATTAGAGAAATACATAATGGAACCTGAGTTAGAAGACGATGCAAAAAAGAGATTTGGTCCTTTTCATTGGGTGTTCTTGTCTGTTCTTCTTCTAGCTATATTTTGGATATGTTTAAGGTTATTCAGAAGACGACGATATCTATTCTATTCTATAAAACACGATCTTACTCGTGGACATAGATGGTTCTCTTCGGAATTCACCGACAAACCGACATACTGTAATTCTTGTATGCAATTCTGTGTATCTGGTAGTTCATGTGAGACATGTGGAGTCTGTGTCTGCCTTGATGAGAAATGCCTCAAATCAGTGTGTACAAAACACACCTGTAAACCAATATCTACAGAGGGTAATGGACACACATGGATACGTGGTAATCTCCCACTAGCTAGTCAATGTTTAAAATGTCTCTCTCCTTGTGGGGATATTCCTGCATTGGTAGATTATCGATGTTTGTGGTGTCAAAGTACAGTACATGAGGATTGTATCAAAGATAGACCTCCAGAAATGCCGTGTTCTTTTGGTCCTCATAGACGTCTCGTAATTCCTCCCAATTGTGTCACTGTACAACAGCATGGATGGAGGGGAAAGAAACAAGTGGTAATTAAAGAACTTAAACCACCTAACATAGAAGGATGGCGTCCATTAATTGTATTATCAAACCCTCGAAGTGGAGGGAAAGATGGGGAAATGGTTCAAAGTGTCTTAAGGAAATTATTGAATCCTATACAAGTAAGAACAGATTAATGAATGTTTTTGTTGTCTTGTCAGCACTTATTTCTCCTTAGTTGACTATATATTTAATTTCAATACTTTAATAGACTTGTTTTTTTTGTAAGAATTGCCGAGTCCAAAGGCAAGGCTGTAATTAGTAGCCTCTGCCACATGGGAGTGCTTCTCAGAACTCATGACTGGAAAAATGTTTATTATTCATTCAGTATTATGACTGCTCATTACTCACTAGATATTAAGACTAAATAATGCTAATGGATAAGAATAACCCACAAGTTAGAGAACATACCATTAAGATAGGACTCTTGTTGTTACTAATAGCTACTATTAGTGATCATGGCTTACTATTAATACCAGTGTCTTTATTGCTTTGAGTTTTATATGTTGTTTAGAGTTACATTTTGAGTAATGCCCCTAAAATCATCTGCAAGATTGCTAATAGCATATGTGTTTGTCATTCTTACTGCAAGAGGACAAAGTATAGTACGTACATCTCCTAACATAACATTGCTTTATTTTAGGTTATCGATATATCAGAAACACCTCCTGAAAATGCATTAGAAATATGTCGTCTCATACCTGATCATTCTGTAAGAATTATGGTCTGTGGAGGAGATGGTACTGTTGGATGGGTACTTGGAGCTATTGATAAAGCAGACTTACCAGTGAGTTATACACAGTTACAGTAGTATATCTATTAAAATATAACTTAGACAAAACCATATGTGGGTATATTGCCTCTGGGAACTGGGAATGATTTGGCAAGAGTACTGGACTGGGGCTCTGGTTACTCCTCTGATGATGATATTTCCGATATATTAAAGGAGATAGAACATGCCCAATTATCTCTATTAGACCGGTTAGTTAATAAAATTATATCAACTCAACAATAATTGTAATAATTGGCTATAGTTGGGAAGTCACAATTCAGTCCAGAAGAAATTATTTTGGACTCCAACGAAATCCAAAGGTGCATTATCTTACATCATAATTATGTAATTAATGTCAAATTTCATTGTCAGACTTTGACAATGAACAACTATTTGGGTATTGGTTGTGATGCAGGTGTGGCTCTCAATTTTCACAGACAGAGAGAGAGTCGTCCTGAGCTGTTTACTAGCAGGATCATTAATAAGGTATTATACAATAATGTTAGTTTCTTAGATGATTTGTTGTCTCAGGCTTGGTATGTTGGATTTGGTGCTCGTGATATTATTGAACAAACATGTAAAAATCTCAAAGACAAAATAGAGGTTAGTTAATAAAAGAATCAAATTAATATTATAACTTCTTATTGTATTTTAGCTCTATATTGATGATGTACCTCAAAAATTACCTGAACTGGAAGGGATTGTAATTTTAAATATTAATAGTTGGTCTTCAGGATGCTCTGTGTGGACTGCCAATGAGAATTGGGGACCATCCAGGTGGGTCATCTGATCATCATGTGACTGGTTTGTTTACTGTTCTTGCATTATAGAATGGACGACAAGGTGTTAGAGATAGTTGGTTTATATTCATCATTTCACATGGGAAAAATTCAGGCTGCAGTTGCTGAGCCACTGCAAATAGGCCAGGCAAAACGTGTGAAGGTATTACTCTGTTATAAACATAGAAGTATTTATAGTATTTTAATAGATTGTACTTAAGGAGAATGTACCAATACAAGTAGATGGGGAACCGTGGCAACAGAGTCCTTCAACTATTACTGTATCTTACCAGGGACAGGCTCATATGCTTCGAAAAATTTCATCATAGTATATATGATTTTTTCATTTTAAAAATGCAAATCCTTTCTCCCTTTCTCTCTTTCTAAACCAATTATTTTTATGAACAAATGATTATTAATTATCATGAAAGGAGACTTGAAATAAAAACTACAATAGCAATAGTTCACATACTTATAAAGACTGCTAGAAATATTTCTACAATTTTTCTACAAAATCTCAAAGAATCTGCTGAATAGACTACACAACATGTCCGTGTATGTACAAAAACATGTTTTATAAACTACATATGAACTAAAATACATAAAATATGATGTACATATACAGTTCAATTTTACCAAAAACTATATGAATATTCTATCACATAACAAAACATTTATTTTGCAGTGAAATGTTAGGACTCGTTGGTGCTAGCAGCTCAGGATTTATCAAGCTATGGGAAGAGAAATAACTATTTATTATGTATGCAATGATGATGATACCTTTTGGCAGCTTCAGTAAATCCTAGAATTTTTAACTTGTCATGAAGATCTTGACGAGTATGATTTGGATGAGCTTCCTGCCATTTCTTTAATATCCAATAAGGTTGTGTCTTTGCATCTTTATGACTCCTTTCAATATCTCGCAAACTTGTAGGAGAAATATCAAGAACATCGGCAAGTCTTGTGACATTTCTATCAATATGACAACTACATCGTAAAAGATCATTCTCGGATATCAAATCCACAGGTGGTATTGTAGGTGGGGCTTGGGAAATGGCAAATTGATTGCTAGGTTCTGGTTCTCGAGACTGTTAATGTAGAAAATAATATTATAATAATAATTATCATGTTATACCTGAGTGCTTTCAGAAATACTATCACTTTCTTTTATCCTTGAAAGAAAATGTAATGACAAATATCAAACTTATCAATATCTTACTGTTGATTTAATTGGGATACATTTTGAGGAGATTGGTTTACTTCAGTCCTTAAATGCAAAAGACAAAATAGTTTTGTAATATTAACATTAAATTTTCCTTACATTAAATTTTGATGATGAGGTGTTCTTGGAATGACCTCGCTTGGAGGTGGCAGCTCAGGGTTGACCAGACTAAGGAGAAAAAGAAACCAAAAAACAAGTGTCTTCAAAATGGCTCCAACTCTAATTATTTATATAATAAGAATAAATAAGATACCTTTCAGCAGCTTCAGCAAATCCTAAAATTTTTAGTTTTTCATGAAGATCTTGACAAGATGTAGTTGGGTTAGCTTCTTGCCACGTTTTCAATATCCAATAAGCCTGTGCATCTACCTCCTTATAGTTCTCTTCAATTTGTTGCAGAGTTGTAGAACCAATGCCAAGGTAGTTAGCTAAAATGGAGACATTTTCATGAATGTGACGACTACATCTCATCAGATCCTTATCATGAACTGACGGCATCGTAGAAGTGGTTGTTGGCAATAGAGTTTGGGATGGAGCAGAATGTGGTGCAGGAGCCTAACAAATGTATGACTGTAGCTTAAAATGTCTCAAATTCCAACCTTAGTTTTATTTTTCTTCTTTTCTAATTTCTCAGGATTGTATTCAGCTTCTTTTACCCTTTAAATTAAAAGAAAATGTAACATGTAATTGTTATTCTTGCCTTACATATTAGCAAGTTGAGGTAAGTCTATTCCTTCTAGGACCTCGACGAGTCTATCACGAGCACCTCCTTTCTGTTTGATCCACTCATAAAGGAGTTCAAAACCAGCTCGTCTGTTCTTAGAAGGATCTTGTAGAATGATATCAAGATTTGATTTCATTTCTAAGTGCGCTGCAAGCTCAAACAAAGTGTCTTGGTTGGGGATGTTTTTGCTGATCAATAGCATCTCTTTCTCTTTTAACGTGCTGGTTTTCTGTATTTATGAAAAGTACTGTAATGTATTATAAACAGATGTAGATATAATTACCTTGACTGTAGTGCTCTTTTCAGGAAACCAGAGACCTTCTTCAGGTAAAACATTGCGATATTCATCACTGTTTTGACAACAGAGATGTAGATCACAGGTCTGGCCTTTCACGTGCTTCAAATAATGAAACCCCAAATCAGATTGACACTCTGGTGCAGCACATACAAACTTAACTTCTTTGAATACTTTGCCAGACTCAGACTCATCATCATTGACATATTCTCTTTCCACACTGCCAAATAGACAAGTATCAACATTTTTAGCCACTCCCTTCAGGAAGCTATACAACTCTTGACAGACATGAGCAAACTTCTCGAGAGCATCACTCTCAGGTGCATATCGAATAGCTTCAACTTCAATGGCATGAGGTAGCTCCCTTAATATTACTTGATCAATTAGAGGATTTCCAAAATAAATGCTTATTCGATTGCGATAAACACCTTTATCAAACCTGATCTTACATAGAGGTGATTCTGCAATAATTGTGATGAAACGAGTAAAAAACCCTGGTGGCACAAAGTCTGTTCTAAATGTGAGGTGCAAAGGTGTAGCTTTTTGGAGATATCCTGGTGGAACTGAGGCTTCTTTGACTAAAGGCAATACTAAAGGAAGGAAGTATTGCTTTACACTGGGATCGTTATATTCGTCTGTCTTCACCTGAGCTGCAAGGCGAAAATAAACAAGAAGATTTATCAACCATTCAGGATCAAGGCCTTCAACATCTCTCCATGCTGCTACGTAAAGAGGCTGAACGAGTATTCCTTTCTCCCGCAATATCTCCCACATGAGCCGAGTTTTATAATCTTCTCGCCCTCTAAGTGTTAATACTTTCCCCAGTGCATCCACAAACCATCTGGGATTGAGAATTACTGTGTTTTGTAGACCAGTGATATGAGGGTAGAATAGAAGTACTCCTAGATCATGGTAAAACAGGAGAACTTTGGGAACAGCATCACTGGGTATCTTACATGCAATGCCGATGGCATGAGCTTCCTCAAGAGTAATAACATTTGCTTTGAGTGCTTTAATAACTTTACGAAAAAGAACCCAGCTAATTGGTGTTTTGACAATGAGCTTGTTGTAGGTGAAATCACGTATGGCAGTTCTCACTTTAGAGAAACTGGGATCTTCTTCTTTAATTCCAGCAGTGGTGTTATCAACAACGTGAAAGCCTTCAATTAGGGCTTCAAATGGTTTGCCTTTGCAACGAGACTCAATTTCTTGTCTCTTTTGGTCAGGTGTTTGACCTTTGAGCTTATCACCATGTGTACCAATACACAGTACACGGGGGTAATTTAAAAGTGCTTTCTTTTCATCGTATTTTGCAAGATGAATATGAATATTAGAAAGCCAATTAAGAAGAAGATCAAGAGTAGTCATGTTAACTTCTTCTTCAAATTTTTCCTCCCCATGTAATCTCTGTATAGATTTCCACTTTTCATCAAAACTCTTAGAGGCATCATATAGGAGTAGAAACATGGTGCGAGAGGTTAGAAAAGCAGGAAGAATTTCTAGAAAAACTGGCTGACCACCACAATCCCAAATGTTAAGAAAAGGTTGTGGTTTAATTTGCTTCGCTGAGCTATCAGATATAGAGCTAGCACGATGTATAGCTTTTGATAGAAGAGAATGAACATGAGACTTTTCAAATTCTTCGATTTTTTTTCCAGGTATAGCAGAGGTTTCGAGCATAGGTGCAACTGGAAACAATTTCGTAGCAGCAATCACTTTACTGGTAAACTCATTAAAGTTAGAACCATTCTGATGTACTGCAGCCAGTAATTCTCCCATTTCATTGAGTTCATCTTCTTCCGTTACTTCTCTCCATTTTTCCTCTTCTTCGTGGCATAATGTTTGCCACTCCCGTCCAATTGGTCGGTAAGAATCAACATCAGAAAGAACAGTGCTGTCAATAAGAGGGTCCCAACGTTGTTTCATAAGAGAACGTTTCAAACTTGTCTTGCCAACACCAGCTGCTCCTAGAAACATAATTCTAGCATATGCTACATCCATTTCACCTTCAGCTAGAGCTTTTTGATACACATCATCTACAATTAAAAGAGTTTGCTTTAATGTAAAAGAAGAAATTGCCAAGGTCTGTAAACACACCTTTCATCATATTGTTCAGATAAACCTAAGAAAACAACCAATAGTATATTACCACACACAATACATACAATCTATCTATTATGCAATATCTGGTATAGAAATTTATTAACAATAACAATATGGTCTCTATAATTAAAGCAGAAATATCTGGATAGAATATGTCAGTTAGTATTTTATATTCATACTTACATCATGAATATGGGGTACATCAGTAAAGGAGTCCCTTAGCTGAAAACATTATTAAAAAAAACATGAAACAACAATAACTAACATTATACAACATTATATGTATTATTGGTAAGTACTTACATGTAATAAGGCTACTATTAATAATTTAGTGAATTTAGCGAATACTATAATAATAACTAAAATTTGTATGCTCTAAAATCTTATTTCACAAAGTTAAATGGGCATGACTTCAAAAAGTTACTAAAATTAATATAATTATATTAATTTAGAATGTTTTAAACTATTAAATTTAGTAGAGACAATTATAATAGTAGTAGATTTAAGATATCAAATGACACATCATTATCACTAAATGAACCTTAAGTTACAATATATAATACTAAAAGGTGCTCATACTTACAGTCTGAAACAAGAATATTGACAGACATCATCACAGAATGACAAGGAAAGATAAAACATAAAAAATTATAAGTTTGTGTTTACTTATATAACACTACTGTGTATTTATCTATAACACTACTGTTTATTTACCTATAACACTATTGTTTATTTACCTATAACACTATTGTTTGTTTATCTATATAATACTACTGTTTGTTTATCTATATAATACTACTGTTTGTTTACCTATATAATACTACTGTTTGTTTACCTATATAATACTACTGTTTGTTTACCTATATAATACTACTGTTTGTTTACCTATATAATACTACTGTTTGTTTACCTATATAATACTACTGTTTGTTTACCTATATAATACTACTGTTTGTTTACCTATATAATACTACTGTTTGTTTACCTATATAATACTACTGTTTGTTTACCTATATAATACTACTGTTTGTTTATCTATATAATACTACTGTGTATTTACTGTGTGATGATGTGTATAACACTACTGTGTGTTTATGTTATATGTGTTTTCACTTACAATCTGTGATACAGAGGGTAACAAATTTGAGTATATATGAAAAAAAAATTAACATTATGTCATGTAAATTTCACTTACTCTCTATTAAATAATGATGCCAAAAGGTAAGTTATCGTTGTGGTATAATTAAAATTAAAAGAAGAAAAAGAGTTAATACGTAATTATAAATTTATATTCAAACTTACTCGCTGGTTAATCTGAACAGGATACAAGGTAATTTATCATCATTAAAGTAGGGAAAAATTAGATTATGTACAATGTATTGAGTATAACTTACATACTGAAGAATTAATGAATACAGGATGGTTATCATAACAGTATGATCAACATGAACAAAAGATGTGAATTGTGAACAAACACATAATTAATGTAAATCTGGAAATTTTTGTGTAAATAAATATTCTTGCAATGAATGCATTTTTGTAATTTCATTTGACACCAGCAATTTGTGGTTTGTGGTTACAAACCATAAACTAATAAAATTAATTGACAAGATAATATCCAGATTACAGTACATAGTAAATAATGCATCAGTCCAGTTCAGTTGAACCTCGTATGTACATTGATGTATTTAAATGTGTTCATACTATTTAGCAGTTTTCTAATGTATCAAATCAAAGGTCTGTGCTTCTATGATACTATATGAACATGAGCTCAGCTTATGATGACTCTAAGGTTTAACTGACTATTAATAAAATGTTTAATACTTACCATCTAAATAAGTAGGACACAGGATACGCCAGCAATATAGTCACCAGCAGAGTTGAGAAAAGAGAACACACATAAATACAAAAATATGTACATTAATGAAACACAATAGATAAACTATTATTAGTCAGACTTACTCCCTAGGACATTATGATAGTTTCATCATTAAAGAGCACAGTGAGTATAGAAAAAAGATAAACAAGACACATAAAACATCCATCAATTAACTATATGTACACTACTTACTTCCTAAACACATAAGATAGTTTATCATAAGAAATGGAATAGAGAGAAAGATGAAAGATGACATTTGTTCATATTAATAATCAACACAACATAAAATATGATAGTGTGTTATTACTTACAGTCTAAGTACGAAGAAGACAGGTTATAATCAAGGTATGGTCAAAATAGAGAAAAAATTAAATAAAGATACAATGTACATAATATAGTAGCATATATATATATATATATGTATATGTATACTCACATGCTGAAATGTTAGTTCATCATGATGGAAGTATGATGAGAGGGAGAAAACAAGAAAAAAAGAATTATTTACATCTTATAGCATGTTCACAATCAGTACTTACTCTCTGTTTAAGGATACAAAATGATAAGTTATCATTGTAGTAAAACAGTGAAGTAAAAAAGAAAGAATTAGCAATTAATGCAACATGTTTAAATACTTACTCGCTACATAACGATATAGTCAGTTTGTTCAGAGTAGAGTATAAATAATGAATAATTATGTTTAAAACAATATACAATTATATAACACTTACTTCCTGAAGCCATCAATATCACAGTGTGATCAATTAAAGAAAGATGAAAACAAGAAATTTGAATAAAGCATTTAACAAAGTAATAAATAGTAAAGAGATGTGAAATCATAACTTACAGACTAAGTACAGGACAAGTTATTAATTGGAACAAAGAAATAGTGAAAAGAAAAACAATATAATTTATATATAATAGAATATTGTTTGTTTATACTTACAATCTCAATAAGTTAAAACACACATGGTAGATGATCAACAAAGTGTGGGAAGAGTAAAGAAAAGATAAAGAAAAAATAAAGAGAACAATTGTACACAATAAAAATTACTAGCTATACTTACTCGCTAAATGAGTACAATGTAGAATTGTTTATCATTAGAGTAATGATAATAGAAAAAAGAAAAGAGAGAGAACATTAACTATGTCTTAACTATTTATACATTACATAATAATAATAACATGTTTTACAGGATAAGCTATGACAATATGAAATATGACCAAAATTAAGACAAATGTGTTTCAATCGTAATATAATACTGACTTACTCGCTGGATGAGTTATAATCATGATATAGCCAAAGTTGAGAAAAGACAAAAAGAATTGTAAATTAGTACTTGAGTGCATTATATTATGTTACACAAACTAGTGATGTGTATTCATACTTACCCGCTAGAAAAGAGAAAACAGCATAAATCATCCAACAAGAATATAAAAATACACAGTTAATAGTAATTGAGTATTATTATCTACTTACCCGCTAAATAGGTGGAAAACATGAAATAAAGTTTGCCATGACAATATGAGCAAAAGATAAAAAAAGGTGTTATTAATAAGAGTGCAGAAAGAATAATAATATGTGTATACATGAGTTAATGATTGTCTCACACAATACAATTAAAGATTAATATAATTACATTTATATGCTTAATTCTTATTTCAGATGACTTGATATTAATTAAATTAGTTACATGTAAATTATGATAACATTTTATACTAGTATAATGACATTGTACATTAATATTATTGGCTATAATACTTACATTCTAAACACATGAAAACAAGACACAGAATAGGTTAGCATCACAGTATAATCAGATTGAAAGAAATATAAAACATTATTGTTATCTCTATTTATGCTTACTTCCTGAATATAGTGTAGATTATCAATCAGTGAGGAGAGAATAGGAAAAAAAGATATGAAATTTGTAGTAATGTTCAAACACACAATACCATAGGAGTATGTATGAAAAAAGAAGAATGAACATCAAACAATAATTAAGACCCTACGTTCTTGCCAAAAATAAATAAAGTCCACGAGTGGTAAACAATTTTATCAGTACAAATGTACTTGAGCAAGGTATGTATATACTAGTTTGATGTTCATTCTTCATCCACTTCTATTAACTAGTGTATTTAGTATACTTACAGGCTAATATAGTAGGTAGATTAACATCACAATATACAAAATAGAGAAGACAGAAGAGATGAAAGAAAATAATTTTGAAGTTTTCAATACTTATCACTTATCAGTACTATAATGTGAAGTTATGTGGATTAACTTACAGGCTGAAGGAAGTTAGACACAACGACGGTTATCATGTTATCATAATATGAAGAAAATAATTAATAACAATATTATATTAATACCAAACTACTCACGGTCTAAATTAGAACAGAGGAAGTGTAGGTTATAGCAGCATGATAGAGGAATAATAAAATGATACACAAAATAATTCTGATGGAATAAATAATATAACTATACTTACTTCCTGTATAAGGACAGTGGATTATTTTTATCCAGAGCAGATTAAGGAAAAGATAAAAAAGAAGAAACATAATTATGTAATAATCTTGTGTGCTCATACTTACATCCTAAATAAGAAAGGGAAAAGTTATCATTATAGTATGACCAGGAAAGGAATCACGTGTATATATATGTATGTATGTATGTATGTATGTATGTATGTATATATGTATGTATGTATGTATGTATGTATGTATGTATGTATGTATGTATGTATGTATGTGTGTATGTATGTATGTGTGTATGTATGTATGTATGTATGTATGTATGTATGTATGTATATTATATATATATATACACATATATATATGAATATATATATGTTATTATGTATAATATGTATACTTACTTCCTATATAGGTAGAATATAGGGTAAATTATCACAGTATGGCAAAATAAATAAAGTGAGAGATGTAGAGATTATAATTTATGCATTTATGAATAGTGTAAAATGTAAAAGTATAACCAATGAATCTTAAAGAGTATTGCTATTTTATTTCTATGAACTCACACGAGATATTGACATTGTGTTAGTTTTAGAGATTAAAATAGTTGTCAAAAGCAACACCAAGTTTAATGCTTTAGAGTCACAGCTGTCGAGTAAAGGCAACTAAAGAAGAAAAGAGGAATTGTTATATCAATAGTTAAAAATTAATAAGTATAAATATTTATTAGGTATTGCCTCATGCAAGCTCTGCATAAATGTAAGCTATTGTAATCAGTTAAGGCTAACTAGTATTTCCACTGTATTGTTGTTATATTTGGATCTACAATTCCCATGTTTGGTAAATTTATTTTTTAGTAATGGTTCGCATTCCATGCATATCTATGTAGTCAATGTGAGTTAAAGAAGCAACTGTATAAATACCTTTCGTTGCTAGACAATCTATAATTATTTACTTTCCTTAACTGAAAAGAAAAATTATTTTGTGTATCTTTTTATTTTAGTGGATTTAAAATTCATTCCCTCGTTTGAATTTTATTCCATTTTTTCCACTGAGTTGACCAATTAACGTGTCAAAAACTTGGGTAGTAAAGCATACAACAGGAGATAATCTCACTGTGGCAATTAAGACATAAATAGCAGTCTCACTGCTAGAGGTCTCATTCCCAAATCTTCACTAAAGAGAGGTTGTTCACGTATGGCTTCTCTACGTAAAATGATTATAATATTGTGCGGTTTCGTCTAGTCTTAGTACTATATATAATAACTTGAGTATGGAGTAACTGCAAGATAATTATAATATCTAATTCAACTTACCTAGCCAGATGCTAATAAGTTTCCAATGGGGGAGTCAAAAGGAGGGAACGGAATGTAGAACAGAATACGGAATGGAATCCATCTCTGGGCGTGACTGAACAGTATAAGTTAACTATAATATTTTAGCCTAAGACTAAGTTTCACAAAATTAATTTTATTAAAATTTTTAAATGATAAGTTCCACACACTTATAACAATCAAATAATTGTAGAAACATACAAACGATATAGTAAATGTAATATTCAGTAAATGAACTGGTATAAAATGATATCAAAATAAATAAATAAAAAACTGATCACACTAAGGAAGAGGTTAATACAAAAATAACTACAACCAATACAAACCACACCCATCAAAGGTCAACCTGCCAAAAGGAGATAATGGGAAAATACATTTGACGATCGTGTCTTTCAGTCCGCCTGAGAGTGGCACCAGTAATTCCTTGATCTATATAAGCAGGTGATACTTCAACCCTAACAAGGGAATTGTTCACATTATATATAACCATTAATAAAGGTGTTTACCTAACTACATTTTCAGTGATATTAGAAATATCTTCATCAATAATAACAGACAATGACTTGTCTTTAGCTTCAACTACTAACTCGTACACATGATGTTGAGTCTCCTCACAAACACGATACTTAAAAAAAAGAAAAAATAAACCAAGTTACCTGTACATGTTTGCATGCTAACCTTTGTTTGTGACAACATTCCTCCTTCAGCTTGACATTTCATAACTGTCAACTCCAAACATTCATTTTCTGAGAGCAAAGAATATAAGTGAATATAATTAACAATAATTATACAACTGTTAATGAAATTGGTTGCATTATTTTTCTACTTTTTACTTCCATTAATGGAAATATTTAGGATTCCAAGTCTCACCAGGGTTGGGTACACCTGAATCCGTAGGATGAGGAATATTTGATGCTCGAATTATCCATACATCTCTCATCTGTGCCATGTCTCCTCGAATGAAATTATTATCCAGAGACAATTCTGTCAGTGCAACGCTAGCCTCATATGGTTTGGCTTGACGATTATCTATTTATGTAAAGAGCCATAACAATTGCTATATCTATAGGAGATTTGTTAGTACTTTTCTTTCCTGTTAGTCTTTGAATATCAAGCTTGTGTAACATGTACATTTCTTTATGTTCAAATCCTCTTATATTTTTCTCTGATTTGAGTGTCATCTAGGATCATACATTAGCACAATATGTGAACTATACTATAATCTTCATACCTTGACTTTAAACATTTTAATTCGGATGACATGGCAAGCTTCACGAAGATAATATGTAGCTATATCAATTAAAACCTAAACAGAAAATAAAGATTGAAGAAAATTTTAGACATTTACTTTTGATGGTGTGGAAGGTGAGCTCCATCTTGTGTCTAAAGTCTCCAATGGAGAGTAAGGTCTTATTAGTGTCCCAGTATCCTGTTATACAATTAAAGTAATTAAAGTGATAGTTTATAAGTTAGACTTACACTTGGAAGTAATCTCAACGTATTATGAACTGCTAACATAACATTCTGTTCATACCAACTGTCCATATGAGCTAAATAACGTCCAAATAGAACATCATTGCCTGACTCTTGACATCTGCTTTCATTAGCAGGCTCTGGGGGTTCACCTGAAGATGATTGCGTGGTTCTGGATACATCATTAAGAGTTGCCCACCCTGATGATGCTTGAGAGAGAGGAATGTAATGAAATTCAACTTCAAGATTCCAAAACAAATTTGGTTCTTTAATGCGTAAACAAGTGAAAGCTTTTGCTGCATTAGCCATTACATAATCATCACCAGCAATAATAATCTTTAATACTTTGACTTTGGTATTAGTATTGCCATGTGACAAGATAGCAGCTGTTATGGACTGAGCCTTTTTAGCATTTAATTTGATGGAGTTACTGGGGTTGGCCCTGCTTTTAACACCTCGTATACTGCCGGTTCCCATGGACACTGTCGGTGAGACTGCTTGATTAGAATACATGTTCATAGGAGACTTGGTAAGTGTAGATCGACGACTACCATATGGATTAGAGGTAGGGAGTGACATAGATACATCAGTATTTCTACGTTCTAGACTAAATCGACCTTTTACAGAATTGTCAGTTGAGTAACGACTGCTAGCTTCCTCACTGGTTCGACTGCTACTGGTATCACTGGTTCGGTCAGAGTCTTGACTAAATGCATCACTTTCAGGTATATCTAAAGTGTTAGGCGATGGTATTCTATCAATTTGTGGTTTTATCTGATGACTTAAACCAGGATCGCTTTTAGACGTGGGCGAGATTGATCGGTTTCCACCTTGAGGCCACTTTTCGCTGACTGATGTTAGATCAGGACTCTTTAACTCTTGAATAGATCCATTGATTTCTTCTGGTTCTAATGCACTACTACCTGTACTGTCGAGACTAGTTTGACTCAGACCTGGACGGGTTGTTGATATAGGAGGGTAACTCATCGCAAACAATTCAGATTGAGGCAGTGGAGTCATATAGGAATGTTCAGTTTGTTGTGTTCTTTGAACAACCTCTTTAATTTTCTCAATCATAGCAATATAATGTGTTGTTTCAAGTTGATAGACAGGTATATAAGGAGGAAGGAGAGGGAAAGATGGTGATCTTTCATCACTTGTACAACTGACAGCACTATCTCGCTGTTCATCAGAGGCTATAAAATACAATAAACATTTAATGACAAGTAGTATTAATATAGTAGGATACATCTAATATATAGGAGATACTTCACTATTAAGAACACCAGTTAGTGTCTTTCTTTGTATCTCTGAAAAAAGGACACTTATTTACACATGAATGGCAACCAGACAAGGAAGATTCCATGTGAGTAATGATGTGTGATTTTTTGAATTCTTTGTGGGATTTACCTTCAGCAAAACTAGTAATTTTAAGGGAGAGTTTTGCAATTTCAGTAGCAAGGAATTGATCTGTCTCCACTTGTGTTTCAAAGGAGGCAGCTTCTTCAGTGATGTCTATTCCTTCTTCACACAGCCCAGTAAGCTGTTCTTCGGATAGTTTCTATAGACAAAACAGGATGACATAAATGAAAGGAGCACATGTACTATACATGAACACTGCATAGGAGATATTATTTGAGGTGGTATACAAAATCTGTACTGTTGTAATATGTCTTACAGAGAGTTTATTGTCTATGTCACTGTTATCAACCTCAGGATCAGATGGTGCTGCAGTTAAGATACTTTGTATGAGGAGCCTCTTTATCAGAGCAGTAGAGGGTTTTTCTTGATGAAATACAAATGACTGATATAATTGGTGTCCACGAGATTCAGGATAACTGGTGTCTACTAACATGACCACTGAGCGAGTTTTAGGACTAAATTAAGTAACTTTAAGTGATATTTGATCATTTAGTACATTATCTAACTTGTAATGTTTCAGCTGTAATCCCAGATCATGTTCCATTAGTATTGTTCGTCTGTAAGTGGTACCTGAAGAGTAGTATAACATATATATTGTCACCAAACTCAACAACAAACCTTTCACTTTTTTTTCTAGCTTAAGCAAGTCTAGTACTTTTTTAACACTATCTGAGTGTGAGGATGGCCACATGTAAAAAGGTATTAACGACTGATAAATGCTACTAGCATCAACATCAGCTGCCTAGATATAGAGGAGATAATCATTATCAAGATGTGTTAATTAGTCTAGTCTAATCTTAAACATTAACAATTAAATTAAACAACCCCACAATTTATCATAATATACCAACCACCCTTATCAAATTATCACCATGGATAGGAACTCCTTCATGAGATGTAAGAGAGGTAACAGGAGCTCTCTTTCACCATAGTCTTGAGTATGTGACACTTCCTATAATGTATATACAATGATGTAGTGATAATAGTAACAAGAATGATAACTGACTGATTGTAGTAATGAGCAGACATGATTTGTAGCTACTGAGAGCAAACTAGGATTTCTAGTTACTAAGTCCCTTAAGCGAATGTATGACAAACTAGAAGCAACTAAAGTGAGTGAGTGTGTGTGAGAGAGAGAGAGAGACAGAGAGAGATGATCACAACCAATAAATCACTTGACTTCTCCAAACCTGCTGTATAATCAACTAGCTTGCAATTTTCAGGAGGTAATGAACCAAAGTAACCACGACGATGATGAAGATAACAATCACTAATGAGTTCTCGAACTAACTTCTCTTCCTCTTCACTGGAAGAAAAAGAAGAAGAACAAGGAGAAAGAGGGAGGGGATCACGAATAACATCTTTTGATGCTGCCACTGAAAAAGGACTTAAAACCTACAAAAGAATATCAAAGCAATAAATTGAACAAACTATCATGTCCCTTACTTTCACTTCAAAAAGATCAGCTATTGGACTGCCATCAATACTATAATTTCTGGCTAAAATAATAAACCACAAAATGAGAAGCCAATTAAGATAAACTACAAAAACAACCTTAGAAGTTATAGGGGATCACAAAATGGAGGTTATGAATAGATGAATAATTTGAAATGAATTAATACAAAAAGGATAAATTAATGTAACAAAGATAGACAATTAATCAGACAAACTGTCCTCTTACCCAGATTCCAACGTAAGTACATATTGCGTAGTTGTAGACTAGGGACAAAACCATAAAATTGCTTCAAAAAATGAATAGTAGCAATAATAGCATGTTGCAAACTCAGTGTGAGAAACAAGTTAAGGAAGTAATAAGTAAGTTATGCATTAAATTAAAGGTGTATTCCCATTAACTGTAAACACACAAATAGAAAACATGCCATTTGTAGCACAAGACAACACCACATAGTTAACAATCTTGTGCATCAGGGGAATACAACATTAACATTACATATGAAAACTACTCATTACACATTAGAGTAATTAAGTGTTCGTGTGTACTGATACCATACAACATAATACACTTTATTAAGGGAATATTACATAAAGGATATGTGCTTTGACTTTTCCAGCAGATGATAGTGGCTTCTCTTTACCAGACCATTGCCGATATCTAGTTATATCAACCTGCATCTCTGTGATTTCTTTATAAACATCAGGAAGTGGTCGAGCACCTAATTAAGACAAAGAAAAAAAAAGGTTTAAATTAACCCAGCTGGGGCTAGTAATTTACTGTCATAACAAAAAGGTATACTAACTCAACACCTGGCCACAGTTTGAAAAAGGAGCCTTTTATCTTCACCAAACAGCCATATAACTGTACTTTATTTATAATCCAAAAATTAATATGGAAAGTTGCACACAATTATGAAATATATTTTGTCTATTTTGTTGACTCATTGTTAGCTGTAGCATTAACAAACACAACAATTAAATTGATATCATACGGACAGAAACTGCTAATCCATTTAAAAATTGTGTACAGACAACAAACATTCACAATTCATCCATTAGTCACTATTACTAGTGGTACAAGTGTACTTTAACACTCTCAATGTTGTTATTAGTATAGTACCGTAACATTATAATGAGAGGGACTTACTTTGCCCACTGTCCAATGAAATGAGCTTGGCTATCAGACATATAATGTAACTAAATCGAGAGAAGAACACCATACTAATATTGGACAATAAACAGTACTATTGAGAGATAGGGACAAAATACTGGTATTATTAATTAGTGCTATAATAATTATGTGTGTCATCTAACAGCAGTTACAGTATATACAAATAACTGACATATTTGATTAGTAAGTCTTTGAGGAAGGTAATGGTAGTGGTAATTAACACAGGTAACAAAGACAGTCATTATTCATAATTTACCTTGAAACTGCATCTTGACTGGTTGTCAAATCAGTCCATATTTGTAAAACACCTCCATCAGAAGATACTGCGTCTGGACTATCTGGTGGTGGAGAGTTAATACTATTGGTACGATTGATAGGAAAGGGTCTCAGGAATCCATCTGATTGCTTTGCATAATTGAAGCTTCTAGAGTCTACTTTAGCAATTGGCATTTTTATTGACCTAGGATTGAGTGGTTAGTAATCACTGAATAGCTAGGACTCCATACAGATATCGTCAAAAACTGACACACAGAGGTCAATATACTTTCTTCCTCCGAGTCTCTAATGCAGATCAAAGTTAATGAAATTCTAAGAAGGAGGGGCTCACCAATAATTGTCACGTGATTGTCATCTGACGTCACACGACCCACGTGTACTTTACACATGGTCACAAAATGAAGTTTGCATTTAAGGTAGGTTGAAAACTGACTATTAGTGACACGTTATCTTTCTTCAACATATAGTTTTCAAATCTATGTGGTGCAGTCTATAAACAAGGTTCTATTGCTTTTTCTGCTGATGGTAACTGTATATTGAGTCCAATCGGTAACAGGATATCCCAATTTGATTTAAAAAAGTGAGTCATGCAGTTTGTGATAATGTCTTACTTATTTTCATTAGTAATAAGTCTTTAACTTTTCCTTTTGAAAATGATAAGAATGTATATCGTTTCACTGTGTCACCTGATGGTGTTTTAATGATTGCTGTTGATGAAGGTAATATAATGATATATGAAATGTCAGAAGTCTTTTGTTTTTATTATTAGAGGGTCGGTCCCTGTTAATTAATTTACAACACAGAATGGTATTGCATCGTTTTAATTTTAAGGCCAAAGTTTATGATATTAAATTTAGTCCTAATGGAAAGTAAGTATCCTCTTCCTATTAATTGTCTTAATATTAAAATATGTTTTCTAATATTTAACCCTTAGTTTATAGTATTAGATATGTGACCCAATTTGGGAAAACTACACGTGTTGCACTAAAAAATTTAAATGAGCAGTTGCACATATGCAGTTGGTATTGGCCATTTTGTATAGGTTGTTTACCAAATTTTTTATCCAGGAAGACCTATCATTTAGAAACATGGATATCAAATTTAGTAAACATCCTACACAGAATGGCTACATACCAATCACGTATATACAATCAATCATTCAAAGTATTTCAGTGCAATGTGCAGTTTCCCAAATTAAGTCACACATTACATGGATGGACAAATGCTCTATGTAATGGGTGATAACCTTCATTCATGCATTAAGTAGTGTGGTTCTGTTACAGATATGTTGCAGTTACTAACAATAAGTCAGTTCATTTATGGTATGCACCTGGTCGCTATCAAGACTTTGCGCCGTTTCACATTTATCGCAAATTTCCAGGGCAATATGATGATGCTAGATGTATGGATTGGTCAGATGATTCTCAGTAAGAGAACTCATTATTTCTTATTATGTTCACTGTCATTTAGATTTTTTGCTGTGGGTTCTCGTGATATGAGTTGTCGAGTTTATTCTGTATCTGTGATCAAAGGTTATCGTTTTGTTAACTTACTAGGACATCGTAGTACAGTCATTGCTTGTTTCTTTGAGCAACAATCTCTAAATGTGAGTATGTTAAGGGAATGATGACTCATACTTTCTTTAGTTGTATACTGTTAGTAAAGATGGAGCAGTTATTGTATGGGAAGCTAACATGTCTTTAAAGCAAATAGCTGAACTAATGACTGCGCAAAAAGACAATTCTGGACAAGTGGAAGATAGTATGGAATTAGAGTCTATGTCCCCAGAAGAGGAAAAGAAAGAGGAGGAAGAGGAAGTTGAGGATGGAGAGGAAGTGACATTGGAACCTAGCGGTGATGAGGATAATGATGAAGGTATTAGCACGTAATGAAGGGACTCATTCATTGATAATTATATTTCAGATACTCAACTTCCTATTGCAAAGAAGCAACGTCCAATGAACATTATTACCTGGAGAAAGGTTGCTAAGTAAGTACTACTAATTCTTCTGTTCAGTTATTACTCTACTAGTATAGACATCTTTATTCTCAAGAGAGAGCTAGAGTAACTTGTGCCACTGTTCACAAGCCTACAAAAATACTCATCACTGGATTTACTAGTGGTGTATTTACAATACATGAAATGCCAGACTTCAATCCTATACGCACACTCAGGTATCAACTATACTTACATTGTCACTGGTAGTATTTTGTTCTCTTGTACAGTATTTCTGAACATCGGATTACTAGTGTTGCTGTAAATAATACTGGAGAATGGCTTGGTTTTGCTTCCAGTACTCTTGGACAGCTACTTGTGTGGGAATGGCAGTCAGAGACTTACGTTCTCAAACAGCAAAGCCATTATTATGATATGAATGTCATGTGTTACTCACCTGATGGTCAGCTGATTGCTACTGGAGGAGATGATGGGAAAGTTAGCATTCAGACTTATGTCACAGGACAAACATGTGATAAGATATGATTTGTAGGTGAAATTGTGGAATACATCATCTGGATTTTGTTTTGTAACCTTTTCTGAGCATATTTCTGCTGTTAGTTCAGTTTTATTTAACTCTGTGGGAAAGGTTATTGTGAGTGCATCTTTTGATGGGACAGTTAGAGCATATGATTTACATAGGTATGACATCACATTACATCATCTTGTTATTGTCTTAGCTCTTTAGGTATCGAAATTTTCGTACATTTGCTTCACCACGTCCTGTTCAATTTACATGTTTAGCTCTTGATCCTAGTGGAGAAATTGTTAGTGCTGGATCACATGACACTTTCGAAATTTTTGTTTGGTCTATGCAAACGGGACGATTACTTGAGGTACCTCTTAAGCCACACCCTACTTATAAGACCACATCTTTAGATTCTCACGGGTCACGAAGGACCAATCAGTAGTCTGTCATTCTCTCCAACTTGCTCTATTTTGGCATCATCTTCATGGGATAAGACAGTCAAACTATGGGATATATTTGAGAGTAAGGGTAATGTGGAGACTTATATACATACAACAGATGGTAAGTAAATTGTACATTATAAAATAAATGTTGTTATTACCTTTTTAGTTCTGACACTAACCTATCGGCCTGATGGTTGCCAACTTGCAGTAGCTACTTTAGATGGACAAATTTCATTTTGGGATGTTCAGAGGTAACTATAGTATATGATATTGACCACTGACAAAATATGTAACACAATTACACTATAATCAGTGGTGTTTTGGTTGTAGACTAATATTGATGTTATTACACAACAAGTTATATTTAAGTCTTTGTTAAGATTATATTGACAAATCTGGGACATGCCATGGTAACATTATTGTAATCTTACTTGAATTTACTAAAACTTTTATTAGTATTTCTCACTATGAACTTTCCCAAATTCCTGTTTCCTTTCTATTTAACCAAAGTGCCTTTCATCATGCTAATATTTTTCAATTGACTTTATTATGACCACAATAATGCATGCACTATTGTAAACTAACAGTTTTGTTCTCTTTACTGACTGGCAAGCAAAGTTTGCAACACAGTCCTAATGTTGTTACGAGCCATTTGATGACTATTGATCCATCTATCTGTCTATCTATCTATCTATCTATCTATCTATCTATCTATCCATCTATCTAATTGTCTATCTTATAAGCATAATCATTAATTTGATATTTTAAGAGAATATTGTTCAATGGTCATGTGCTATTTTATAGAGAATAGCATTCGTGGGAATCTCAAGATAGGTTATGTCAGATATATGATGGTTCATTGATCTATGTGTATTTGTCAACCTGCTAACTAAATATTTTGTAAAAGATATAACTCTCTAACAAATTGGGCATATCTTTTACAAATTTTCTCATTGATAGGTTTTATATAATAGAGGATATGACAGACTCTGTTTTTGTCCAGATAACCAATATTAAAAATTGCAATAAAACCAAGCAATTTATATAATACATTAACTAATCAAATATTATATAAAGAGTCCTTATCAACAGCCAAGGAGTCATCAGTTATTTGGCATCTAGATGATCAGGTTGTTGTTTAGTCTTCTAACCTGAGATCTCATCACCAGACACAGCAAACAAAATAGATATGGTATTCACTCTCCAGAATAAAGTGAGATAGAGCATCATACGTCAGTGGGTGTAACTGATTGTGCTTTTAGCTAGCTTGCCTTCTGCATTTGTATTTACTCCATAGCTTCTGTCAATTCTCCTAATTTGAAACCCCCTGTATTTTATTTTGACATTGACATCATTAACAATTATAGGACACCACAAATTATATTTGACTATAATTATGTTTAGTTAAAGACTTTACATAATGTTATGTGATGTCATCATCATTGTAGTCTTATCAGGCATGCAGTAACAGTGCCTGATAAAGCCTGGATTGTCCATTGAAATGTATTGACAGAGAACAGTGAATACTCACTCAAAACTGATAAAAATGTTTCGATGCTTTGCAGTATTTCTTTCTATGATAATCCCTTCATGATGATGCAGTTTAAGTTAAGACAAGGTTTCAAAGCATCACCGACACAAGTCAATTGATAAGTTTGTTTATCCTGTCCCTGCTACTTTATAGTTCATAATAACTCAATAACCACAAACAGTTATGACACCAAAGTCACTAAAGTAACATACTCAATTACAATGGGTGGCCTTTTGTAGGTCTCCTTTTGAGCGCTTTAGAAACAAAAATAGTGATTTCAGCAGTTTACTATCGAGCTACTTGTAGGAAGCCATTTTATGAATAATTAATGTTAACAAAAAATGGATGTGAACGGAGAATACTATTTCATTGTAGCTAAACTGAAGCATAGTCTGCTACTTCTGGCAGTAAATATAGACTATTTTCTGCTTTGATGTTTAGTTTAAACTAAGATCTAGAATCATTATTGTACAGCTGTTAAGACTAGTTATGATGCATTGAGTTTCCTTTTTGTCCAGAAGTCATGATGGGATAATTTTAAGTTCCCAGCTACTTTCCTGTCACTTTATTTAATTAGTTATTAATAATGATGTCTTTATTACAATGTGTAAGACCGTGTAATGTGAGCTGGTTAAATATGAAATCTCATTCCCTTCCAACATACTACTCCTTTCAATGTTGACTATCAAAATATTTGCTTTTAAATAAGTAAACAAGTAAAAATTAAGAGATGAAGCAAATATAGGGATGGGTAATGTTAGTCTATTGCAAATATGATAGTAGGGATGGCAATTACATCATCCCTTGATAATAACACAAGTGATGCAAACAATTAAAGATATTTACCAACTATCTAATTCACTTAAAATATTATCAGCGATCTGTTGCTGCATTCTGTGCCTGTGCTATTATGTAAGGATGATACAATTGCTATCCCTACTATTTGTTTGTATTGGACTGATATTAGCCATCCCTACATTTACTTCCTTTTTTAGATAATATTTTAATTTATTTGTGGTAACATCATTTCTGAGTTGCCAAAATGGACCTCAACTGTTAATAGATTTTAGTTCAATTACTCCAGATCACATTTATCACATCGAACTGTTATTTCGAATAACATGTAACCAAGCTTAGTTACATTGTGATTTACTTTCCATATGCACAGAAATTTTTATGTCGATAGCAAACAGAAAAATGGTTCTCAGATATCTGACATATTTTTACATCTGAACCAAGGTTGTTTTATAATGATGATCATGAAGAATAACTTAGTCTTAATCTAGCAGATTTTAGCAGTCAGTCAAACTATGCTTTGTTTACAACCTGAATCTTTTCTCTCTCTCTCTCTCTCTCTCTCTCTCTCTCTCTCTCTCTCTCTGTAGTTCAGTACAAGTTGGTTCAATTGAAGGAAGGACTGACCTTGATGTTGGAAGAAGATCAACAGATAGAGTAACTGCTAAACATCTCTCCACATCAGCGTAAGATGACCTTTGTGATAGCTTATTTATATTTATTTGTTCTTCAGTCATTTTAGTTCTCTGTGTTATACAGCTGATGGACAAAGCCTTCTAGGAGGAGGTCGGTCCAAATATGTGTGTATATATGATGTGGAACATCAGGTGTTACTGAAGAAATTTCAAACCTCTCATAACCAAACTTTTGATGGGATGAAAGTAGGTAGAGAGTTTTAAGCATGACCGTATCATAAGTTTGTTTATATGTTGTAGAGAATGTTAAATAGTCGTTTTATGAGTGAAGCAGGACCATTAGATCTTATCAGTGATGATGAAAAGGACAGTGATACTGAGCAGCATTTTATCTCTTTGCCAGGAGTTCACAAAGGTAATTGGTTAATGTTATAGAATACAATATTAATTATAGCTAATAAATTAGCATCAATACTATTATCATGAAGGCATTCAATTTCAAATTTCAATTATTATTCAATTATTAGGCAACTCCCTTTCATAATACTATGTAATGAACTTTTGCTGTAATATTGAGTCACAAAGAACAATTGGTCATTGTTAATCCATTATTGTGAACTATTTTAGCATTTAATACAGGCACATGTAATCATTATATAATTGTTAAAACATTGTTTTGAGTGGTGTATGGGATATATATTACTGGAGGGGTGTGGTTGAGATGATCATACAAAATTTGAGTGTGGTTTGTTCTGTATGGACATCTTGACCACACCCAGAGTGATGGACATCTTGACCACACCCAGAGTAACTGAGAGTTTAATATATTTTGTATAGCACAGGATGAGAACAATGCTTTAAATGATTTATAACAGTTTTTGGGATCAAAGGTAATTGACAGAACTAAAGATAGACATTAAAATTGATATAATTGTTTACAATTATTGTAAGTGCTGTAGTGTAATTATATAAATGACCACACCATCGGGATTGTTACGACTCATACAGCCCAGCTGGGCTTGTATGGGATATATTCCTTTGTCGGTACTTGTTATACACCTACTTACTATACTATAGACTAGATGAATGGCGTGGAATTCATTATAAATAGAAAATTTCATGGTCTTACTGTCTTGAATACAATTAAGACTACTACTAGAAGCCATTCTCAAATGGAAGTACTATAGCTAAACATTATGTAATGAAGATGAATGTAATGATGTATGTCACTAACATTATATGCTCTTCCTAGTATATATAATGTAATTCGATTCACTACTGCGGAGGTCTACCCACACGGATTAATTGAATTGGTTTTGTTCTCATGAATAGCATTCTATGGGATATGAGATTACCATGTACACTGTCTTTATAAGCTAGTACTAACCTCCCAATGTTTAGCCTGAGATAATCAGGGATGTTGTAACTAATGCTAATTGAAATGTAATTAATTACATAATTAATTATAAATTTTGAAGTAATGGGAATTGTATTTTATTTTTCAATGTAATTATAACGTAATTGAACTCTTTGTAATAAAATACTATAAATACCTCAAGTTATAATAAAACTTAATTAGATATTGTGGGTAATTGTGAAGTATTACAAGTACCAGCTAAAGTAACCAGGTGCTTTTGTACTGACCTTTGGGATAGTGACCTTTTTCTAACAAAATAGCAATTCCAGAATTGTTAGTAATTGAGTAATTAATTAGAAGTTTTAGCAACAAGTAATATATAATGATACTGAGTAGCATTTATTTCTTTGCCAGGAGTTCACAAAGGTAATTGTTTAATGTTATAGAATATAATATTAACTGTAGCTAATTAATTAGCATCAATACTATTATCATGAAGGCATTCAATGTTGTTAGGTTAGTGATAAAGTCCTACATTTATTTAAATTATAATTTGTCCCTTGAATTTGAATTTAGTGGTATGTTATATTTCAATGGAAAACTATTAGATTTGGTATACCAAATGATTGTCATACAAATTTCAATTATTATTCAATCATTAGGCAACTCCCTTTCATAATACTGTGTAATGAACTTTTGCTGTAATATTGAGTCACAAAGAACAATTCGTCATTGTTAATCCATTACTGTGAACTATTTTAGCATTTAATACAGGCACATGTAATCATTATATAATTGTTAAAACATTGTTTTGAGTGGTGTATGGGATATATATTACTGGAGGGGTGTGGTTGAGATGATCATACAAAATTTGACTTTGCTTTGTTCTGTATGGACATCTTGACCACACCCAGAGTGATGGACATCTTGACCACACCCAGAGTAACTGAGAGTTTAATATATTTTGTATAGCACAGGATGAGAACAATGCTTTAAATGATTTATAACAGTTTTTGGGATCAAAGGTAATTGACAGAACTAAAGATAGACATTAAAATTGATATAATTGTTTACAATTATTGTAAGTGCTGTAGTGTAATTATATAAATGACCACACCATCGGGATTGTTACGACTCATACAGCCCAGCTGGGCTTGTATGGGATATATTCCTTTGTCGGTACTTGTTATACACCTACTTACTATACTATAGACTAGATGAATGGCGTGGAATTCATTGCATAAATGGAAAGTATCATGGTCTTACTGTCTCGAATACAATTAGGACTACTACTAGAAGCCATTCTCAAATGGAAGTACTATAGCTAAACATTATGTAATGAAGATGAATGTAATGATGTATGTCACTACCATTTATGCTCTTCCTGGTATATATAATGTAATTCAATTCACTACTGCAGAGTTCTACCCACATGCATCAATTGATTTTGTTTCATTCTCCCTATGGAATGAGATTACCACGTACACTGTCTTTACAAACTACTACTAACCTCCCAATGTTTAGTCTGCCATAATCAGGGATGTTATAATGCTAATTGAAATGTAATTAATTACATAATTAATTATAGGTTTTGGCATTTGTATCTTATTTTTTAAATGTAATTATAACAGTAATTGTCAGTTGATGTAATGAAGTACTATAGATATCTCAAGTACTAAAGTTATAATAACACTTAAACTGGATATTGTGGGTAGTCAGTCATTAAGTTCATTTAATTATGAAGTATTACAAGTACCAGCTGAAGTAACCAGGTGCTTTTGTACTGACCTTTGAGATAGTGACCTTTCTCTAACAAAATAGCAATTCCAGAATTGTTAGTAAATGAATAATTAATTAGAAGTTTTAGCACTATTGTTATTGTGATGATTATTGGGTAATTTACTAGTAATGATAATATTACATGTTTCATGATTTGGTGACATTAATGGTAATGAGGTAATCACGAAGTAATGATAATTGTAATCATTACATGATAAAGTAATTAACAATATCCCTGACAATAACTATAGTCAGATCTTATAGATATTATTTCTCTATTTTATATATCATTTTTAGGAGATTTTAGTTCTCGTAAAACTCATCCTGAGATTAGAACTAAGTGTCTACAATTTTCGCCAACTGGTAATGTGTTATTATTCCCTCACTCTATAGTATATGATATATCAATACAGGGAGGGCCTGGTCAGCTGTCACTACTGAAGGACTATTGATATATACATTGGATACTGGGATTGTATTTGATCCTTTTGATCTGACCACTGACATTACACCTGATACAATTCAATTGGCACTCGAAGAACGCAAGTACATCCAAGCACTAGTTATGAGTCTACGTCTTAACGAGTACCCACTTATAATTGAAACACTTGAAACAATACCGTTAATTGATGGTGAGATAAGCAGACGGATGTTTACATAAATTTATTCCATTTCTATTATTGTATTCAACACGTGTTATATGGTCCTGTTGCTAAGGATACCGTAAATCTCATGGTTTGAGAAAAGTTATTTTAGCAAAATGACCAAGTGACCAAACATTTGAAGCAATATAATATCTGGAATAACTGGTATTTGTTGCCAGTGAATAGAGTTGGGTTACCTTACTGTGTATTGTAATGATGGTATTCAGTAAACTCAATTGCTGTCTTTTTAAAAGAATAAGTAGGTTGTGTTGTATAAATGATTAGAAGTGAAAATGATTTGATAATATATGATATTCGTCAGTAATTATAGTTGTACTGTATCTTGTCAAATTATGAGATATTTTAATGCAGTACAAACCATTAACTGGTTCCCATGTCTCCAACATCTGTCTAATGGAGTCACGGTTTGTTATAATGAGAATAGACTTACCACTAACTGCTATTGTATGATAAATGGATTTTGAAGGTTGCTCTAACCACCAAATTAGACTTAGAAGCATTTAACCCTTATGGTAAGGGACATTTGTAGTATATTTTCCCACTTCCTAACTTGTGAATCATTTCTCCTAGAAACAAATGCATCTCATAACTCTTATTGCATAAGCCTCTAGTACTAAACAGCTAGTGTAGTATTGATCATGTATTGAGTTATGTAATATGATCATGTATTAATTAATGATGAAAGGAAAAACTATAATAAGGTTTGTTTGTTAACAGGTTGTTGATAAACCAATGTACAAGACATTAAGGAATGTGTTATATATAATTTATTAGAAATTGTAACGTTGTTGCATTGACGAAGTGACAGCTGTCTATAAAGAATTATAATGTATTAACAGTTAATGGAAAGTTAATATTTAAAAGTCTATCTTTGTATTATGTTGCCAATAGAGACTACATATTCAAAGTAGAATGAAGCCACTAGCTTTCAGAATGTGAATGGTCAGATACAACACTTATTGATAGTTTATATTTCTTAGGAAGAATAGTTGTGTTTGTTATTGTAATATGAGATATTGACAACAAATTGTAACAATAGTGTAATGTTGTTCAAACATTGTTAGGCAATAGTAACTAATAAAAGTAGTATGAGTTCTCTTACAAAAATAGTGAAATAATTGACTGGTGAAATCATTAGACTAATTTATGAATGAAAAGGGAGGAAGTGTCTCTCATTTAACTACTTAAAATGATATCACTACTCTTCACATATACACAAAGGCAGTGCCCTGGTTACCATAGCACCACCACTCCTCTGTTTTTATTGTGCTTCAACTTAGTGAAATTTCCATGACAACCAGACATTTTATAGTAAGTTTAGAGAGTTGCTTCTCCTGATTATTGGATTGGTTAGTGTTACTACAGAGATAGCTGTCTCAACTGTATAACAGTAGCTAGTGTTTCATTGTGTAGTGATATACAACTTAACACATATAAATTACTATAATAATATTACAATATACATAAATTAACACATACTAGTTGCATTTAATGTAACAATATTACAGTATGTGTAAATACGATATGTCTCGTTTATTTAGTATTCTATGATAATAAGTCTCATGTAATCATTTGTGTACATGTTTAACAGGCATAAAGCTTACAAACATGTATCATGAAACAAGGGCTATCTGTTTAAAGGCTATTTTCTTACAAACAATATAATTGTATTAGGTGCAACATGCATTGTTTTGACTTAGTGGTCCTTCATTTACTTCCATTTTGGTCGTATCTTTTGACAACATGTGTCTGAGATCACTGATCAGTTCTAAAGAGGAAGAGTAGGCAGCGCAAACTGAGTGACAATACTCTCAATAAAAGTATGAAACATTACTTTGTTTGTGTACTTTGGAAGCACAAAGTTCTGTTTATGTCTGCTCAATCTTCACTTTTAAGGTTTTGTTGTTGTCTCTCTTGAAGTGTTTTCCTTTTTTTAATGTTCTAATTTGGTGTGGGTGATAAGTACGTGTAACCGACAACACTGGTGTGGCATCTAACCTATCGTTATATAGTGTTGTGGGGGCAGACCGAGGACATTTGCACTACAAAAGATTTATAATACATTCTATGGACATTCTACACTTGTCAATAGGTTAAATAATATCACAAAATTATGGTAGAATCTTTAGTCTTTACTCTTTTTGGAGTCAAAGTTTTGTTTTCATGTGTGTTCTAAACACATTGAAAGTAAGACAGGACAGTTTGCACTTATACCAAACTGTTATATGTCCAATTGAAGACTTGTCACAACAGAATATGTGTATACCACACCTGTTGTGCTGTTGGTCTATTGTTTGTAGTATGATGTATTTATTATGAGTATGTGTTGTAAAAGTTTCTCATTATGATATTGTTCAATATACTGTGGGCCATGTACTTAGTTTATCCGATAATTAAGTACACCCATGATGTCACATTCAGTTTAAATATATACTAGATCCTATAATAAACTTAATCTCTCTCTCTCTCTCTCTCTCTCTCTCTCTCTCTCTCTCTCTCTCTCTCTCTCTCTCTCTCTCTCTCTCTCTCTCTCTCTCTCTCTCTCTCTCTCTCTCTCTCTCTCTCTCTCTCTCTCTCTCTCTCTCTCTCTCTCTCTCTCTCTCTCTCTCTCTCTCAACACATGCACAAACAATATCTGTAGTGGAATTGGTGTTGCGAGGACTTTCACAGGTTTATATAGAGCGATTGCTGCCTGTTCTTTCTGACAGACTTGACCATTCTCCTCATCTTCAATATTACCTTCAATGGTGTACCAAGCTATTGTGTCTACACACTGAAATCCTCAAACAAAATAGTCTTTCTTTACAGAGTTTGATCACTGATCTTCAAAAAAGCATTATACAACGGCAAACAGATATAGGAAAATTGTATGCTAGATGGACAGATGGATGGATAGATGGATGAATAGATGGATAGAGTGTAACCTTTTATCTCAAACTGTCCAGTAGTAAACATCATGATTGCAATCCATCTTTGGTAGTTGGTTGTGTGCCTGTTGATGTTCTTATGAGTACCGATTGTCTTTGTTGTATTACATGGCTGTTGTTAATTGGATCATATTTTATCTCAAACCTATTATAGACCACTTAGTACTAATAATCACACAGTAACAGCAAATAATAACATTATTACCTCTTTATGGTTTCTCTTTTATTTCTAGGTGTGATTCTAATACATACAGTTTACAGTATCTTCTACAAATAATGGAATTTAAACAAACTGAGGAGAGAACATTGACCACAACAGAATCTGCTGTTCTCAGCAACTAAATAATGCTTCAATCAACAATTGTTTGAACACATAATTGTGCTTTTTTCCTTGTTTTCAGTTTGTACAAACCCACTTTGAATGTCTATATTTGTAACTAAAACCACGTTCATGTTTTCTGGGAGTTAATATTCACACGTTGTAGGGGGCGTTGTCTCAAACTATGAACTCTCTCTGTGCAAGACCAAGGACAGTATAAAAGAGAGGCTGGTCACTGTCTACATCAAATTAGCTCAAACAGTTAAGTGGCAATCAAATTAGTCAGCTCTTATAAGTGATTACAGCGTTCTTTGATTATAAGTTCCAGTGAGAGTGATAGAGAGAATAATGTCCTCATCAGTGCTGCTCAGCTCCACGTTTCTTTTACTCATGATTGTTCTATGCAATGGACAGAATTCTACAAAGCACTGCACTAAAAATTGGTGTGGAATGAAATGGTATGCTAGTAGCAGCACAACTACACTAATAGATTCCAATTTTAACATTTTGCTATTATTATTATTATTATTATTATTATTATAAATTTTTCTGTTTTTCTTGCAGGAAAAAAATAGATCGAATTCAATTGTTCAATTATACTGAAACTTTAGAAAACGTTACATTTGAGAGAAATATCACCTACACTATGAAAGAATGCAATCCAATTGACATCTTACTATCACCTAACACAGACGGATGGTAAGCACCTTGATGCTTATATTGTTGTATCACTATTGATCTCTCTCCCCCTCTCTCTCTCTTGCTCTCATTTATTTATTTTTTAGTAAAACTATTAATGTCACCGAGACTGAAACAATTGACTTTCAAGTTCCCACTTATAAACGTGATACTAACCCAGAAATCAGAGAATTACCTCGAGAGCTAACCTTAGGACTCATCGTCTCTGAGAACATTGATATATTTGGAAACACATCCACAGATAGTTATGATGAACTTCAAGACAAAGTATGGCAGATTTGGGTTCCACGAGGCTGCCGATTGGTGATTTTCTTTTCAGAATTTGACTTGGAATCATCTCCAAACTGCAGTAAGGACTACCTCAGTATTCAAACTCACAAGAACCAAACACCAATTCCTAAATACTGCGGTGGTATATCATCATTGCCAAGAGAAATCAGAGTTGATAGAGCACGAAGAACACAGCTCCACTTTCATTCTGACGAAAGCAATACTCGTAGAGGCATCCATGCTACCTTTTGTTTTCAGAAATCCAAAGACATCAGAAAAGATGATATTTCTTGTACATGTAATACTGATACTAGTGGTATCAAGAAAAGACATGCAGAAGATTCTCTACGTGGACAGAGAAGTCGCTCAAAATCCAAGTCCCACTCAAAATCAAAAAGTGAGTTGATTGACAAAGTTTTCCAATTAGAATATTAGATGATTTGAGATTATTGCAAACTATAATTGTTTACAGGTATACGATCAAAGAAATATAGGATCAGTAGAAAGAAGATGAGAGAAATGATGAAACAACAGGTAATGAATCACTTATGTTTTCTGAGTAGACAAAACATTACACATAATTAGATTTCATTAAGTATATAATATTGACTTAGTTTAATGATATGAGTAATCCATTACTAGAGAGTATAGACAACTGTCCAATAATTATCTCATGATCCATCTCTCTCTCTCTCTCTCTCTTCCTACAGGATAAAGTAGCAGGAGCATGTTTATTAGATATGATGAAAAATGGACTAAAAGCTATCAATAAATACAGATATTCCTCGCATAAAGAAATGCAGGTATTAGCGGAGAAGTACCAACAGGCTCTCGATCAATCACTGGTATAACGCTAGTCTGAACATTAGGTGTTTTGTTTTGTCTGTAACAATGATTTGATATTATTGTTCTGCCCCTCTTTCAACTTCAATGTGGTATATATTCTCAGAATCTGATATTATATTTAAATGTATAGCATTTATAAATTCTTCTCAATTTTTGTATCATAATATTTTATTTTTATATAATATAACACTACCTCATTCAAGTGATTTGCAACAATTTTTCATCTCCTAATATTTTATGACTTTTTAAACGTTTCTATCACTTGACTGTCAGATCAATTCTATAAAATTACTATTTTGTCACCTTTTCCCACTCAACCTTTCATTTTATGTTCTGGTTTTATACAATACAATCTTCTTACACTGATACTTCAAAAGTGTCTCTTTACAATACTAATGTGCGTTTAAATGTCAATTCCAAGTTTAATTACAAAGTGCGAAGACAGACATTGTTGCATTTGTGCAAGGGAATTGTATCTGTATATACTATGCTAGACTGTTAGCAAGCTGCTTTAATGGACTAGGGCATTGATCTGTAGTTGTCAAGTAATAATGGAACTATCTTACATGACTTACAGTTTGGCAAGGGATCTACCTTAGTAGATGTGACAACACCTAATACTCAGATCAACCTGGGTATAGATTGATACTAAGAATATTAGGAATACTCACTAAACATTAATGTCATTAACAGAAAATTCCAAACACATTAAATATAATTGTTGATGGAAACAGCAACAATTTTTGTAATTAAAACATTTGTATTGTTTCAAAGCAGGTGGTCAATAACATAATTGATAACAACCGATAAGACAGTGTAATAGTTACTCCTACTTCCTTGAATACCCTATTAGCTAACAAAAACACAGGTGTCTTCAGCTTAACTTAGGACAACTGGTGTCTACAGTATGTGCTCATTTACTGTTTCAATATCAAAGAATGATTACGTATGTGATCTGTGTATATTCGTTGTATTTCAGTTTAATCCACTAGTATTAAATATAATACTTTGAAGCAATACACCAATACAAGTCAGTGATAGAACAAAGGATTACAGTAATTACTCAGGAATTCATTAGTCCCAATATACATAATGATACCTAATACTATTATAGTTACAAAACAATTAGTACCACCACTAATGAATGAATTTAAGATATATGACTCAATTGTTGTAGTCTTTCTTTAGCCAGAGCTGTTTGAAGTTGCACAAGTTCAAAGTCCTAACAAAAGACAAAAGTGACCATTGAGCGTGTAATGACTCTCATTACTTTTTCCATGCCATAATTTGATCCTTCGTGAGCATGAGTGGTAGATACGCGACTTAAATAGGCAATTTGTTCAGAGAGATCTCGCTCAATAGCCTAAATAAAGTAATGTGGTAATTGCATTCAAATGCTTAGATACAAGACAGCCTAGTAATGTTATAACAATAAAAGCGTCACTCAGTCTTATTGTTCAAGAACACCTGGTGTGGTATGTCACAATAAAACATAACAATTTGGTTGACCAGGAGACAATCCTCTAAACAGGAAAGAATGTTAGACAACAGTAACCCACCAAGAATAATGGTGGAATTCTCACAACTCTGTGGATTCAACTATCTAATTTCACTCATGAATATAATAACAGTCACTTCAAAGTTGACTTGCACTAGAGAAAAACGGTATTTCACAGACTACACCCAAAACCTCAACAGCTAGTGGCACAACACCAATTACAACCCATCTTAGACAAATCATCATTATACTTTTAACACACATACATCACTGTTACATAACGTAATTGGACTAGGGCTACTGATTATGTCATGTCTTAATAATAACATAGTCATTTTACTCATCTCACCTCCAATGATCTGAGAAAATCTTTAGTTTTATATTCTACTATTTCAGTGGAAGGCTTGCTCTTTGATAGCTCACTGATAGCATCGGCAGCGTGAGTGAGAAGAGCTCCGATTTCCTAAGAATGAAATGAGTAAATTATATCTTTTTTTAAAAGAAAAGAAAAATTTTATGATGCTGGCAACAGATTGTTAGCATAATATTCTTAATTAAATTCTGTCATCATAATAACAAAATGTAAAAAACAAAGTAGTAATTCTATACTTCTGTCATGCTTTGAGGTGGTTTACTGAATGTACTATATCCCATAGGTGTCAGCAACATGTTTGGTCACAAGTAATTCACTGTATTTATAATAATATTATTGACCCGTAGGACATAACAATCAATATATTGGCACGAGTTCAATGACAAAATGATGTAGCCAAACTAAACTACTAGAAACCTGTGTAGCTATCAGTAGAGATCTGACTTTATTAGTCTTATCACATGCCGCAGTTATTGGTATAATGAAAGCAATGTAAATTATGTACAACATGGTACAGCTTGCCTAAAAACACTGCAGGTGTTATCTACTGAACGAGGCAGGGCAAGAAAATTAGTCTTTAATGCAGGAAACATAAAGGAATACAGGATATTATACTATGTGAATATATTATTATATAATATTTATTATGTATATAAATATGTAAGCAAAGACGAAAGCTGATCAAATAAAATCCATACATTATAAAATTAGTCTCGGGGACAGCAATCTCTCAGGTCATGAGATTTACTATAAAGTCCATTTTGATGAATATCCCTGTAGACTTATTATAGTGTCTTAAACAACCATTTGTAAAATAATTATTGTTGTGATCAATAATGTTGTTTAGTATACGGATGTAAACGGAAATAACCCGAACAAAACACATGCAAGCAAATTTGTAAACTTTTATTTATGCACAGCTCGCTTACTACTACTACAAATCCAACGTTCATACCCTGGTTTTCTGACCTGTTCTATTCTTTGTAGTTTCTCTATTCTCTCTACTCCACTGGAAGTCATTTTGTTGAAGATACCACGCCCATACTCCACCTACTACAATTAAGTATAGTAAGTTGTATCTTTTAGCCTATGGGCACGTTATCAATTATTAGGTACATTTTATTAGCTATGGCAACGTCATGAATAAAATTGATAAACTATTAAAGAAGAATTTGTATAAAGATTCCACATTAGATACTCAATTGTCTACCGCCTGTCTACGATATATAACTGAACGTATTGAGTTCCAACCAGCCGTTCAACCAGATTCCTACTTAGACCAATTAAAATATAAATATCGACCACTTAATCTACCCAACACAACAAAAGTGATGGAGGTTGAGACTAGTACCACCTCCAGTACCGGGAATGAGTCTACTGTGCTGTCTAGTGATAGTATTCCTAAACCACGACAAGTTTTGTATAATTCTGATAATCTTCAAATGAAATGGGCGGGGTCTAAAGGGATTGGATCAGGACTCAGCAATATGGGTAACACTTGTTTTCTTAATTCTGTTCTTCAGTGTTTAACATACACACCCCCACTTTATAATTACCTTCACTCTGACGATCATAAGACATCATGTGAGTGACATGTGATATTTGATTTGATATCATGTGATGTGTTTTGTTTTAGGTCAGTTTCAAGGCTTTTGTGCAATGTGTGAACTTCATCGTCACATAACACGAGTTATGAATACATCTGGGGGTGTGGTCAAACCAATCCCTATTGTACAAAATTTGAAAGGTAGTTTTTATCATTTTAAAATAGAGCAATGTTATAATTCTTATAGTGTTTGCCAAACATTTTCGATATGGAAGACAAGAAGATGCACACGAATTCTTGAGATATTTCATTGATGCCCTCCAACGAGTTTGTCTCCACGGTTATCCACCCAAAATGGATCAGTATTCTAAATATACCACAGTTATTCATCAAATATTCGGTGGTTACCATAGAAGCCAAGGTAATCGTGTGATCTATTTGTTTTGTTATTTACATAATATTCAGTTAAGTGTCTAGAATGTCATCGTACTTCTAATACATACGATCCACTCCTTGATGTTAGTCTTGATGTTAAGGGATGTTCCAGTCTTATTCAGGCACTTCAACGATCTATTAAACCTGATCTGTTAGACAAAGAAAATAAATATGCCTGTCCTTTGTAAGAAAATTGAATAAGAAAACAATTGCTTTCAGTATAATATGTATTATTGTAGCTGTAAAACATTAACTCAAGCTCAAAAGAGGTTCACCATTCATTGTTTGCCAAATGTATTGACGCTTCAACTTAAAAGGTAACAACAAATGATGAAATCTCTCTCTCTCTCTCTCTATATATATATATAATTTATAAATTATTTCATATAGGTTTGATTATAACAGTGTGTTTGGGGGAAAAGTAAATAAGATGATTAATTATGATGAGTATTTGGATTTACGTCCCTACATGAGTGAGCCCCAGGTAATATTATCTGATTAAATAGAGAAATTAGTCAAAGTTATTATTATTACATAGGGTCCTCAAGTGTGGTACAGACTGTATGCCGTGTTGGTTCATTTTGGTTTCTCTTGTCATTCTGGACATTATTTTTGTTATGTCAGGAACTCAAATGGTATTTGGTATTCACTCAATGATAGTGCTGTAAGTCCTTGGATAATATACTAGTTAATTTAATGTGTTAATTTAGGTAAACCAAGTTAGTCTGTCTACTGTACTTGCTCAAGAAGCATATCTCCTGTTTTATATCAAGGACAATGATTATAATCCTCCATCTCCTTCTCAGGTTTGTCAGTAACATCACTATATCTCCAGTACTGTCTATTGATATGAACCAGTTTTGTTAGTGGAAAACACGTGCAATAATTAGACAAAGCTCAGAGTTTGGCAGGTGTCATGCTTTCCCAGGGCAAGGGAGGTCTTTATAATTGATCTAAAGACACCCAGTCTGTTCATGCCATTACCTATGATGTATAGTTACATAACCTCTAATAAAAGTTGTATGATATATAACGTAAGTCTTTCATGTTTTATAGAAAAAACCTTCGCTGTCTACTGATTATAACAAAGGTGAGAGTTACAACATCAAAAGTCGTCTGTAAAAACTGTATCATTTTATTACAGTTTCTTTGTATTGTTAAATAATAAACAATTATCTTTATAATCTCTAGTACAATCTGATCTCGGTGTCCCTGTTAAACGAACAGGTAATGTCGATAAGACAGGAAAGCCTTTAGTACATACTAAGCCAACGGGTGTAGTTAATCCATCTCCAAAGGTCATTCCACCACCTCCTCCTCCCTCTCACCCCCCTCCTGGCCCTTTCTCTCTTCCCCCTCCTCCACCCTCTCATCCCCCTCCTCCTCCTCCTCCTCCTCCTCCTCTTATGAAGAATACCACCTCTCAAGTTTCTACTGATGACTCCTTTGAATTACGAAAAAATGCCACACCCACTGTTAAACCACATTCTACAATTGTAGCTAAACAGCCCCCACCCCCTCCTCCTGTAAAGACCACACCTTCAGTTCTTGCTCGTCCAGGATTTACTCCACGTTCTGTCCTAAAGTCTACTAAACAATCTTTATCTCGACCTCACACTCCTCCAACAAAAGAACGAACTTTATTAGAAATTGCAGAAGAGTCTGAACAGAATCTTCCTTTAATTAACAACAAACCTAAAGCATATGTCACACCAATTACAAAGAAACCAGTCGCCCGTGTTCCTCCAAGTCCACAAATGTCAGGGAAAGAGATATCTTTTCATAAGATGGAAGAAAGTCGTATGACCGAACTGCCTCAGACTGATTCCTCTGATCACTGGAATGTGTCTGATGTCTCTGCTACAACATATGGTCCTAGTTTACCACCACAACATGTCCAAGCATCATCGCCTACTTGGTCTGTAACAGCTTTAAAGAATAACATGTTGCCAGAAGAAAGAAATGATAAAATCAAAGTTGTCTTTAATAAAAGTACCAAGAAAAATCACCACTTTCATCATGATGACAGTGAAGATCTGGATAGTGATGAGGACGATGTCATTGAAAAGCCCAAAGATGAAAGTAACAAAGAGAGAAAGCAGCATCACCGAAAACATCATCACAGTAGCAGTAGTGTTTCTGATGAGGTCCGAGGTTCAAAAAAGAAGAGACGTAGAAATACGACAAGCAGTGAAGATGAAGAAGAAAGAATAAGGAAAAAGACATCAGATCACAAACGAAGTGATATAAAACATAAAAAATACAGAGATTACCGACACCACTCTCCTCATAAATATGAAAACTCTGATAGTGATATCGAAGTGCCTAAAAGATCTCGACCAGAACATCCTCGATCACGCACTCCTGAGAGGTCACGTAAACGGCATCATAGTAGTTCCGAGGGTAGGTACCATAGAGAAAGAAGAAGTGGCTCTCTGAGTGATGAAAGGAAAAGTTATAGCTTCAAAAGAAAGAAACATACACATAATGAACCTAGGAAAAGGACAAAATCTGAGAATTATTCCACTGGAGACAGTAAAAAGGTCACTAAAGGTCAGCAATAAATATACAATAGGAATGTTGTATCCGTATGTACTTGCAGTTACTATCATACCTGGTAATGTTACTCTATTAATGTACAATGATCCACAGATATATTGTGTAGACTAAATGTATTTTATTACTAGATATTAAAGTGTTAAAATGGGACGAACCTCACCATCATCGTCACTATCATCATCACCACTCACACCGTCATCACTCTGGAGCTACTAGTTCAGTATTGGATTCGCTTGATAAACCAAATCAACTCGGCAGTGAAGGTAAACCAATTGTTATAAAGTACAATTTGATATCTAATCTCTTTTAGTAAAAACATGGGAAGGAGAAAGGAATACCATAGACTCAAGTAAAAAAGAAGGCGAGTCAAAAAGAAGAGGAAGAGATGAATGGGATAGAGAGATTGACAAAGGAAAAGTAAAGATTATAATATTGATCTATTATATGTTGTCTATTGTTGTTGTTAGGTTAAGAAGACAAAGAAACATTCTGATATTGATTGGGAAGGAAAGAATAAATTTCAGGATTACCAAAACAAGATAAATGCGCAAAAACACTCAAAATAAACAAACATACTTTTATTAAAGCTGTTACAGCTGTTATTTAATTTTTTGTTGTATAATTTACATTTGTTCCATTAAAGAGAACTGTAATACTTTATCAGCTATTAATACTAAATTACGGGGAGAGCAAAGAGGATCAAATAGTGTCTGAAGACGGGTCTTGATACCTACAACAAACAAATGTCATATGTCTACTTGTCTATTGTCACCTTTCTCTTGAAGAAACAGAACTCTATCTAACAGAATAAGTGTCTCAATACAAGGTGCCATTGTCAAACGAAGGAGGAAGTACATAACAACATGTTGCCATTGTCTCAAAAGAACATCCATACTCTTTATTTCTTCTGCAATAAAATAATCTACTATTATTTCCACCAAGTTACTGGCCTTGTACCTTCAGTTGGAACGATACCAACTGACTCAATCACAGCTCTAGCATATCTAGGTAAAACAAAGGTCACATTATAATATTGTATTGGATCCTTAATAGTCTCATTTCCAGATCTACATGTCCAGGAATGAGACTGCTCTATTGTTACTTTTTAAATGGAAGTTTAGATACTCTTTTTGAAATCTTTAGCTGAGGTCTTCTAAGCCCATGCTTTTATAACAAAAGAAATCACAATAACATTAAGAATTAGTAACAAACTGAACCTGTCTTAATACAGTCTCTACTGCAGCACGATAACAATGTATTGCTAAATTACCAGAACCATCTAAATGAAGTAGAGTCACCTCCTTAATAAGATAGTAATTGTATACCGATCAATCTTTTCATGTACGTTTCTCTAGAATGACAAGCTACTTCTTTTGCTTCATAACTCAGATGATGACCAGGGATTGTGGTTACTGTTTTACTTATAGGGTAGCCCCTCAGAGGTAGAAGGGGTGTGTCAACATCGGAGAGTTTCATGTAACAACATCCAACAGATATTAATCCAACTACTTTATTAGTTTCAGCAAATAGTCTCAGCATTGTTGTGGCTAGGTCACCACATGTGTGCAAACCAACTAACACATACTTATGATCTATACTGGAGGATAGTTTTAGCTGTGATATTAGATGGTCAGAAGATACTGTAGGATCAATCTGATAACAAAAAATAACACAGTATCAAATAATAAGTCTATACCATTTGTTCTATATAATTAATACTCCCTATTTTGATATCTTTGTCATCTCTTCTCTCTCGTTTGAAAGCTTTCTCAATATCCTCTGTCACTTCCCTAAGAATAGAACATGACGGTATATTATGAGTGGACGTTACCTATCATAATGTACTGCTGTCTCTAAGTGGCATCCAATGGCTTCTACAGCAGTAACATTCATACCACAATGAAATGCCAAGTAGCGAGCCAAATGACCCTGAGCACAAACTGAAGCACCATTATTAAATTTAGTTAACAGACCTACCTGACCACAACCAATATCCTGTCATAAATGTATGAATTGTTACTATGGTTACGTACTAACACTCACAATAACATTATTACAGTCAATTCTTTGACACAGGTTCTTAACAGCCTGCACATAGAGTGAGGTGTTGAGACTACATGAATACTTGCGCTTTTATGGTGGACATGTGTTTGTGTGTGTGTGTATTTTACATTCTTCTTACTTTTCCTAATTCTATTAACTCATGCTGTTTCTTAGGTTTAACATGGCGTCGAAATATATGACTAAGTCCGGGTATCTGTGACAAATTGTCACATGCATTTGATAAATAAGTTGGATATATTGGAAATGACAGAGCACTAGCAGTAGCAGAAAATGCTAATAACGAAAGTGGTAATATAGTTGGGAGGGCCTCATGTGATTGGCTATTAAAAGAATTGTATTTAAGTAAAATACAAACAATACTCACTGCTCTATTGGAGGACAATGAATACCGAACATTTGATAACAAAACTGTTGTAGAGTGACAGTCTTTAAACTCTCTTGCCATGTTGGCGGTAATTTAGACCAATGGGATTCAGTAAAATATTCCTGTGTACATAATAATGTATAATACAACGTATATTGTACTATTCCTTACAATAATGTAACTGTCTAATAACAATCTATATGTGTCCAAATATTTGCACAGCCGTTCAGTCCATTGCCTTAAGTCAGCCATGTAGCCACACCTCCAATCAATTATTAACAAGAAAATGGCAGAAGAAGCTTTATTTTTTGAAGCAAGGTAGCTCTACACAAAACATGACATATTGACTGTCTTCAATCTACATAGAGCTGTATATGGACAAGAGTTTGACTCCTGGACAACGAGTTTGTTACAGATATTACAATCAAAAGATCGAGGTACCAATTGTTTATCATATCTTCGACAATTGTTGGTCCTCACATCAGTTACAAAGTACAATAGAAAGTGAGTTTATTAAAGAATTAACTAATTACTTATTGACTTCCTCTTATTGTAGTCTGTCATCGCAAATATATCGAAATCTACGTATCATTACCTTGGAGCCTGATCAAGGTTCTGTTAAGATACGACTTTTAGCAGCCGCTATTCTCAGAGAGCTCTCACCACTTCATAAAACATTAGTCCGAGAATTTACTCCTCCTATTGATCCCCAGAATATCCAATATGTGTTGGCAGTATTATTATCACAGGTAACCACTGAACTTATGTTAAATGTTTTTATTTTATTTATTATTTACAGTCTAATATTCGTGATCAGTCAATATCTTTGATACCACATATTTGTAGGTAAATAATGGTACTATAAACAATATAAAGAGTCTCTTTTTACTTTAAGATGGCTGACTCATCCTGGTATCGAAGAAGAACTTTGTCTATCAAGTCTTTCAGCACTGCACACTCTAATTTCTCATTCACAAGTAATAGAAAAATTCTCAGAAGGTTAATACTATTGTTGTTAGACATTATCTAACATGGTTTCTTTTTAACAGAACAAATGGAGTTGCTACACTCTCAACTCAGCCATTGGCTATTACATGCTAATCGAAGCTCTCTCTCTTTACCATCTTCAGGAATCTCTTTATTTTCAGGAGGAGGAAAGAAACAGGTAACATATATGAATTATTAGTACCATTATCTCATATAACTAGGTTGTACCAGTTAAGGAGATTGATGGTTCAACTGTACAAGACATATTTACAGTTCTCAGTATAGGTTAGTGTGACAATATAGTCTTTTAAAATAAACCACACCCATCTTGCTAGGTGATTTCTACTCCTGTGATCAGATATTAAATATAAGAGTATTTTCCATGCTTCGTCGCTGGATTCAGCTATCTCAAAGCTTTGTGGCTGTATCTCCTTCACCAGGTGCCACACCCACTCCAGAATCAATAAACCAAGTCAGTCTATTAAAGCCTGCATGTGACCAAACTGGTACAACAAGAATCTGGATAATAATTTTAGCATACAATATCAATGTGTTCTGTATTTCATGCAGGAATATATATCACCTGGTCCAATTGATTCTCATCGTAGTGTCATGATGGTCTCTAGTAACACTCCCACTTCTCATTCTTCTACACCCTCCCTCACTCAATCTCTCTCTTATCGTCCAGAACATCCTGGAGTGACAGATACTGCATTGCAATATTGTTTGAGAGTTATCAATCAATGTGAACGAAGTTAGTTGGTATTATAACTTGTGTATTATTATTATTTGTATAGAGCCACTCAAGCCCTCTGATGATGAGCTAGTTAAAGCAGTAAGAATAAAATAGAGGAATTTATTGTCAATTTTTTCATAGTGTCTTTATGAAGCAGTGTCATTACTGGATTATTTATGTAGTTTAAGACGAAGAATTACTCACAAAGTCTTTTCTATTGTCAAGAGTTTATTTACACGAGTTTCACAAGAGGAGGGCTATGCTAGAGTTTTACTTGCTCTTGTTAAGTTTTTTATTAATCATGGTTAGTGAGTATTGATGTGTACAATAATGTCTATATTATGTGTTATAGGAGAGTCTGAGATGTACAGTTATGAGCCTGCTGTTCAAACATTTTTTGGTGATATTCTCAGCACTAAATATAATGAGTGAGTCTTAATAAAAATTGATGTGATATTCTATGAAAATTTAATGGGTTAGTCCTGGGATAGGATATGATACCATTGAGTTTTGTTTGTCAAATTTGGAGCAGTTATGTCAATCAACATCAATCTTCACCAAATATTTTCCCAACCTACTTAAGGTGAGTGTTAGTGGATTAACACAACAACCATAATCAAGTCTAACCATTAGATCTTAGCTTGGTCTCCACCAACATATATTGCAGATTTTCTACAGCTATTGCCTGCCTTTATTAGTGTAACAACTGCCTCTGAGGTAACTATGATTGCAGCATAATTATAGTTAATAATGACAAATTATTTATAGGTACTTCATTCATTGTTGGATCTACCGTGTCTATCTGCTGTATTAACTGCTAACTATCTTTTAACTAATGGTACAGCCAGCACTTAATATTGACTGAATGTTTGCATATTTTGTGTTCAGTTCCAGCAGCCATTGAACAAAATGTTTTCCCACAATATTCAAAGTGTCTTGGAGTTATTCAGGATATGGGACACAGACTAATGTTTGGTCACTTTCTAAGGATTGAGAGTGGTAGAGGTGATACAATAGATAGGTCAGTGAGGTGATATAGTATATGATAGATAGGTCAGTGAGGTGATATAGTATATGATAGATAGGTCAGTGAGGTGATATAGTATATGATAGATAGGTCAGTGAGAGTGATATGATATGATAGATAGGTCAGTGAGAGTAGATAGGTCAGTTAATAGTCCATGCATTGCACTGACTGGATTATGTTAGAAAATTAAGTCTCAATAAGATAATAATTGTTATATTATTTTATTAGATTAAGTTATCTTCATGGAATATTGGAAGAATTCAATACTCATCAACGAGTTACTTGTATTGGTGAAGTAGCTCCTCTTTTGCTCAAGTATGTACACCGAGATAACTATTATCTTTATAAATTTATTCTCTGTTAGTGTCTATTTTAAAGTTGTCCTTGATGTGGGGAGTAAAGAGTTAATATCAGACTTAATAAATGTTCTTCTGGAAAGGGTACAATGTCTGTATAATGATCCTGTCTTTCAGGAATATGTCAGAAAGTAACATTTCATATAAAATTTATTAATGATTAAAGATTGTTGCATTTTTTAGAGTGATAGCTGAGAGAACGGTTGATATCTTTAATACACATCCGACTCTTTTAGTTGATAAATCTCAAGATATTGTTGAAGTTTTGAACAATCTTCGAATACTGAAGACAGGAGGAGGTGAATTCTATCTTCACCTAGTTAGTTAACAATATTAATTATTATTATAATTATATTGAGTATATAATAATAGGTGTGGATAGTAGGAGAGTATGCTCACACTGGTTATGATACAAGATGTTCAGCTAGTGTCTTGTCACATTTCTTTGAAGTATGGCAACATATGCATTTTGTTTTTGTGTATATTCATTTACATAATCCATCCTTCTGTTTGTCCATCCATTCATTCATTTATCCATTTATCCATTCATTTTTCTATCTATTTAGACATTAGAGATGATTGGCTATGAAGTTGCTCTTCATTTGGAACAGTATGTGGGTTATACAGTGCGTCTGATGTTGGTATTAATGAATACACTGGCTAAATTAGCATCACGTTGTCAAGATTTGATACCTCGTGCTCTCTTATGTCTTAATAAAATTGTTAACCAAAGCATTGTGAGTTCTCTCTCTCTCTCTCTCTCTCTCTCTCTCTCTCTCTCTCTCTCTCTCTCTCTCTCTCTCTCTCTCTCTCTCTCTCTCTCTCTCTCTCTCTCTCTCTCTCTCTCTCTCTCTCTCTCTCTCTCTCTCTCTCTCTCTCTCTCTCTCTCTCTCTCTCTCTCTCTTTCTCTCTCTCTCTCTACCTATGTACTCATGATTTAGTTATCTTTATTTTTAGCATAATACTACTTTATCAAGTAGCCGAAAGTTGATGTTCACTAGAATGAATGAGCTTTGCAACATCCTTAAAATGCCAAGTGTGGCTTCAGCTGTATTGACTCCACCCACTAATAGTTGTGATCTCGATGAAGTCTCTCGTCAAATGAACATAGCTACAATAATGCAATCCACTACATATTTAATTACAGGTAATCCAATGACATCAATATAAATACTGTATATTGTGAAAAACTTGTAACATTTCTTGTGTATAAGTTTATATATTTAATGCAATTCTTAAATAAGTTACCAAACCAAAGCAGAGTCTTCTTCCCCGGTTTCACTACTTTTAGAGTTTCTTTTTTTGTCTTTTTCCTTTTTCTTGTCCTTCTCGTTTTCCTTCTTTTTAGTTTTCTCTTTCTCTTTCTTGGTTTTACCTTTTGATGTCTTCTCCTTTTCCTTTGCTGAATAACTTGGCAAATCCAGTTTTACTGGTTGAGTAGGTTCTGTTGCTTTGTCATCATAATCTGATTCCTCATCAAGTTGAGGTTTATGTTCATCGTTTGTCAGTAAATCCAGTTTTACTGGTTCCACGGGTTCAGTGTTTGTATCATCATCATGATCACCTGAGTTATCTAAATTAATCCATTAAGAATAAGGCATGTAGCAATGAGTACTTACATGGTATAGGCTTGTGTCCTTGTGTTGATATCTTCTCGATTTCTTTATGCGATACTTTTTGAGGTGGAGGGACTTTCTTTTTAGAATCTTCTAGTTTTGTCTCTGTCTTGTTTTTCATGTCTGGAAAATCTAGTTTTACTGGAGTAACAGGTTTTGAGTCAGCTGGATCAAATTCTTCCCAGCCATCTAAGGAAAGAATTAAGCAAATATTTGTAGTAAATGAAAAGTATTGTTTACTCTTTAGACTGTCATTTTGTGCTGTGGGTAACATATCAAGAGGAATATCTTTATAATCATCTTCATCATAATTTTCATCTTGTGAGAACTCTGTTGGAGGTGGAGGTGCTTCATTTTGAAAGTCCGTTTCTTCTTCATCATATGAATCCCAGCTCTATTGCCTAATGGTCAAATTTTAACTAGTAAGTCTTAACCTCATACCTCTTTGCTAAATCGTTTAGAATCTGTTGTCAGTGGAGGAACAGAAGGATCAGGAGGAGGAGCAAATTCTCCTTCCTCTTCTGTATCATCAAATGAATCCCAGCTCTATATTGGAATGACAAGGGGTTATTATATCTACATGTTTACATGACATACCTCTTTACTAAATCGTTTGGAGTCTGTAGTTGGTTGAGCAACAGAGGGCTTAGGAGGAGCAAGTCCTGTTTCTTCTTCATCCCATTCATCCTCATCTCCAACCATTGATGATGTTGGAAGAGATTTGGGAGGATAGAAAATATCATCCATATCATCTATATCACTATCTTCTTTCTCTTCTTGGTAACTTAGTTTTGGCTGTTCTTTAGTTTTATTTGGTCTTGCTTGGTCTGTTGTTTTATTTGGTTTTGTTTGGTCTTTAGTTTTACTTGGTCTCGCATCATCTGTTGTTTTACTTGGTTTTGTTTGTTTTTTATGTTTGCTTGGTCTTGTTTGCTCTATTGTTTTGTTTTGCTTTGTTTTGGTATTCTCTTGTACTGCTCGTTTTGTGTCTTTTATATCTTTTATAACTGGTTTTGTGTCTTGCTTATCAGTATGTTGCTTTGTGGGTTGTTTTACAGTGCTTTTGACCTCCACTGTTTGGTCAGTTTCGTCTTGTAAAGAATTTTGAGAAAATAATAATGGCTCTTCACTTTCACTTCGGCGCTTTCTTTTGTCAGAAGCAGATTGTTTGATTTTGAGCTCGCTACTTGATTCTTCATTTAACACTACTGAATTTGTTTTAAGGGCATCCTTTAATTGACTCAGTTGATCTGTAATTTTTCTCATTGATGGTCTGTCTTGCTCTGCATTCCAACATTGTTTCATGATTTTATACCTTTAAATTAAATGAGATATTAAAGCACTAGCTAGCCATATTATGCTCTTTATACTTACAAACATTTGAGTGGATCAGGGGGAGGTACTGGGTTTTTTAGGTTGCAAACACCACTACTGTCCAATTGTTCAATAACCATCTCATCTGTCATATTAGGATAGGGTTGCTCACAAGCTTTGCAAACTTCCCAAAGTGTAATTCCAAAAGACCTATTAAAGTAAAATATAATGTGGATTAGGTGATTTAGAGAGAGTCTACTCGAAACTCACCAAACATTGCTTTCAACAGTTTCTGGCAGTGAATCTAACACTCCATTCCCTCTATCTAATATGATCTCTGGAGCCATCCATCGCACAGGCCAAGCTTGTTGACCAGGTGTCCTAGCATAGTAGTCTCCCTAAATGGACAATAAATAGTTTATGATAGCACTAAAATGGAATTGTTTTACTCGAAACATTGTTCTTGCTAATCCATAATCTCCTACTTTAACACAATTGTCATGATTTACTTGACAGTTCCTTGCAGCGAAGTCACTGCAAAATAAAACTTATATAAGTGGCTTTAAAATAACATTACTAACTTGTGAAATATCTCCATTGTATGAAGGTAAAGCAACCCGTTTGCTATATCACAAATCATTTGTATGAGAGTACCATCTCTCTTCCATACAGAAAAACGAGGTCGATTTTTTTTCAGGTAGGTTTTGAGGTTTCCATTCATGCAGTCCTCCATGATTATCATCATGTTTGAGCCATCTACACTTACACCCATAAGAGAAAGTATGTTCTCATGGTTGAGGTGTCTAACAGCATTGAAATGATTTATATATTCAAAGGTTATATTTTTCCTGACCTCATGGCTTCGGCTGGTTGTAAAAAGTTTTCCAACTCTTCTTCAGAAGCATTTTCATAGCATTGCTATACAAATAAATAAATGTTAAATACTACTAATAATATTTCTTACCTTGACTACAACTGGTGTCTCCTTATCTTCAAATAGTATGCCAGTAGCTAATGCTTTGTATACCTATATGTGTAAAAGTAAGTACTAACAAAAGCAAAGTTTGTTGAAGGATTTACTTTTCCAAATGTTCCCTGACCAATCTCTTCCATAAGTTGAATTTTTTGAGATGGAAACTCCATCAGGTCTTCTTCCTCTTGTTCATCATCTTCCTCATAACCTAACTGCGTCTCCACAATTTCTACTTCCCGATCTGTTGAGTCTTCTTCATTCTGCAATTTTTTCTGCCTAATAGCAAACGAATTGACTTTTTTAGTTAAAGATCCAACTGGTTCATATTGAGACAATAGTTTCTGAGTTTTGGTAGTCTCACCGATATTACGAGCAGACTGATTTTGTTGAGACGTTACTGCATAATGGTTTCTTTCTTGTGATCTGCCATAACCTGACTCTGCATTACTCTAAATGACAAATGGTCAAATATTTAAAAGAGAAAATTCTATTTTTTTCTTACATGGACATTATAACGTCCTCCTTTTTCATCACTAAATCGATTGTATAGTTTGCATCCCACAACCAAAATAGCAATCACTATTATGAGAATAAGAATACCACCTATACCAACTAACAGTCCAAATATGACAGAAAATGGGAGCTCAGTTGGAGGCCACAATGTGTAACATGTCTTTTGCTCACTACCAGGAGAATTCACTTCATTGCAGGAATTAATTGTGTTAGTTTGATAGCATCTACCACATAAATTGGCTTCATTGGGACCTAAACAGCCTGCACCTGTTGTACATGAGCTATGGCAGCTTGCTGATACTAAAAATTATACAATATTAAATAAACGTGGATTTTCAAAGTCACATGATTCTTACCACATGTTGTTTCATTGCCATTGTCTCGAATAATTAACATTGGTACTCCATTATTACCCCAAGTAAATTGCCATGTTACTGTAAGTATACTGCGCCAATCTATGCCTTTGTCTCCTGTAGAGTAACGTGAACCATAAGAGCCATAATTCCATTTTGGATATCCTGCATAACAGAGTTGTGTATTTCCTTCTATATGAACTGGTCCATATTCAATTGTACGAAGTTCTTTTAGTCCAGTGATATCAGTCAATGCAACATTGTATAGTATCTTCAATGCATGTCCACTTACTAATTCAGAACCTCTAATGGTGACCAAGCTAGTTAGACCTGTTATACTTGTCAGAGAAGGGTTGTAGCTGATGGATATGTACCCATTGATGATAGCAAGGTGCTGTAGACCGTCAATAGATGTCAGAGCTACATTCTGAGCAATTTCAATGTTTCCCACTGTAGCTAATATCAGTCCAGTACCAAGACTACGTAAACCTGAATTATAATAAACTCGAAAGGTTCCTTGCACAGAAGTCAATCTTGGTAAAGCTGGGATGGTAGTGAGTGTGTTGCAACACTGGATAACAAAAGAGTCAGTGATGGTGTTTAAGTTACTCAGTGAAGAGAAGTCAGTGATGGTACATGACTGTGCGCAATCTCTATATCCTAATATAAGGCTCCCATTTATCAGTTGGCAGTTCTGGAAACCAAGGAGGTGACTATTTGTTAAAAGGGGAGTTACTGGAGCTTGACACTCTAAATGACAACATAATAATATTTTATAGAATATTGTACTGATTTTACCAGGTTGTCCATGAGTTAGAGCAATCAAGAGAAGTAGTCCAACACATGTATATATAACTAGAGTCATTTTTCTGGTATTCAAAAGAAAAAACTATCAAGTATTATGAGCCCCACCCCATTTTTAAGAAATATGATGGGTGTGGCTGGATAACGAACAAAAGAGAAAATACGCCCTAACTAAACTGAGCGCCTTTTTTCTGTTGGTGAGTGCGTTTCTACAGAACATACACTGTTGTTAGTGGAAACAAGCCAAATCCTTTCCTAGCAGCAACATAAAAAGGTAAGATAACCTTACATTACTGTAACAATGCATGAGATCATCTATTGTAATATTATCTATAAAAGCTGCAAGGATAGCATTATTATCTGCAGCAATTGACTTCTAAGATTAGTATGAAGACAGTTATGTTAAAGCTTGAATGGCTTTAATAATGTATGGTTCATCTATATGTACTATATAAGATTAGTATGAAGACAGTTATGTTAAAGTTTGACTGGCTTTAATAATGTATGGTTCATCTATATGTACTATATAAGATTAGTATGAAGACAGTTATGTTAAAGTTTGACTGGCTTTAATAATGTATGGTTCATCTATATGTACTATATAAGATTAGTATGAAGACAGTTATGTTAAAGTTTGACTGGCTTCAATAATGTATGGTTCATCTATATATACTATATAAGATTAGTATGAAGACAGTTATGTTAAAGTTTGACTGGCTTTAATAATGTATGGTTCATCTATATATACTATATAAGATTAGTATGAAGACAGTTATGTTAAAGTTTGACTGGCTTTAATAATGTATGATTCATCTATATGTACTATACCATGATAAAGCCATCAACGCTGTCATTTGGGCTCCTCATTATAAAAAATGTGGCCTAATAATTATTATAATGTAGTCTACCAGCTACCACTATTGTTGTGTTCAAAAATGTACTAACTAACAATTCCTTGACAAATTACCATTCATTTCTATGCTAGACCATAATAACATGAGCTATCAATGGGTGTATCTGTGACACATACAATTAATAACAACATTCATGTACTGAGAATGAGTCCCGGACCTACAAATTTAATTATTTAAATAACAATATTCATAATATTACTATTCTTTATTCCAGCGATTGGAGGTCATGGCTGATGACGAGGCACAAGATGGGGCTGATGACCCTCGTATGGCCACCCTCCAACAATATACCCTCAAGACAATGAAACAAAAGAATGACAAGTGGTCTAAAGTAAGACATTTTAGATGTAATATTAATGCAAGAGGAATTAAATTTGCTTTCTTTAGATGCTGAGTCAAGAAGACAACTTGGTCATTTTTAATGAGTTCTTAGAACGAGGTGACCGTCGCATTCTTGTGATTTCTCTTAGTTCCAATGGCCAGTTGACTCCGATGACTACTTTTCCAGCCACAAACAAGAACAAAGCCGTCTATTTTATTAAGCGTAATCCTGAGGCTATCAAGAAAGAGAACATCAAGACTCTGTTAATGTTTGGTGATGTTTCTCAAATCCCTTTAGACCAGCTCTCTTATCTAGTTGAATCAGTAAGTACAAAAGATTTTTTTCTTTTTTATTATTCTTTTGTCAAGGTCCTTATTCCTTTGATTTCTAATCCTAACAACAATGATAAATGGCCACAAGTAGTAACAGAAGATGTTGTTCGTCATGTAGGAAGATTTAAAGGAGAAGTGTTTGTTCTGTCAGGACAAGTGAAAGGAAGGACATTGCTGCCATTACCATCTAAAGCTGAATCAATTGTTGAAGCAGTTGAACACTTTGAAGAGTAAGGAAATCATTAGTCTATGGCAGTTATTATCTTTCTTACTATTTAGTGGTAGACCTTTTGATAAGTCTCTAGTACACACAATGGAATCTGTGGTTATTGAATGGTCACATCAGATTCAAAGTGTTCTTAAAAAGAACTCAGCTCAGCAACTACTAGATGGAAAAAACCCTGGACCTCTTGTTGAAGTGGAATTTTGGAAAGATCGTGTAGGTGATTTGGAGTCAGTGATGGATCAATTAATCACTGACAAAGCTCAAAAAATGTCTGCCTTGCTACAGAAAACGCAGAGTACCTATTATCCAGCATTACAGAATATGGTAGGTTACTTACGGCTAACATCTCCACCAAATTATATTTATATCCCTAGGTTTCAGAGGCTCAAGCTGCACTGAGAGAAGCTGCTGATATCTACATGTATTTGAAACCAATGCGAAAGCACTTTGAAGAGATAGAAGAGTCTGACTTTGCTGAACTTAGTGATCATTTAGAACCAATGTTTCACTGTCTATGTCTTGTATGGGCTCACTGTGAACACTACCAACAACCAGCTAGACTAGTAGTGCTTTTGCAAGAGATCACTAATCTAATGATTGATCTAGTAAGAGGGTGGCAGCTAATAAAATCATAGTATTTATGTTCTTTATGTTTAGCTTCACAACTATTTGTCTGAAGAGATTATGCGCCTGGAGCCTGAGGAAGGAATTGAGAAGGTACAAGAAGCACTCAAAATGTGTCGATGGTATGTCCAGTGTTATCATGACCATCGGAATGGACTCTCTAAGTATTTCAAAGACACACCTGTTATTGAATGGTCGTTTCAGTCTACTCTGGTTTTTGTACGGCTGGACAAATTTGCGCAACAGTTGCGAACCATAGAGGTATTTTAGAATAATGTCCTCTTAATTAAATGTACTTATTTTCTTTCAGGAATATTTTCACACAGTTACAGAACTTTTAAAACTTGAGAAAATCGAATTTGGAGGTCTTCGTGGACGTTCTTTGAGTGAATTGGTTGTTGAAATGTTCACTAACTTTCAAGAATTGGTGACTCAGTTATCCACCAAGAGCTATGATCCTCTTGATCCCAACAATGAGGTACTACAGACACTAGATCTCTAATACGTGGTCTATTCTTAAACTGCAGGAATTTGCTAAGGACTACACAGAGTTTAAAGAAAAGATCTATGTTATGGATCAACGACTAGGATTGATAGTTTGTCAAGCATTTGATGAATGCAGTAATTGCGAGTCTGTTTTTAGAGTAAGACTCTCCATATTCTGCTACTACTAATTGTCTTCCTATACAGCTCATTGATATGATGGGTTCACTTATACAACGACCAGTAATCCACAACAACTTCCAACACAAATATCCCATCCTTCTTGATATGATCAATGAAGAATTGGATGCCATCAAGAAACTTTTTGATCATCAAGTAGCAATGGCTCAGGCTCCTAGTGGACCTATTATACACAAAAATATGCCTAAAGTTGCTGGTATATTACGCTGGAGTCAGGAACTACGTGAAAGGAGCCAGCTGTCAGTTGAGAAGCTACGAACTATAAACCATGGGTATGTGTATTTGTCGTGTTAATGTAATATTGGAATGGTTCTTTTTGTAGGACTTCTGAGAGTGCGAAAGCAATGATGGTCTTCAGCAAGTATGATGAGATGATGGAACTTATAAACAAGTATATTAGACTATTGTATGATGTTTATTATAATACTGAGTTAGCTTTGAGAATGAAGTATTTCAAGAGTGGGTTCAAGGCGTGGATGCCATAGCTAAATCAAACCTTGAGAAACCACTTCTAGTTCGAGAAACAAAAGATAGTTTGGAACTCATTCAAGTCAACTTTGATCCCCAGGTCCCAATTGGAAAATTTTGAATTGTTCTTGATTTTTACATTATAGTTGGTTGCATTGTTAAGGGAGGTCAAATATCTCAATCAACGTGAAGGACGTACTGATCAACTTATACCAGAGAGTGCTGCTGGAGTCTTCTCTAATGATGATACCTATCGCAAGTTTCTTCAGAACTTAGATGTCACTGTGGTTCTATACAACAAAGTAAAATAATTGCGTCTGTGTGTGTGATGTGTGTGTGTGTGTTATAGGTTAAAGAAACTATACTAGATGTAGAGGAACCTTTAATAGAAGGACAACTTAAGGCTATTGATGTCCAATTGGAGAGAGCAGTGTCACAATTAAACTGGACAAGTGATGGTATATGAACATGATACTAATCCTAGAAACTATTATTTGTTATTAATTAGGTGTGTGGGAGTATATTGAGTCTTCTCGTGATATGGTTCGAGATTTAGAGAAACGTGTTCGACTAGCTAAGGCCAATGTTGACACCATAACTGAGATAATGGCTCAGTGGAGCGAACATCCACTTTATTTACGTAAAGATGAAAAGAAGGATAGCTTTCTTAACCTTGATGACAGAGAACATATGCGTCAAACAAGATATGACACAATATCAGCTGGATCTGACAGAATCCATGCTCTAGTCAAAGAAAATTTGGAATATTTCCAGGCTGAGGAAGACACAGATATATGGCGACATTATATAGAGTATATTGATGACATCATACTGGATGGTCTGTTTAACTGTGTCCACTGTTCTCTTCAATATTTCCTTGATAACACAGTTCAAGACAAAGCTAATATGCCTCCTCTATTAGAAGCTAAACTTGAACTGCAAGCACCTGAAATGGTCTTTGAGCCTTCCCTAGATCCGAATGCAACTGCTGGCTTTATAAATCTTGTCGAAGAACTACTTGAAGATGTGTTCAAATTTGCTTCTTTGATACCTCGTGTTGCTACCCACAGAGAAGCAGAGAATTACCAGTCAGATGTGGAGGAATTGGCTGAGTTACTTGACATGAGAGAAGAGATTATGTCAAGAGTCACAAATGCTACTGACAAAGCAAACGATTTTCGTAATTCTTTCGAAAGCTATGCCTACCTTTGGGTGGATGATCGTCAAGAGTTTATGAGACAATTTCTCCTTTATGGACATGTTTTGACAACAGAAGAAATAGAAAAAGCTGGAGATGAAGGAGTACCTGAGTCACCTCCAACACTAACTCAGTATAAAGAACAGGTAGACAATTATGAGAAAGTTTACAATGAAGTTGTCAAATTTGAGGTAAGTACTAAGTTGTAGTACATTATTACTGACGTATTATATGTCTGTGATAGGATACAGTTATCATTGATACTTGGTTCAGAGTGGATAGCAGACCTTTTAAGATGGCTCTGTTGAACATAGTCAAGAGATGGAGTTTTATGTTCAAACAACATTTGATTGATCATGTAACAAACAGTCTGAGTGACCTGGAAGACTTCATCAAGGTCAGTTATGTATACAACACACACCTACTTTGAAAACTATGAGTTACATTTACCATTCATTTTAAAGTGCTGTTGAACTGTTAGTTAATCCCAGCTATGTAAAGTTAAATATTAACAGTACTTTAAATGGGAAGTCATGCTCTTACCTTTAGTGCCCTTTACATATCGTGAGTGACCTTTGTTTGTGTTCTTTTTAGAAAGCCAAGTCTGGTCTTAATGTGACAGTAGAGGAAGGTGACTATGATGGTCTTGTAGGAGTCATGATACATCTCTCAGCTGTCAAAGACCGTCAACCAAACACAGATAACATGTTTGAACCACTCAAACAAACTATTGAACTATTAAAGACCTATGACCAAGAAATGTCTGATGATGTTCATCGACAATTGGAAGTGAGTAGTTAGTACCATGCCTATAATGTTTGAGCTTTGTTGCCAGGAGCTTCCAGAGCAGTGGAATACTGTGAAGAAATTATCAGTGGCTATGAAGCAAAATGTGGCTCCACTTCAAGCAAATGAAGTCAACATTTTAAGGAGGAAATTGGCTACTTTTGATGTTCAACAACATGAATTTAGAGAAAAATTCAGAAAGACTGCTCCATTTGCATATAATGCAGACTATGTCTATGCACGAATTGATAGGGTAATTGAGAGAGAGGACTAAGTATGAAATATATTATAATTTCTTGCTCTTTTCTTTTTAGGTCAATCATGAAATCAGTCAGAAAGAAGCAGAAATGAAATCATTACAAGAGGCAGCTGACCTGTTTGAAGTTAGTGTTTCTGATTTTAAGCAGCTCAAGGCATGTCGTCGAGAGATTGTTTTGTTGAAGAGTCTGTGGGATATGGTTATGTTGGTACGAAGTAGCTTCTCTGATTGGAACACCACTTTGTGGAAGGACATTAATGTAGAACAAATGGAAATTGATTGCAAAAAGTTTGTCAAAGACATACGTACTCTGGACAAAGAAATGAGAGCTTGGGAGGCTTTTACTGGTAAGGAAACCAGTCATTGTTAATTCTTTATAATTGTATTTTAGGTCTTGACTCTACTGTAAAAAACATGGTCACTTCTTTGAGAGCTGTGGGTGAATTGCAGAATCAAGCTATTCGAGATCGTCATTGGGAACAACTCATGCAAGCTACTCAGGTACTATTGATGTCATATGAGTGATCACTTTTATTGTTATAATTTAGGTGAAATTTGTCATGTCTGATGAAACAAATTTGGCTGATCTTTTGGCTCTTAATCTTCATAACTTTGAAGATGAGGTAGAGATAAACAGCTGCCAGTTGTCATGTGTTAGCCATGTCACCTCCTCTGTCTTAGGTACGTAATATTGTTGATAAGGCTTCCAAAGAATTGAGTATGGAGAAAACATTGAAAGAATTAGACAAAACTTGGTCTGAGATGGAATTTGAACATGAGGATCATTCACGTACTGGTTTGAAACTCTTGAAAACTAGTGAAGAACTCATAGAAACTTTGGAAGACAACCAAGTTAGTATGGGAAGATATTTATTTGTCTTTCCATCCATTTATTAATCCATAAATTAATTTCCTTATTTTCTTATTTGTAGGTTCAACTTCAAAACTTGATGACTTCCAAGTTTGTAGGCTACTTTTTAGAGCAGGTCTCCTCCTGGCAGAAGAAACTTTCCAATGCTGATGCAGTTATTACTATATGGATGGAAGTTCAGAGAACATGGTCTCACTTGGAGAGTATTTTCATAGGGTCTGAAGATATTCGAGCTCAACTTCCAGAACACTCAAAACAATTTGATACAATTGATGAAGATTTCAAAGTACAACATAACATTCTAATATAATAAGTATATTAATTTATTTCTTTAATGTAGAAGTTAGTCATGGAAGCTGAGAAAACACCTAATGTTGTTCAAGCTACAAATAGACCTGGTCTCTATGAAGAATTAGAGCAGATACAAGAAAGGTACTGTGCTATTAAACACTTAAATTACAACTCTAAAATCTTATTTTTAGGCTATCTGTTTGTGAGAAGGCACTAGCAGAATATCTGGAAACAAAACGTCTGGCATTTCCCAGGTTTTATTTTATATCATCTGCTGATCTGTTGGATATTCTTTCCAAGGGAAACCAACCAACTCTGGTATATGACTTTATAATGTACAATGTAGTATGTCCCTTTTTACATAGGTGGCCCGTCATTTGGCTAAGTTATTTGATAGCATGGCTAAGCTTAAGTTTGAGGATGAGTCTGGTAGAATTGCTTTGGGAATGTTCAGTAAAGATGGTGAGTATGTTGACTTCGATTCTCCATGTGAACTAGTTGGACAAGTGGAAGATTGGTTGAATAAGTTACTGGAAAAAATGCAAGCCACTGTACGTCATGAGTTTATGGAAGCTGTAGTGACCTATGAAGAGAAACCACGTGAACAATGGCTGTTTGAATATCCAGCTCAAGTTGCTTTAGCAGGTACACAAATTTGGTGGACTACTGAAGTCGGCATTGCCTTTGCACGTCTTGAGGAAGGCTACGAGAATGCTCTCAAAGATTATTACAAGAAGCAGGTCATTCAATTGAACACTTTGATCAATTTATTACTGGGTGATCTTAGCAAAGGTGATCGCCAAAAGATCATGACCATTTGTACCATCGACGTACACTCCCGTGATGTGGTCGCTAAACTTATAGCTCAAAAAGTGGAGAATTCCCAAGCCTTTACTTGGCTGTGTCAGTTACGTCATCGCTGGGATGAGGAGAAGAAAGATTGTTATGCCAATATCTGTGATGCACAGTTCAAATATTCATATGAATACCTAGGAAACACACCACGACTTGTTATTACTCCTCTTACTGATCGGTAAATTATTCTCTTTGTGATTCACCTTCCCATTTACACCATCCCTTTTCACATACAGTTGCTATATCACACTCACACAGTCGCTGCATCTTACAATGAGTGGAGCACCTGCTGGTCCAGCTGGTACAGGCAAAACAGAGAGTGTGAAAGATCTTGGACGAGCTCTGGGAATCATGGTGTATGTGTTTAACTGCTCAGAACAAATGGACTACAAGGTATATTGACCATAAATGGACAACTAGAAAATGATTGAGAGACTGTAGAATGGATTGATAGTTAAATGTATAAATGAATTGTTGTATTTTGTTGTTTATTTATATCTGTTTTTAAACAGTCAATTGGTAATATTTACAAAGGACTGTCGCAGACTGGAGCTTGGGGCTGTTTTGATGAATTCAATCGTATTGCAGTGGAAGTGTTATCTGTAGTAGCTGTTCAAGTGAAAACTATTCAGGATGCTATTAGAATGAAGAAGAAAAGGTTTTTGTTTGAGGGAACAGAAATCAAGATGACTCCTACTGTGGGATTGTTTATAACAATGAATCCTGGCTATGCTGGTCGTACTGAGTTACCTGAAAACCTCAAGGCTTTGTTCCGGTATGTGAAATGGATCAATGGATGAATGGATCAATGGATGATTGGATGGATGGAAGAATAAATGGATGGACGAATGGATATGATGATCTTTATGTACTCTCTCTGTATTCATTCTCAGACCGTGTGCTATGGTTGTTCCTGACTTTGAGCTGATTGCTGAAATTATGTTGATAGCTGAGGGATTTATTAATGGTCGTATTTTGGCCAGGAAGTTTTTAACCCTTTACACTCTATGTAAGGAGCTCCTTTCAAAACAAGATCATTACGATTGGGGACTGAGGGCCATTAAATCAGTGCTGGTTGTGGCTGGATCTCTCAAGAGATCAGATAGAGGACGACCAGAGGATCAGGTATTCTTAACTTCACTTTGTGATCTCATTACTTTCTTTGATATATTTGTAGGTTCTGATGAGAGCATTAAGAGATTTCAACACTCCCAAAATTGTTACAGATGATGTGACAATATTTATGGGTCTTATTGGTGATCTGTTTCCTGCTTTAGATGTTCCTAGGAAGAGAGATATGGACTTTGAAGAGACAGTCAAAAAATCTGTTCTGGTAAAAGAAATCACTACATTTTGGACATATAGATATATGTGATATATTGTTAATAGGATTTGGGTCTTCAACCTGAGGATGGTTTTATTTTAAAGATTGTACAATTAGAGGAACTACGTCATGTTAGACATTCCATTTTTGTCATTGGCAATGCTGGCACAGGAAAAAGCAAGGTACTATACCACCATATTGATATATCATGATCATTTTGATGTGAATTTCCTGATTCTTATAGATTCTTCGTTGTTTAAATCGTACTTATTACAACATGAAATTGAAACCAGTCTGGCAGGATATCAATCCAAAGGCTGTCACCACGCATGAATTGTATGGGTTTATCAATCCTGCTACTCGTGAATGGAAAGATGGTCTCTTTTCAACTATAATGAGAGACATGTCTAATATAGCCAATGAAAGTCCAAAGTGGATAGTATTAGATGGAGATATTGATCCTATGTGGATTGAGTCATTGAATACTGTCATGGATGATAACAAGGTATGCTACAAGTTGAGTATTATGACTATATACGTCATCTACATGTGTATAGGTTTTAACGTTAGCTAGTAATGAGAGGGTACCTCTCAATCCAACTATGAGATTAATGTTTGAGATTGGACATTTGAAAGCAGCTACACCTGCTACTGTATCTAGAGCTGGTATTCTCTTTGTTAATCCTTCTGATCTTGGATGGAACCCGTAAGACAGATATATTTATTCCTATATCAGAATAACTAATGTTTTCTCAAAGGTTTGTACAGAGTTGGATTGATAAGAGAGAAGTCCAATCTGAGAAAGCCAATTTGACAATCCTGTTTGAAAAATATGTCCCTCCTTGTTTGGATAACCTGCGTTACAAATTTAAGAAGATCACACCAGTTTCAGAGACGAGTATGATTCAGACTTTATGCTATTTATTGGAAGCTCTCTTGACTCCTGAAAACACTCCTCCTGATTGTTCAAAGGAACTGTACGAGTTGTACTTTGTTTTTGCCGCCGTGTGGGCATTTGGTGGGTCCATGTTTCAAGATCAGGTATATAGTAATATTGTTTTTACTGTATCTTATTTATTGAGTCAATTTTAGTTGGTTGATTATCGTGTGGAATTTTCAAAATGGTGGGTAACAGAGTTCAAGACAATTAAGTTCCCAAGTCAAGGAACTGTATTTGATTATTATCTGGACAACGAATCTAAAAAATGGCTGCCATGGACAGACAAAGTACCCAAATTTGAACATGATCCTGAAATGCCATTGCAAGTAAGATGATGTTGTTACTTATCAATATTGTAATGATTTCATTTCAGAGTGTGTTAGTACACACATCAGAGACAACACGATATCGTTACTTTGTCGATCTCCTTATGGCTAACCGTCGTCCTGTCATGTTAGTTGGTAATGCTGGATGTGGTAAAACAGTCTTGATCAATGATAAACTAACGTCACTAGATGAGGACACACTGATTACAATGATACCTTTCAATTACTACACTACATCACTTATGTTGCAACAAGTCATGGAGAAACCACTTGAGAAAAAAGCTGGACGAAATTATGGACCACCTGGTACAAAGAAACTTATTTACTTTATTGACGATATGAATATGCCTGTTGTGGATACATATGGTACAGTACAGCCTCACACACTTATACGCCAACACTTAGATTATAATCACTGGTATGATCGGACTAAACTCATCTTGAAGGAAATACACAATGTACAATATGTGGCGTGTATGAATCCAACTGCCGGTAGCTTTACTATAAATCCACGACTTCAACGTCATTTCTCAGTTTTTGCTGTTAGCTTTCCTGGCATGGACTCTCTCAAGACAATATATCAGAGTATTTTACATGGTCACATTTCATCTGGCGGTTTTAACACTCAAATTCAACGTAATTATGAAAAGATTGTTGCTGGAGCATTGGCACTGCATACTAAAGTTACCACCACCTTTTTGCCAACAGCTATCAAGTTTCATTACATCTTTAACCTTCGAGATCTTTCTAATATCTTCCAGGTTTGTTGTTTCTTGACATACAATATTTCAATTCATTTGTTTTATGTAGGGTTTATTGTTTACTGGTCCAGAATGTATTAAAACACCAATAGACTTTGTGAGGTTGTGGCTTCATGAAGCTAGTCGAGTATATGGTGACAAATTGATTGAACAGAAAGACATGGAAAACTTTCAGAAAATGAAATATGAAATTGCCAAGCAAACCTTTGAGGTAAACTAAACCAGCTGTCTTTTTGATATATGTGGAGTACTCTTTCCACAGGATCTTGATGATGGCGCTTTGAATGCTGATCCTCTCATATACTGTCACTTTGCAAGTGGTATCGGAGAACCCAAGTACCTTTCAGTCCCTTCCTGGGAATCGCTCAACAAGACCTTAGAAGAAGCATTGGAATCATACAATGAAATAAATGCAGTTATGAACTTAGTGTTGTTTGAAGATGCTATGTATCATGTGTAAGTAAAACTGTCTTTATCCCATTACACTATACTCTCTCTCTCTCTCTCTCTCTCTCTCTCTCTCTCTCTCTCTCTCTAGCTGTAGAATCAATCGTATCTTGGAGTCTCCTCGTGGTAATGCCTTATTAGTTGGTGTGGGTGGTAGTGGTAAACAAAGTCTAACTCGATTGGCTGCTTCAGTCTCAGGATTAGAAGTATTTCAGATACAACTGAGAAAAGGATATAGTGTTGGCGATTTAAAAACTGACTTAGCACAACTCTATATTAAAGCTGGACTAAAGAATATTGGTACTGTATTTTTGCTGACAGATGCACAAGTAAATACAATTTCTACTTTATGTTCTTCAATATTATTCTCTCCTTCCAGGTGCCTGATGAAAAATTCCTTGTACTTATTAATGACTTGTTAGCTTCAGGGGAAATCCCTGATTTATTTGCAGATGATGAACTGGAAAATGTTATAAATGGTTTACGTAATGAGGTCAAAGGAGCAGGCATCCAAGATACTAAAGAGAATATTTGGAAATTTTTTATTGATAGAGTTCGTCGACAACTTAAGGTTAGTAAACAGACATTTTATCTCTAAAGTTATTCTCTTTTTGTAGGTTGTACTTTGTTTCTCTCCTGTTGGTTCCACTCTGAGGGTACGTGCTCGTAAATTTCCAGCTATTGTTAACTGTACATCTATTGATTGGTTTCACGAGTGGCCTGAAGAAGCTTTGATCTCTGTCAGCTCACGTTTCCTTGCTGAGGTTGAACTCATTTCAGTAAGACAAGGCTATTCTATAGTACTCCCTTATGTACAATTATCTTATTACATAGCCCGAGGTACGAACATCTGTTAGTAAGTTCATGGCTTACGTTCATGGCAGTGTAAATGAAATGAGTAAACAATATTTGGCTAATGAAAGGAGATATAATTATACCACACCTAAAAGTTTCCTAGAGTTGGTAAGTTACCATTCATGGTTTACCATTAACTTTCATGGTTTACCATTAATTTTATATTATATTATTAAAGTTATTATCTACAATTGTTATTCTTCAATGTTTTCACATACAGATTGCCTTGTATCAGAATTTGTTGTCACGGAAACATGGGGAGTTGATTGGAAACATGGAACGTTTAGAAGGAGGTTTAGAAAAACTGAAAAGTACTGCAGCTCAAGTCGACGATCTAAAAGAGAAACTGGCAGCTCAAGAAGTAGAACTCAAACAGAAAAATGAAGATGCTGATGCCCTCATAGAAAAAGTTGGTGTGGAGCAAGAGAAAGTTGGCAAAGAGAAGGCAATAGCTGACGAGGAAGAAAAGAAAGTGGCAAAAATCAATGAGGAGGTCACAAAGAAGCAAAAGGATTGTGAAACTGATCTTGCACGTGCAGAACCAGCTTTGAAAGCAGCTGCTGAAGCATTGAATACTCTTAACAAAGCTAATTTAACAGAATTAAAGTCTTTTGGTAAACCACCTCCTATTGTAGTACAAGTGGTTGCAGCTGTGATGATGTTACTTAGCCCTTCAAACAAAATACCAAAAGATGTTTCATGGAATGCAGGAAAGAATTTTATGGGAAAAGTAGATCAGTTTTTAGATTCCTTGTTAAATTTTGATAAAGAAAATATTCAAGATCCAAACAGGAAAGCTGTGGAGCCTTACCTCCAAAATAAAGATTTTGATCCAGATTTTGTACGAAACAAGTCCTTTGCTGCAGCAGGTACTTACTATACAATGTATTCCATCTCTTTATTGTGCATTTTACAGGTCTGTGTTCCTGGACAATCAATATCGTCAAGTTTTATGAAGTATTCTGTGATGTTGAGCCTAAAAGAAAAGCTCTTGCTGCAGCTAATGCTGAGCTTGCAGCTGCACAAGATAAACTATCAAAAATTAAAGCCAAAATCAAAGAACTTGATGATAATTTAGCTGAACTTACAAGACAGTTTGAAGAAGCTACAGCCGCTAAATTAAAATGTCAAAAAGAAGCTGAAGCTACAGCCTTAACAATTTCACTTGCTAACAGGTAAAGTGCAATACAGTACTTGTTGAATGGATTTAAAATACAGTACTTGTTGAGTTGAGTTGAAAGTAAAGTACTTGTTGAATGAGTCTGTGTTATAGATTTCATACACTTAAATTGATCAATTCCCATCTCAGATTGGTGAATGGTTTAGCATCAGAGAAAGTTCGTTGGGCTGAGTCTGTGGAGAGAATGAAGAAAGAGGAGTTAATGTTACCAGGAGATGTTCTGTTGACTTCAGCCTATATCTCCTATGTTGGATGTTTCAGTCGTAGCTATCGTGAAGTATTATTAGAAGAAAAATGGTTGCCATTCTTTAAATCATTAAATGTAAGAATATTTTATAATACCCCAATAAGTATAATATTAATTTTAAAAATCGTTATCGTTTTTCATTCAGCCCTCCATTCCTCTGACTGAAAACTTAGATGTACTCTCTCTTCTCACTGATCCTGCTACTATCGCTCACTGGAACAATGAAAACCTTCCTAATGACCGAATGTCTATTGAAAATGCAACTATTTTAACTAATGCTGAGCGTTGGCCACTTATGATTGACCCTCAGTTACAAGGAATAAAATGGATAAAAACACGAGAAGGAGAAGAGCTAAAAGTTATTCGTCTTGGTGCTAAAGGGTAGGAAAGAATGGCTAAATATTTTATGTTATTTAACATGTAGATATCTGGATGCTATTGAGCGAGCTGTTTCTAATGGTGACTGTTTATTGTTGGAGAACATTATGGAATCGGTTGATGCTGTGCTCGATCCATTACTTGGTCGTTTGACCATCAAAAAAGGACGTTACATTAAGATTGGAGACAAGGAAGTAGAATACCACCCCAAGTAAGTTTCAATAAGACAAATCAAACTTGTTATACTTGTTGTACAGGTTCAGAATGATACTACAGACAAAATTAGGTAATCCACATTACAAGCCAGAAATGCAAGCCCAAGCAACTTTGATCAACTTTACTGTTACCAGAGATGGTTTAGAAGATCAGTTATTAGCAGAAGTAGTTGCTACAGAGAGACCCGACTTAGAGAGGACTAAGGTTATATTCTCTCAATGAACATACTCTAACTTGTTTTGTAGGCTGAACTGACTCGACAACAAAATGAGTTTAAGATAAAACTAAAGGAATTAGAAGATTCTCTCTTGTCACGTCTCTCATCAGCTGGAGGCAATTTCCTTGGAGACACTGCACTAGTGGAGAACTTGGAAACTACAAAGAAAACAGCTCAAGATATCGAACAGAAGGTATTATACAATTTCTAATGATATTATTCTGTGATATGTACTAGGTGGCTGAAGCCATTATCACAGAGAAAAAAATCAATGAAGCCAGAGAGAATTATCGACCAGTAGCTGCTCGTTCTTCGTTACTATACTTTATATTAAATGATCTCTATAAGATTAACCCTCTCTATCAATTCTCTCTGAAGGTATGAATACTAAGAATCAAATGTCTTCAAAGTTGTATCTCTGTCTTTCTTTAGGCATTTAGAGTAGTATTTCAGAACGCAATTAATAAAGCAGAAAAGTCAGATGATGTTAAAGTTCGTGTTGCTAATCTCATTGATAGTATCACATATATGGTATACATGTATACAACCCGTGGCTTATTTGAACGAGACAAACTCATTTTTACATCACAAGTTGCCTTCCAGGTGAGACTCAATACTCGGTATGTTTCATTCTTATAATTACTAATCAATTTCAGATATTATTATTGGACAAAGCTATTGATCCAACAGAACTGGACTTTCTCTTGCGTTTTCCTGTGGTACCCAATGTAACCAGTCCAGTTGATTTTCTTTCCCACAACAGTTGGGGCGGCCTAAAGTCTCTTTCTAATATTGAACAGTTCCGGAACCTGGACAAAGATATTGAAGGCAAGAAACAGCAAAAATTGTACAACACTTGATTATTTATTATATAGGCTCTGCTAAAAGATGGAAAAAATTTGTTGATAGTGAGACACCAGAAAAGGACAAATTCCCAGGAGAATGGAAGAACAAGACTTCTCTTCAAAAACTCTGCATGATGAGAGCTCTAAGACCTGACAGAATGACTTATGCAATGATGTAAATGAGCTTACAATATCTTTTTATATATAATTATGTACAACATGTGTTTCTATAGGCTTTATGTTGAGGAGAAACTTGGTACTAAGTATGTTGAGAAGAACAGTATTCCATTTGAAGTTTCATACCAAGAGACTGGCCCAGCTACTCCTGTTTTCTTTGTACTTAGTCCTGGTGTAGATCCACTCAAAGATGTGGAGAATCTTGGAAAGAAGTTGAACTTTACTTTTGACAACAAGAACTTTCACAATGTCTCTCTTGGACAGGTTTGTAGACAAAAACAGGAGGAAATTTTTACAATTTTTTTACAGGGACAAGAAGTTGTAGCAGAAAATGCATTAGAGCTAGCATCCAAAGAAGGTCACTGGGTTATCTTACAAGTGAGACAAGTCACATTTGCTGACCTTAATCATAACATTTCTCTTTAGAATATCCATCTTGTAGCCAAATGGCTAAGCAAGTTAGAGAAGTTGTTAGAACAATACAGTGAAGGCAGTAATGATGCCTATCGTGTGTATATTTCTGCTGAACCAGCAGCTGATGTTGCCGGTCATATTATTCCACAGGGTATTCTTGAGTCCAGTATTAAGATTACAAATGAGCCTCCTACTGGAATGATTGCTAACTTACACAAAGCTCTTGACAATTTCAACCAGGTACTTGAGACAGTTCCACATATAGTAGATTTCAATCTGGGTTTCTTTTAAGGACACGCTAGAGATGTGTTCTCGCGAGAACGAATTTAAGAGTATACTTTTCTCTCTCATCTATTTCCATGCTTGTGTTGTTGAACGACGTAAATTTGGTCCTCAAGGCTGGAACCGTTCGTATCCTTACAACACTGGGGATCTAACCATCAGTGTCAATGTACTGTATAATTATTTAGAAGCTAATGCTAAGGTTGGCCAGCTATTTATACAATGACAGCTTGTTAATGATCTTTGGTTTCTTTCACATTAGGTTCCTTGGACTGATTTGCGTTATCTGTTTGGTGAGATCATGTATGGTGGTCATATTACTGATGACTGGGATAGACGACTATGCAGAACCTACCTTGAAGAATTCATGAAACCTGAACAGGTCAGTGAGTGAAGATGAGATTACCCACTTAATAAGATGTTCTTACAGCTTGATGGTGAACTCTTGTTTGCTCCTGGATTTCCAACACCACCCAACCAAGATTATGTAGCCTATCACAAATACATTGATGATAACTTGCCACCAGAGAGTCCTACACTCTACGGTCTTCATCCCAATGCAGAAATAGGTTTTCTTACAACAACTAGTGAAAATCTCTTTCGTACTGTTTTGGAGATGCAACCTCGAGACTCTTCCAGTGGAGGTGGAGCTGCAGCAAGTAGAGAAGAGAAAGTGAAAACAATTTTAGATGAGATCCTAGAGAAATTACCTGAAGAGTTCAATATGGTGGAACTGTTTGCTCGTGCTGAAGAGAAGACACCATATGTCTTGGTAGCATTGCAGGAGTGTGAACGAATGAATGGTCTCACTCGAGAGATACGTCGATCACTCAAAGAACTGGATCTAGGACTCAAGGTAATTTATTCATGAAACAATTAAATGTATATTGTCTCTGCTTTGTTTCTTAGGGTGAGTTGACTATCACGTCAGATATGGAGAACCTTCAAAATTCCCTCTTCTTTGACAACATCCCTGATAATTGGAACAAACGAGCTTACCCTTCTATGAATGGACTAACAGCTTGGTATGCAGATTTATTACAACGTATACGTGAACTAGAGAGTTGGGTCTCAGATTTTAACATGCCAGCATGTATCTGGCTGGCTGGATTTTTCAATCCTCAATCTTTTCTCACAGCTATTATGCAATCGATGGCTCGTAAAAATGAGTGGCCACTTGACAAAATGTGCCTGCAGTGTGATGTAAGCAAGAAGAACAAGGAGGATTTTAGTAGCCCACCGAGAGAGGGAGCTTATGTTCATGGGTTGTTTATGGAGGGTGCTCGCTGGGATGTCCAGACAGGTCTTATCCAAGAGGCTCGTCTTAAAGATCTCAATCCTTCAATGCCTGTCATTTTCATCAGAGCCATTCCTGTAGATAAACAAGAGACAAAGAACATCTATGAATGTCCAGTCTACAAGACACGTCAACGAGGCCCCACATTTGTCTGGACCTTTAATCTCAAAACCAAAGAGAAGTCATCAAAATGGATCATTGCTGGAGTAGCTCTATTGCTGAGTGTTTAACTAAGCACATATTAACCTGCTCTACACACTTATTAGTATACATGTAAAACTAAAAATAATTCTTTTTGTATACTTCGTTTTTAGCAATCCTTTTAGCTTTAACTTTCTTGCTGAAGATATTTATGCCAAAGATTATAAGATATATTACCGGTTGTTAACACTTTGTATCTGCTAATAATATAATATTAAATAACAAAAACATGATGCAACATATCACACTTTTAACGGTAACAACAACAACAACAACAACGAAAACAACAACAATAATAAATGCACGTTCCTGCAATGAATTTTGTTGACACACATATCATGATATAGTGTGGGTTGGTGAGATAGACTACACAGTTATCTTTGTTAGGTTGCCTACAGCTGGTTGAGGTATAGAAACATTTCCTGTAGGTGTCTCACCATTTAACTTATGCATACGTTTTACCCTACAAAACAATAAGTGATCGTGACAATAGCCAATCTATTCATTGTCTTACCTAGGAGACCCAACTATAGGACTGCCTGATCTTGTATGTCTCATAGAATCTTTGGATATGTTAGTACGACAAGATGCCAATCTTGTCTCTAACGCCTAGTTCATAATTAAAATAATTATTCAAGATTGTATTATACTCATCCTTACCCCCACTTTTCTTAGCAATTCTCCCACCATGTTTAGAGCTGAGATTCTAGCAGATGGTGTGATAGGTTGAGGCTGTGGTATTGCAGCATGAGTGGGTGTGCCAGTGGGTGTGGCCCTCATCATAGGAGAGGTAGGAATTCCAACTGATATAGTCGATGGTTGTGAAGCTGCAAGCCGAGAAGATATTGGAGAATGATTTGCTTCTTCTGACTTGGTCTGATGTCCTACTTTGATCTTGATTTCAAGCTCTGATCTTAAGTCTATATAAAACATCATAAGAGATGTGGTTAATTTGATTACATAATTGTGGTTGATACCTCTAACTTCATCTTTCAGTCTCTGACAGGCAACGGAAAGTTGATCTTTTTCATCAAGTTCATTTTCTAATATTGCATTTCTTTCTAATGCCTAGTAAAGAAAATGTAGCAATTTGAATATGTGTGCATGTGTGTGTGTGTGTGTGTGTGTGCGTGTAAGAAAGAGAGAGAGCGAGAGAGACTAACCTGGTTTAACTTGGTTTCAAAATCATCCAATGACGTCATAGTTACTCTAATAAAAATACACATATAGTTATTCAATCATAACAAACGTAAACATCAAACATTAGGAGTTCTGTTTGCACTCAAAGAATAAAACAGTAATTTGAGATAAATCTACATTGAGAACTATCACAAGTTGTTGGGTGTTACAATACAATTAGTCCCCCACATATTAACACAGGATGGAGGATGGTAGTCATCACAAATTAATAATTAGCTATGGTATGTAAACTATGACACAGTTCAATCAACTCAACAATGGAATCCACCACGAGATAAATACTGTTGTACCAATACTGCTACCAATATGTGTGATCGTATGAAGGTTCGTATACAAAACAATGGTGTTAATGGCACGCATACACATAGACATTAGTATGTATTAACACAACAGTATAATATGGTCACCTAGTACTACACTGTTCACACATACAAGTGATATAACAACAATATGTTATCAATTGATTTTATACCTTTTTCCTCTTTCTAAGTCATCATTGATCTGTTCCAATTCTCTGACATATTTCATTATAGAGTCTTTGATTTGAATCAGTTCTAAATTCTCTGCTTGTAATGTGCTAACAGTGACATAAGACTCTGTAGATTGAGCCTCTAGTCTGCTCTGAAATAGAGAGAATAAATACAACGAATGGACACATAAGAATATATGAAAATGGACAGATAGGTGTTATATAGATGAGTGAAATGAATTCATAAGTTTAGAAATGAGAGATAAACAAAGAGATAGAAATACAGGACAGATATGATCAAAAAGGGAAGGTATCATATGTCACATTAACTATAAAGAAGACAAAACTATCCCACTAAAAAACATATACATCTTTAAATTTTAAATTTTCTTTAAATAAGCTTTTTATTGTTCTCTTTTTTGACTGGATACATGTAAAGAGTCAGTTTGTCAGACAGCTGAAGAGTAAACCAATTGAAAGGAAAGGTTTAGAATAACAGATGTTACAGGATGCTGTCAGGGAGTATTACAAATAAACCACCTGACATAACTTGTTGTGTGTACTCATTATTGCCCAATCTGGAGAGAAGTCTACCAGTCAATATACAAATTATGTTGACATATGTGTCTTTAGACATATATGGTAGTAGTAAGAGTGACATTAATGTTTGGACATTGTAGTTAGATGAGATATTCTGGCATCAGGGTTAGGGTGGGAATAGTACCTTAATCTGTTCATTTTCTTCTTCCAATCTTTGAACTTTAGCTTGTAAATCTCTGTTCTTAGCTTCTGTCTGTTCTAATGAAGTCTCTAACTCAGCCTCAAGATCTCTACTATTCTCTTGAAAGTCATCAAACTCAGCTCTTAAATCTTCTAACCTGTGTGTGTGTGTGTGTGTGTGTGAGAGAGAGAGAGAGAGAGAGAGAGAGAGAGAGAGAGAGAGAAAGAGAGAGAGAGAGAGAGAGAGAGAGAGAGTCAGAAGGTTACAGATATCACAGCTACTATTTATCAATGCATCAAAATAACAGTCAGTTATAAGAAAGCTTTCAATTTTATGCCACATCACTATGCTTTTTATCAAACAGCTGGCAACATTTGGGAAACTCAAATCAGCCGGTAGTAAGAGTTATCTATTTTCACAACCAAAAAGGCAATAAAATAATCAAATAGACTTATAAATCACATGACCACTAATACAGTTATTATATGATGGCATTAAAATAACATCAGAGAAACAAAATAATTTGTGATTTAACTTTTGTAAAGTCCCACATACCAATCATGCTCTAACTCCATATACGTACAAACGAACTAAAAATGGCCTTTACAAAATCAAAGAGAGGTATATACAACAACAGAGATAACATTTTTAGTATATCAGTGGTGGTATGATACTTGAATCTTTTATACTATTATTAAACAGATCACAGACAACAAATTACAAATCTAAAATTTCACTATATTCATGATCAAGTCCCTCATCATGACTTATAATTAGATGAATATATCAATGACCCAAAATTCTGATATACAATATAGGGGGCAGGCTTTGAAACTTTTGTGAGTTTCATAAAATCTACAAAAGATTCTATAATACGTATCTTCTGAAGAAATAGTCTAGAAGATCAGCCCCTTTGCTAGGAGAAAAAATGATCTGGTTCACTACAAGCAGTGTAATACTCAATGTGATGGACAAACCATGTTTATAGACGTGCCATTATTCACTGCACAATGCTATGGATTTTACATATTCACTTTGTGTCATTCAAACCACATCCTCATTCCCATTCTATGGTTTTAAAATAAGAAACCAAGAGAAGAGAAGCTGGACTCATGACACTAACCAGAAGACAATTAACTGTTAGATATTTCATTTTTACTGAGCAATATCTTTAATAACGAAGATTAAAACTTATCAATTATCTATTATAATTTATTATCGTTAATTATTTCATTAACTCACTCTTGTCTCAATTGTAAAGCTTGATCTTTCCAGTATTCTAGTTCTTCTTCAACGCTTCCAAATGACATGGCTTCATTGAGACTCATGGCACTTACGATAAAAAGGTAAGTAAACTAGCCAGTATCCTGTCTCATATTAAAATTACCTTTTTGATTTTTTTGTACCACAGCGATTTGTCCCTCAGGAGTCAAGGGCCTATCTACTTAGCGGACTACAAAGTGGTTATTTGACTAATTCTAATTATACGTTTGAATAAACTGTGACATGGGCGTGGTTAATTGAAGGCGTGGTCTGTGTCATAGCGGAAAGAGGGAAAAGAGCTTGTACCAATTGGTGTTTGCTCTAGGTAGGTATCAGAGGATGTCCACTTCGGACCAAGATCAAGAGTTAAAGCAAGTCTCATATGACGAAACATTTTATCCTAGAGCTGCAGACGAAAGTGAAACAGAATCTGCTACTACAGATGAAGACATGTTAGCCCCAACACCTCCCAGTAATACACAATCAACCTCGCCCACTTTACCAGATGATGCAATAATACCTCAAGAGAAGGAAGAACAAGACTTAAGTAAAGACAATACGTTAACACCAGATAAAATGGAGGAGACGACTAAAACAAACGAGGAAGGCATTATGAACACAATGATGTGTGGTGTGTGTTTCCAGCTACTACTCGATCCTATTACGTTAAATTGCGGTCATAGCTTTTGTCACGTCTGTCTAGCACATATGTGGCAAACATCGCGTAACCCCACCCTCCTTTGTCCCATGTGTCGTCAGCCATGGGCTCAACAGTTAGGCCGTCTTCCCTCGGTGAATGTTATATTTCGGTACGTAAAAATGAATATATTTCGATGTGAATTTATTTTTATATGTAGAGACATTTTAGAGCATACCTTTCCTGATAAAACCAAGGAGAGACGAGATGCTATGTCAGCAACTGAATTAGAAGTAATAAGACAATACAACGATGTACAACAAGGTAACCTATGGCAACAGGGTCGACCAGTAAGGAGACAAATTAACGCTCGAATTGATGTCCTATGTTTCTTGGCAGCAGTGTTCTTCTGTGCTATATTTGTTGGTGTAAGTTATCAATACATATAGTTGATATTAAAATGAATGGCTATTGTTTTCAGATTATTATTGTGTCAGCTGGTATATGGGCAATGGGAGGCATGCGAAGTAGTTTTATACGTAAACCTGTACCTCAGTGGTCCAATCCTGATGTTCTGGAATGGTTGGGAGGTCTTGGAGAATCTGTTCAAAAGGACACTCATGATATCTTTGAAAGGGAGGTAAGAAGATCATGTTTCAACAAATGCTAGATTGCAATGTTGTATTTGAAGAAAATTGATGGTCGTCACTTGATAAAGCTAACTGATGATAGTCTTCAGTCTTATGGAATAGTTAATGACGTGTCTAGGACTTCATTGTTACTGTCAATTGATGAATTACGAGAAGTTCAATATGCTCCTCCCCGTAACTTTGATGAATTCAAGGTTAGTAAATGAAAGATGGAAAACAAAATACACAAAGTAAGAATTTGATGAAATGAAACTATCTCTTGTAGGCTTCTAACAAAGAAGATGTGGTGCTTCTTCTATTGACCTATAAAATATTTCCTCGTCTTACGTTTGGCTATCTTTATTTCTTTCGTTACTATGAGATATTTTTACCTGTTGTTCAAGCTCAGTTGCATCGAGGGGAGGTGACTGTCCCAACTATTGAAGAGCCACCCATTGAACTACAAAAGGAACCAATCAAAGTTGAATCCATCAAAGGAACAATTGAAGAGGAAGGACAAGGAGAAACTAGACTTGATGATTCTGATGAAAAGATGGACAAGTTTCCTGAAAAACCATCTGAAGATGTTAGTAACTATTTTAAAATTGACTTAATTATCTCTTGTTATTAGATGTCAAAACAGGAACCAACTCGTAATCAACTGATAGCCATATTTATTGAGATTCTTCTTGTTCCTCATCTTGTAGTAGCAGCTTATGTTCTTACTTGGTTGCCTTCAGACTTATTTCTCTCTATCATTATATTGTTACACTGTGTAACAGCTACCTTAAGAGAAGTTAAAGATTTAAGGAACAAATTACGTATGAGAGCTGTACAAGAGAGAACTGCCTTGAAGTAAGTTCATCCACTCATCTATTTACTTAATACCTTCACTTTTTAGATCTTTATTGACGAGTATTTTTTTGTACATTATCTTTTATTTAATCTTGATGGTTGTTGGACAAGCGGTCTGCTATCTTCTACCGTCTTTTGCCCTGGACATTTTGTTTTATCTACTTCTCTTTCACATAATCTATTCACTATCCTATGACCGTATATTCAGGCCAATTTTTTCTCGTCTTGTTGGAACAGGGTTAAGATTTCTCATACAACTAAACAATCGGTAAGAGAAGTAGAATATAACACTAATTTCATTTATCAGAATATAAATTTTGAATTCTGTTGAAATAATTCATTTGTTTAATAATGTTAGCAAGAAAAAAATACATAATTAATTTAACAAATTATCATAATCATCAATTATTTTAATGTTAGCAGTATAAGAGATTACGAAGAACCATTTGTTTGAAAGTCCTTTGCAGTTTGTACAATCACATTCTCTAAGTATTCATCAAGTGGACGTATCTGAGATTGGTTGGAATAGGGAAAGAAGTGGGGGCTTTCTCGTGAAAGAAGACGCAGTGCTTGCCAACAATAATTAGGTTTATTTATTGTTTTATCTTCCTTTGAGACTTGAGATTCTGGTTTGGCTTGCTCCAGAGCTTCTTCCAGAAAAATGTCAAGAGGAGGGACGAAAATACGTTCAGCTGAAGTACAAGAATCAAGGTTATCTGGACAGAGGTTCCAAAGTCGAGAAAGCTCTTTGCTACCAATGTCTTTCTCCTCTTTCATCTTGTAGAGTTTATCACCAAGTCTCACTCGAGGGGATTGAGTAGGTATGGAAGACTGAGGTTGACTTTTTTCGAAAGAGGGACAGCCTTCATTTTTCCATGTTATCCAAGTCTCTTCTCTTTGAATGACAAGACGAATGTAGTCTGCAAACTGCTTGCCATCAGGTGGCGTCTCACTTAACAAGCTATATACTTTATTGCTAGTATCACTTACCCAAAGGGCCTGGGCATCAGTTAGAATTTGTGATGAATTCTTGAATTTAATATCACCGGTGAGATACTGAAACAGGATGAGTAGTTGAATGAGAACATGACGTCGAAAATGACTGTCACTTAACTGTAGGTTGACTAAGTTTTCACTGGTTAGATATTTGGCAAAATAATGTGAACTAGTAAATGTTTGTGAGGTGATCTCCATTGTTTCATTTTTGCTCCTTTTCTTTGTCTGGATATGTTCCAATTTATAACTAGAAAATGATTGAAGGACCTCATGAACAGTAGCTGTGAAGGTTTTCCAACGATCAGTATGGAAACATTGTGTAGGTTGACGAAAAAAATCTTGTAAGTACCACAACTTCTGATAAAGATTATAATCAACTGGTCGTTCTGATGCCAAGGTATTTTCTGATGGTAATTCTAATTCCATTTCTTCACCTTCTTCTTCTTCAGGTTGTTTCTGCTTTCCAGAGTCTGTTGTCGGTTTCTTTGCATTATATGAGGTTACATTTTCTAAATTGAAATGACTCATAAGATTGAGAGCAGACTTCTCTGAGAGAGGAAACAAACGAGCAAGAAAGAGTTGTATACGTCCACAAAATAACGTGTTCTGTGAGGAAGAGAGCCGTCTAAGGAGGTCATTACACATACGAAGCAAAAGGATTTTACCCGAACTAAAAAAAGTAGGTTTAGTCCAAGTTTTTACATGACTCTCAACAACATCAAACAAGTGTTCACAAAGATTGAGTGTGATGCAATCAAAAGCATCTGAAAGGAGAAGGAACGGAACAGAATGATAACAGATATCAGCTTCAGCACTGTGGATGGCTAAGACAACAAGGGATTTACATGATTCTACTGCAGTTTTGTGACTGTCAACAATAATATCTCGCATTACATCACGAAAAGACTGCTCAAAAATCGATTTCTTGTCACTCTCGTTGCCAAATGCCTGTTGGAAGGCTTGCTGTAATTTAGACAGGTCATTGTTACAATGAAGAATGTGTTGAGCAAAGAAATGGCGAGTTTCTAAACTGCTTTGGGCTGCCGCCATTATTACCACGAGGGTAGAGGTGTGGGGTCATCGTAGAATAATAGAGTAATAATGATGTCATAATCTCGTGTTCTTAATAGCGAGTGGGCGAATGCTTTGAAAAGGAGTGGCTACAAAATGGATGATTTTCTAGGGCTTGTCAACTGGGGAGAAATGATATGGTTCATAGTGATTACAATGATAGTTCATACTGGCGTCACTGTGCTCCTATTTTTATTCTACGAAATAATTGAAAGATATTCTTTGTTTGAAGATGCAAGGATTCAAAAAACTCCAGTAAGTAAACATCGTACATATATTATATGATATATGGTTCTTCAGCCTACAAAGCTCTCAAGACCACAACTGATCAAGTGTATTAAGTTGGTAGCAGTGTTTCATTTTATAATAGGACCTTTAGGTTTACCATTCTTCTATCTGATATTAAAACAAAGGATGACATTTGATGGACCACTTCCATCATGGTAAAACAAATCTAGACACTAAATATATTATTATCCTTTGTTCTTAGGACAGACATGGTGATCCAGATCCCAATATTTATGATAATTGTTGATACTCAGTTTTACTGGACTCATCGTCTCCTCCATACACCATATCTTTATAAGACCATCCATAAGATCCATCACCGTTATCACTATCCTATCCCATTGTCATATGAATATGCTCATCCAATAGAGAACTTCCTCGCTGGAGCTTTACCATTGCTTACAGGACCATTTCTTCTTAAAAGTCACATCTATACATTTTGGGTGTGGTTTGGTATACGGATCATAGAATCAATGGATGGTCACTCAGGCTATGATTTATGGTTTATGCCATTTAGGTATTTTCCTTTCAGACCAGGTGCACAAGTTCATGATTATCATCATTCTCATAATAAAGGTAATTATGGAGCATTCTTTACCATTTGGGACAAACTTTGTGGCACCGATCTCTCGTATGTGGCATATGATGAAGCACTAACAATTAAGAAGAAATAACAATTTTTAGTTTTTGTTTTCCAAATAATTTTTATGTATCTGCATGTTATTTTTAATTATTATATAATGGACTCTACAAATCCTTTAAACTACAAAAAAAGAGGTTGTATATTAACATAATCATATCAGTCCAGTACATTAAATAAGTTAACAAAGAAAAGGTGTGTTAAATCAGCAACTGTTAGATAATATATGTAGATCATTAGAGGTGTAGTTAATTACAAGATGTCTTTCTTAGCCACTGCTTAAAGGAACCTTTAATCTTCATTCTATGAGCATTTGTGTCCACACCAAGCTCTTCAAGTATGTCAGAAGTCATATCAAACATCATATTGCCATCTATTTCATTCTCCAGAAATTTTTCAACGTATTGATCCAATTTCAGATATCTTAGATAATCTGCTACATCTTCTTGTGTGAGATTGCCTGCAGCTTGACTTAGCTGATCATCTATAACAACAAACAAGAATAATTATATTTAAATTTTGTTAGCTAACCTGATCTGTTAGAAGCTGTTTGTTCTGGTAAAGCTGTAGGTTCTCTTTTCTCTACACTCTCTTCTTCTATAGATGAAAATCCATTGTCTTGAACTACTGCTTCAAATCCATATTGTAAACCAGTAACTGGATTATAAACTTCTTCCAATGTCAGTGGCCTAGAAACATCTCGTAAATGTTGAAATTTGTTTTCAGATGTCCACAAATCCTCAACATATTCAAACCATTTTGATTCTTCCTCTTCTTTTGTTGTTTTCTCTTCCAAAGTGTTAATTACTCTATATTGATACTTTATTGTATTGTTATTAATGAGACTTTACAACTGACTTTCTCAGACATATCCTTAATGCCATGTAATTCTTTAGTATGTGTATCTGTTGTGGCAATACTTGCTTTATCTCTGTCTCTTGCTCATCACGAATGAGGGAAAGTCCTTTCACGTAATGAAATATATCCTCCTGTGTGATAACACATGCAATGTAACATATACAATGTCAACATGTCATTCAGACCTCAGAAATTTTATCAATGTTGCTAACAAAATGTTGTTGGCAGTCTATTAGAACTTCAAGAATGACCTTTAGTTTGTGAAGGAGTTCATCAGGATATGCTGTAATAATATTAAGATATGCCACTTATTGAAATTACATACTCTGATCATATGTTTGTGGTAGTGCAAGTATCTTCTGTTTATCTTCTTCCCTCAATGGTCTCTTCATTGCTTTAGGTAGAGTATAGAAATCATATACTCCATCTTCAATCCATTCCATAACTAGTGCAAGAGTTGTGACTATTTTTTTCATTGGTATGGCACCAATACATGCACGATGAGAATTCTGAAGTCTAAAATAATATCAATGAACTTAGCTAACGCTTTTAACTGACTACTCACTTTGTCATTCCAAAATCATCAAAAATTTTCATTGAATCATTAGGGTCAACCTCATGTTGGTCATAAAGTAGTTTTGGTAATGCTTCTCTAACTGTATCATTTATGATATCATCTTTGTGTAATTGCTCATGATCCAGTCTCTACATGGAGTGATTATTAATTGCTATATTCCAACACAGTAACTGACCTGTTTTATATGTTCTATAATAGCTTTTAAACCTCGAGCTACTTCTACTATTTCATCATAACCCATTGACAACAGCTCATATTCTAATGCAACTAGGAAATCATCATTCTTAGATAGCAAAACCTATTATATAAAATACAAACAACATATTTTGTTTGATAGTCAAAAGTTACCTTGAAGTCGCCATCTATATCAGCTCTCTTCAGTGTCAACATTGACCTTTATCAAAAATAAAAAACCCTGCCATCTTTATGAATTACTAAGTCTTACTGTGTAGGATGTTCCAATTTGACAGGCTCGTTTTCAATGTAGTGAAAGGTTTTCCTTAACTTTGTTTGACAGTCATCAATCTTAAACTTTCCAGCAATATAATTGACCACAATGTCTTCTTGTATCTTGTCCAAATTATACCCTTCATTAGTTCGATGTTTACATACCAGTTGTAACAGAGATCTAGTACACATTATCCAATGATCCAAAAATAAAAAAGTAAAGAACTAGTTAACCTGCTGTTTTCAGTTACAATACATGTATGTTCATTAACTCCTATTGGATGTATACTGGGTGAGTCACAAATATACTTCTGAAAAGATGGATGGCTTTCAGCTACTAAAGATTTCATCTCATCTAAGAAATTATTATGAAAGTTGACCTGTCATAAACAAATAAATATTTTCATAATAATTAAATAATGTACTTACAATATCTTCAATAACTAAGAAAAAAATGATATCTCTTTGTTCATTAGTAGCATCTTCAGGTATAAGACAAAAGAGAGGCGTTTCTCTAGTAATGAAGGAAATATCAATTTTCTTTCTCACATCACAGTTCTTAACACTAATAGAATATCCAATAGTTTTCAGGTAATTGTTGCAGCCCTCTGTGAAATATAAGAAATGAATCATTGTATTATTACTAACACCTACCAATGACTTTCTCAAATAGTTTTATGTAGTGTATTTCAAGTTCTGGTGAGTACATTTTAGTAGCTAAATCCAGAGCTTCATACACAGTTATTTCATTAACTTGTGTCTTAGTAATAACATAAGAGAGTTCAGAGTGTATCCATTGATAGAACTCAATAAGAGAAGGAAGTAGAGCACTTCCAGCCTGAAGACGAGGGTAACGATTCACAAACCTAACTAGTAGTTCATTGGATGAACAATTTTCATGAACATAATGTGTGAAATCTCGTAATGTTGGATGAAAGGGGTAGACATTACTTAAATGTCTGTGAAAAGAGGTCAAGTCAACAATAAGATAATATTAATATATTACCTTAGCATTACCAGGAATTGGTTGGTTTGAAATATTTGACAATACTGGTCAAACTATGCATAATAATTTCAAACAACAAGACCATTTTTATCTAAAATTACTAACCTTATTTTTGACTTCATCTAATGAAGGAACAAACACTAGTTGATGCCACATTTGTTCATAATCATCTCTTTGCTCAGAAGTGCTTAACAAACCACTCTTTGGATTTTCACAACATATCTTCATCAATAACACAAAATATAATAAAATTATTCACATATAGTATACCTGTATCATTCTTTGCATAGACTGCACTATCAGTAGTGATACTTCTTCATCAGTTAGTCCAAGATTAGTACTCAAGTATAACCACATTGCATTCATTTGTGATTTACAATAGTGACGAATTCGAACAGGTTGATAGTCAGATATAACAGTTTCTTTAATAATTGATCCTGGTTGAGTCAGTAAACTGACACAAAATGCTCCAAAATTACACCAGAGAAGTAAATAGAGTGAATGCAAATTTAAATTTCCTTTCTCAGCTCGTTGTAAATATTCTGGTCTGCCATACTCCCCTTGTTCATTTAACAAAACACCACAGTCGTAAAGTCTTCCTTCTTTTATCTCTGAATCCAGCTAGAATATTATGTAAAAAGATAAAAATAGACAAATTCATACCAAAAATCCAGTAACATAAGTTCCTATAAGTTCATCAGGTGAGAAAATATGAAACCACAAATGTGTGGTTTGATCTGGACAAGCTAGAGCAACAGCTACCACACTTGCTAATGCATTACGAATTTGTTTCTCACGAGTATCTAATGTATAATAGATAATACAAACAATAATGAAGACAACACCAAACCTGGGTTATTGGAAAAAAAGAATTTACAAACAGGATCAACTTGAGAAGCATTAAGGTCTAAACATGTGTCCAATTCAGGATGCTTCTGAACAAGATCTTTGTTCAGGAAACAAGTTATTAATCTGATAAATTCATCAGAAAAATATCCCTGAAGTTGTTTACTAATGACTTTTGCAAGAGATTCAGATTTTATCTACATATACATACATAACATTTTAAACAATTGCAATTAATTAAGTAATTAAATCTTACTTCCTTTTGATAGAATTCATTATAAACACAAAGCCAAATACACATGCGAAATGCATGTATTTTTTGCATATTGAAGACTTTTCCTGTTGAGAAATTCACTGCTATCACATTTTCTTTACTGTATAAATGTAATTTACAATGGATTCTAAACATAATTACTAATTCTAACCACGAATCAGCCATTGCTTTCAATTTTCTTCCTTCGTGTTCGTTTGCATGTATATTTCTCAGTAAGATACAAACTTCACTATACAGTTGTCCTAATTCACTACCTTCAAAAAAACTTAGGAGTGAGAATTGCAAGTACTTGTAATCAGGTCTTTCCTACAAGTGGACTCAAACATATAATAAATTTTTGTTATATCTTACTCTCAGTTGATCACTGTATCTAGTTAGACAAGTAATTGGGAAGTGCTCTGTACATGTCATTATCCTGATAAACTTTTCAATACTTTTCAACTCCTTCCACAAATGCATACTGAGAAAAAACCCTCTTTTATCCTCTAAGCCTTCTTGTTGTAAGAGAGGATTGATTCTTTCAGGTAGATTGTGCAATATTGTCTATTTTGTGTACAGTAGAGCTAATATGGAATCCATATTGTATATACCTCTTGTAAGCTGATATTTTTAGCTAAATTTTCTGCTAAAATTTGCAGACATCTCTGCATGAATGCCTCCCTTTCTAAAATTAATAAAACCCTTTTTACATTATCAGTAGAGCTCTCCACCTTTTCATGAAAATATGTCAACAGTATATACAACATTTTAAAATGTACCTTTTCAAAGAAGCTCTTTAGTTTTGAAATGGCGACAAAAAGACTCATAGAGACTGTACTTCTGCAAATTTGGTCATAAGCTGCCCACAAGTACATGTTGGCTAATACACACTAGAAAAAAGCTTAAAGTTAGCATTCACATTTTAATTATACCATTTCATTGTTTGATTCATCTGACATAAAAACCTCTACACATTGTATGGGATTGATATCCTTTGGCATCATTTTTCCTATTGCCATACGTAACTGTAGAATAAGTAATTCTTAGTAACTGATGATGTATGTTGTACTTACAGTTGGTTGGAATATGTCAAGCACATTATCATGGTCGACTTTTGTGTTGTCATCTTTTGCCAATATATGAAGCAAGTAGTATTTGTATTCAGCAGGAGATAGGTAGTCCAATAGTGGAATTGAGTTAGGACTACCAGGTAAAGCTGCTTGGAAAAACCACTCACATAACAGCAGTCCACTGGAAAGATTGACTGTGTGAAATATAAATGTCAGCATTTTATTAATGACAGAGCAAAAGAAAGTTCTGCTTTGATCTTTCAGTGCCAAAATGCATCTTGAAAGAATTTCTACCATATTAACGCCATCAGATACCTATAATTACAAGAAAATGACATTTTAGAATAAAATTGTTCATTACCACCTCAATACATTCATGGAAAAAGTTAATAGCAAACGTTATGTTATCTGCTGTCAATGTCAAGCTCTCACTACACGTGATGACTATATACATCATATAAGTCTTGAAAAATTGCAGTCTTAAGTAGTCATCTTCCACATCATGAAGACAATCATACAAAGATTCTGTTTGAATCTGCAAACAATAGATAATGTATATATATATATACTGTAATTGTAATATTGCACTTACAATATCTCGATATGTCAAATACCATTGTTTGAAATCTTTTGCTTTGTCACCACTCTGTTGAAAAATGATCTTGTTCATGGAGTCAAAACTTCTTTTGATAACAAAACTGCCCAAATCTTTCTTGTCACCACTAATGGCAGGACTCATAGGTGTTTCAGAGAATGTTTGATTCTGTAGAAATAATTGTAATCTCTCCATTTGTTTGATGGTTTGAATCAAATCCATTTTGTGAATTTCAGAATGGACATGGACCCAGGCTAAAAGAGAAATGGGATCTTGTGAATTCGCATTATGATTGAAATCAAAATAGGCATCAATAACATGACTCCAATCATCTTCCTTAGATTGTGATTGTATAGCAGTAGTCTGACTGCCAGAGTGGTCAGACATACACTTGTGTTTTATGAAGTCTCCTAAATATTTTTGCCACAGCTCATCATCTCTTAAAGCTTTCACAACATGAGACAAAACAAGCATCATAGGATCATTCCTTGTGTTTTGCTAAAATGACAAAGTAAAAACATAAAATATATAGTATACTAGATAATATTGGTTTACATTGACTACTTCTTGTAGTTTTTCTTTCATCTCTTTAAACATCTCCTTTTCCATAAGTTGTTTAATTGGTTTAGAACAGACACTAGATAACGGATCAAATGCTTTAGATTTTAATTTTTTGTTTATTGTTTGCTGACAGCCATCCAGGATCTGTTCTAGATTATGGTAGACCAAACCAAAGAAAGGAAATTGGAAACCTTTATTCTCAGGAGGATGAAGAGCATGACAAGCATGTGGTAGTAAAGATAAACTTGGTAATTTGAAAAATCTACTTTTAATGATACCACCAAAGAGTTCTACAATTGTGATATTACTGCTTGAATCTGAAAAGTCATAACAGTCCAAGTTGCAATCTTGATTAATCACCCATAGCATGTAAATGATAAACTCATAAAACAATGCCTTTATTCTTGTTTGGATATAACTGGTAATGCCAAGAGTAGACTGATGACAAAATGTGAAGTGTGCAGCATCTTGAAGAAACTTTGTAACAGTTACATTATCCCAATACTGAGTGAAGAGAAAGCAGATAGCCTCTCCAACAGGAGTACACAAAGACTGGGGTTTCTCTTGTTGTTGTGAAATGTCTTTTATCAACAGTTTCTTAAGCAGAGTTTGTCTAGCAATGATGGACATTGGCTTGTTGTAGACTCCACCAGTTGTTCCAATAACCATCCTAGGAGATGTAACAGTAATAGCTTCTTCTAAGAGAGACTCTAGACTTAGACTAATAGAGCAGTCTGTATTGGGAATACCAAGTGCTACATGAAAGCATTGTCTTATATTGACAACATTTTGTAGAGATTTAGGAAGACCAGGCACAGAAATATCTGTTGTGAGAGAATCCAAATAGAAGTGGTCCCAACCGCTTAAAAAAAATACAGGGTAGCAGTGAGTGAAGAGCTGTTGTTCTTGAGGAAATTGAAGAAGAAACATAACAAGTTTCTCACTATTTAAGGACTCATTCTCCTTCTGTTCAACAATAATTCGAAGATGATTAATCATCTTAACAGTAACATCCTTCATATTAGCTATGATAAGAAAAATGATATGAACAGTGCTTTCCAGAAATGTTTGCACTTGTTTTTGAATTTCTCCCTCTAGGTCACCAGGAGAGATTTTGTAGATTTTCAGAGCCTTTAGATCATCATAAACTGTACTCTCAATTAATGATTCATCCTTCACATCTGCTGATGGATAAATGGATGGTAAATATCCAAATAAATGAGATTGTCGAGTGTAGACAAGAACCTTTTTGGAACATAATTCAGACTGCCTGTATATAACAAGTTATATTTAACACAATATGATCCATCAAACTCACCAATGATTTCTCTCTAACACTTCAAGATGTGAATTGATTAAGATCTTCAAACTGAAGTGCTCTTGAAATTCAAAGTAAGATTTAATTAAGACATTAGGCATGTGCCTAGCATTAACAACTAATGCTTCAGGAGTTAGCAGGTGCATTAAACGCTTTGTTACATATTGGACAAGCCATTGCACAATTACTGCAATAACTAGACAAGAATCTTCACCCATGAGCTGAACGTCCTCTTTACTATGTAAAGCATCAAGTGCTTCACCTACAGCACCTTTAAAATCAAACTTGCTGATAGCCCCAGAAAACCTTTCATCTTTTAAGAGCATATCAAAGATAATTTTGCTCTCTACCTTCAATTCACAATCAGAGATCTGTTAAATGTACATTTATATGTTTATAATAATTATAACGATTTCATTCAATACCTGAGGTATTTTCCATCCAGCTTTAGTCCGTAATGCATTCAAAGTAGTATCAAGTACTGCAAGGCATGTGTCATCATCACAAATTTTCTCTTCAATTTCACATAAACTTTTATATTCATGATCAAGTGAAGGTAGTAATGATAGAAGAAGTGAATGAAGTGTCTCATGGATGAACTTGTAATCACACTTTTTATCACTGAGGGTATTTTTTTGATCCAAAACTATGTCAAGAGACATTTTATTATGGCTGTCAGAATGACTGTCAGGCATAGAGCATTCTTGATGAGATGTGTAGCCAATAAAGCTTCTAGAACCACCAACCTTCTTCACCAATGAGGATACCTATATAGCAGTGGTTAATATCAATACTACATACTGAAGTATATTATACCTTCTCATAGATAGTTTTAATGATAATTTGGATATTGTAAGGCTTGGTCTTACACACACTGGAGTAGATAGCATTATAAGAGAATAAGAACTTTTCAAACCGATTCAGAAAAGGTTGAGGTGTCTTGTTTACCTCAGATTTATTCACAACTACAATACATTGAAACTTTGGATGGACTCTACATGGCATGGTGTGAGCTCCAATAGAAATATTAGTGAATAATCTCAATCCCTTTTTTGGATCATATAGAATTCGAAAATGCTGATTGAATAATTCATAAAAACTCTCATGAATTTCATTTGTCTGAAACATGAGGATAGTATGTCCTTGTTCAACTGAGTGAACAATCCCAGCAATAGTGTTAATCTTTAAAAACAACCAAAACAAATCAAATACTTACTTACAACATATAACTTACATGCATATGACTTCCTTCAACAAATTCACTACATGCAAACATTTGAGTCTCCTGCTTGTTAAGAACACCACAGGCAAACAGATATCTAACAGCTGAGTCATCTTCACTAGCATCTATGATGAATTTGTACCGAACAGTATATTCTGGTCTACTTTTAGTTTGACTATTACTAGATGGTAAATCTTTCAAACTTTGATCAACAATCTCAAGGACACTCTTATGGTACATTTTGGCATAATTTCCACCAATCTAAAAATAATGTAAACAGTGATATGTGTCATAAAGAACTTACCTTTTCTAGGAAATGCTTATGTATTATCATAAAGTCTTCATGACCACTCAAATTGCGTTCCAAAGCCTCAAGTACCATCTCTTCATTAAGTAGTCCAGTGCCTCTCTTTCTTTGCAAGAAACTTATGAAATGAAGGAAATCTCTCTGTCCATAAAAATGCCTAAATTTTTCCTCTTTCATTACTGAGTTAAAAGCTGTACAAAGCTTTGTGATCATTTCAGTTTCCATTTGAGTCAAAGGCTTTGTGGAATGCAGGAAATCATTTGCTAAAATCTTAAGGTCTTCAGAAGATGTTTCTGGACGATAAAGACTGATTGCTCGATTGGTTTTAGCAGCATCTAGTGCATGATTAGTGATAGCTACAAAGGAAACCTTTCTTCTATCAAGAAAATAGTGGAGAACTTTTAATGATTCGCGTTGCTCTTCAGGAAGACCAGCTTCATCCATGAAGACAACACAGTAAGTAGGAACAGAAGAATTATCATATATCTTTTGCCGTTGTATAGCTTGGTTAAAGAGATTCCGAATCTCTTTTGAGGTTGTATGTTGAGAACATTGATAGAAAAATGGTTGAAGTCCCTTGAAGAGTTTTATAACTTTAAAATCATCACGTTTGGAAGCCCTTCCTTTGAAGGTGTTTGCAACTATGTTAAAAGACAGACTTTTTGATGTCCCTGGTTCTCCAATGATAATAAGGGGAGTTTGTGTTTGACAGCAGACAATGTTTGCAAGAACGTTCTCTTTTAGAGCAGTTGTTTTTGCTATTCCAGGTGGTAGATCTACTCTTTCTATATACCAATCTAGTTCTTCAGTGAAGACAGTTGTAAAATTATCATATCCAAAGTTGTGTGCATTAAGAAATTCACTGTAATTTTTTCTATCTTTTTTTCCCAGTCGAAGATAATATACAAGTCCCAACGCCACTAGTACAGCTCTCATTTGCTGCTCTTCAATGGTAGAGAATTGTTTAAATTGTTTGTATGTGCTGAGCAACCACTTGTAAAAATCAAATACTCGCTGCATATCTCTTTGACTAACACAACCTTTTGCACACTTTTTTGCTTCATCACTTGAATAACCTGCTTCTCTTAATGTTTCCTCAGCATACTCCCTAATTCTAAGCTGGCTTTGCATTATAAAAAAGGCTAGTTCTTCATCCTTTAAATCAGAAATATCTTCTGTTAGTATTCTCATTTTTGCAGTGACATATTCAAGTTCTTGGATATGATTCATAGCTCCATAATCCCACTTTAAATAATTTATTGTAGGATGAAGTTCTCGCACATAATAACTTGGTTTGATCCAAACATTCTTCATGTTACGTAGTACAGCTGTACTATCATCTCGAAGAGGATTACAAGAAGCAATGATAAACACATTGTCTGGTAATGGCTATACAATCAAGTGATCATAAATGTTATATTACAATGTATTAATACTAACCTTTCCATCAACAGTTCTGTCTATAACAATTTCTTTAAAAAGACCCATACATGATGAAGTGTTTATCTCATCAAGATATACCTGTTTCCAATAAGATATATTGCACCTCTTGATAATTAATATTATACCGTTAATTGAGGTAGACATTTAGAGGTACTAAAATATCTCTTAATTCGTTCTGCATGTTCATTGACTTCATCAAAAAAATTAATCACTTCAGAAATATTTAACCCTTTCAAGATAAGGGAATAAATAAAATTTATTTATAATTTACCTATACCTGCATGTATTTCTAATTTATGAAAAGTAGATACATCTGTCTCAAGAAGTGCTCTTAACATAGTCTGTTAACAAATCGTAATCTGAATATTTTAATTCAAAAACAATTTACTTCAATTGATAAAATGTTGACTTCATTTGGTAGAATGTTAGCTCCATCTGTAATCTTCCAAAAATTGTGTGTCATATGTTTTGGGTGAATTAAAGACAATATTGGATTTTGTCTTAATTTTGAAATAGCTTTTTCTAACACTTCCATATCATTCCAATTTCCAGCTATTACACTCTCTTCATTATTGATGGATATGGCTTCTGATTGATACTGGTAAGATAACTGGAGTCTTAGTTTTCTACCTATAGTAAAAAAACAAACATCGTTAAATTATTATTGTATTTTTTGTTTACTATTTGTTATTTCTCTTAGTAATGCTTGTAGTTCCTCTTTCAATTTAGACCACTGAACTTCCCAGGAGTAGTTCCAAAGTTTGGAAAGCATCTTCAATAATTCTGTTTTTCCAACTCCAGTTTCTCCCTCAATGATAACAGACATACCACACTCACGTCTCTCATGAATATTGATCATTTTCAGAGCATAATCCAATGTGAGGACATAGTTATTTTCATCAATAATCTTCAACCTCTTATAGAGTCTTTCTTTATTTATTCCTACTTGTCTTTTAGTCACTTCAGACAACGGTAAACTGAGGGCTTTTGCTAAATATTTATCCAATGTACTCCGTTCATAAAGTTCTCTATAACACAATGAAGTTTTGCTGTAATATAATAAACTTACTTCATTGTTGGAATTTCTAGACCAAGAATTTCAAAAGCTTCTTTTTCTTCATAAGATATATCATTAGGATACAAAGTAATTAAATCAATACTACCACCACCTTCACGTTGCTCATATAGTAACTGTATGTTAGTAGTTTAATAGAAAAGAAATAAATATTACCAAGTCTACCTGTTGATGTGCTTTTAATGACCAGTCTTCTTTTGTAGATGGATCACAAAATTGTTCAACTTCCTTCAACATTGCTTTCATTAGAGTGGATCCTAACTTTGTTGTATTTTCTCCATTTGGACCCCTTCCTTGATTGAAGTTATAAGCTGGGAAATTATCTAAAAACTGGCAACGTCTCTTCATATACCTACAATATTAGTAATATAGTTATTATAGTTCAATACAGAGTGTTATCAGTTACTTAATAAACAGCTTCTGACTGATCTTACACTCTTTTGAAACATCAGGCATATAGTCATTCAATAACTCTAGACATTCAGAAATGTCAATGTCTCTTTTATTACCAAACTTGATTGCATCTCCACCTTTAATATATTTTTACTTTATATATAATGTATATAATTACTAACCATTTCTATACAGGCAATCTATCCCTTCTTCTGTCTTTTTTTCTTCTAATTTAAGAGCTCTCAAATACTTACACACTAGTTGTACATCGTTATCAACTACATAAGGTATATTGGAATCAATCAGCTTCTCAGAGCCAATAAAGTAAAATGTGGGCAATAGATCTTGAAATGAAGAGAGATTTGTGTTAGGATTATTGGTAATTGATGGAACCTGTATAAATACAGACTTTATGACATTAGTCACACAGATGTTAATCATACCTCAATGTATACTTTCCATTTAAGTTGTTTGGAAACACCAAAAGACAATCCAGTGTGTAAGTCTTGTACAAAACCCAAAATGAACAGGTCAAACATAAACCATCCAATTTTGTTCATTAGTTGAGTGAAATACTTTGTTTCTTCATCTGCTACATTGCTCTATACAAATATACTATCATGTATAATCAAATGTTTATATGACATACTCCTGGTGGTAAAAGTGTGAAATTAATGTGAATAGAAGTCTCATTTTCACCATTTAAGGAATTTAGACTACTGAGAACATTACTGGTAGAGAAGGCCTCATTGATAGGTATGACCATACAGGACTGACCAAGCTGGGTTTTGATATAATGTGTCTTACCATTACCTAGATTACACATTCATAAAAATATTCAGATTACATATGAGATAAATTACAGCTATTATGTTTTGTAGTTTATTTATAGTGTAATCTGCTTATCATATGTTCATTAATAATATAACAATTAGCAATCACAATTACCTTGTGAACCATACACTAGCTCAATAATGTCAAAATAGTGATTTTCTGAAAGCTTTCTTACTGCATCTTCTTTTGCCTCAGGTTTCTGTATAAGAAAAATATACATATGTATGCATCTATGTGCTTATATATATATATACATATGCACACACACACATAAATTACTGACAATGGTATTGATGTATGGAGCTTCATATAAAAGTGAAGAAGACGTCTCAACAAAATGAATAGTACAACAATTTCCAGACTTTAACATTCTTCCATAAATTTCTATATGTTGTTGTATCAAACTCTACATGATCAATATTGAAACTCATTTTTATGTCATTTTAGTGATTATATACCTCTTGTAATTCAGAAGGTAATTTGTTTACTTCAAGAAAGTAATAATGCCTGGGAAAAAACTCTATCCTCTGGAACATTAGCCTAATATCACTTTCTGTTATGTCAGAATGACATCGAAAAATCTCATAAGATTTAGGTAACTGCTCATTAATGGAAGCAAGATACACCATGAGTTGCTTGGGTGAAAATTTAAGACATTGATGAAGAACAGCATGGTTATGGTATGTTGAAATGTGTTGAGGAGGTGGAAGTGGTAACTGTAATCCAGGGAACTGAAATAATGCATCAAGAAATGATCCTACTATTTCTGTTGGGACTCCAACAAGATTTACAGAATCCAATAAGGTCTCCTAAATTTAATAAATGAAATTAATGTGAATATATAAAACTCACCATATGACACACGACATCATCACTGTAGTCAACTGGCACAAGAAAACAAAGTTGTTTTAAAATTCTTGTTGCTTTTTCTCTTTTTGATAAGTCAGCAGAATGGATTACTTGATAGAACTTAAGTGCCCTAGCATTTGTGAAAAAGGAAAGCCACCTAAATTTGTCTCTGTTAATTGATGCCTCATCAGACCATTTCTTCTTAACTTTTTCTAACTCCATTACCTATGACAAGTCATTGATCTCAGTATTAGTATACATTTTCTAGAGCTTACTACTTCTTTCAATTCAAAACTTTTAGCAGAACACTTGACTTTGTGAGGGAAAGCAGATTCAGAATAGTCAGGATGTCCCATGTCATATAGTGATTCCATCTGTCTTTGCATCTTAATTACTATCTACATAATTAAAGAAATTTTAAATTGATTAAATACCAATCCTTTGAATTACTTCAAATAGTTCCATAAATGATCCTATATCAGCATTATGATCATTGGGATTACCAAATCCAAGTCGGTGAATGAAGTCTTTAATCTCAGTGCTATTCCAGACTATTACATTAGAACTTTGAAGACTAGCAAAATCTGAGCTCACGTTTAATTCCTTCTGGAATGGTTGGAACATCAAAATAAGTCTGTTTGCATTGCTTTCAGCCAATGCTGAGACTGTGATATGGAATGTGCCTTTATCAACAATGGTGCATAACTCAGTAGTAGTGTTAGCAATTGTGTCTCCCTGAAGTAGAAACAAGGAAAAATCATCAAGTATTGTACATTATTTATGCATACCTCAGCTATTGAGAACCACATTGTAATTAGATCTATATTACTACTGACTGTTTGCAACTGAGTGAGACATGTGGATGGTTCCAGCTGGGACACAGTATCTATAAGTTCCTGAAATGAGAGCTCTGGATTATTTAATGGAACAAGAAGATAGAACACAGTGTACAGAGTTGTTAGAATGTCTCCATTGTATTCTTCATGTTGAAACCTCTGAGTTACAAGGGTTAATAACTGTTCAAATTGAACTTGGCCTTTTCCTCGAAAATTGTTTTCATTCAGAAACTGTAGAAGTTCTTTAGTATTTCTGTTAAGAGGCTCAAAAAGATTCAAAAACTTAAATTTCTCATTGGGATTTTGGTGCACTCCTTTGATGTACAAAAGACTTTCAATTTTATTGATGGTGTCAATAATAGTCTTTAACTCTTCTTCAATATCTCTTTCTTGCTTTTCCTCCATTCTGTTTTCATTTACAAGTTTCTTTAACTCTATCATATTCTGACTGCTCATACATTGCGAAAGTTGAAAATCTTCACAAAATGTGAAAAGCGAGTTGACATTTTTGAGAATTTGATGAATAATCATCTTGTTTTCAAAATGAGAAATAACAACATTAACATTGGGATGTTTCTGGAAGCCAACGAAATCAACCAGAATTTGAATTTCCTTTCTAATATCATTGGAAAATGTTTTAATGTCAATAAACATGGCAGTTCCAGTCAGAATGCTTTCTAACTTTTGCTTCACAATCATTAAGTTTTGTGCCAGCTCTTCAGTCGTTATATTTTTGTCAAGCGGTAACAATTCTTGCATGCATCTTTTAAAGAGAAAGCTTTTCTGTAAATGGAAATGATCAAGCATTGTCATCACTGGCAATAGAGGATGAAGGAAACATTTCAACTTTCTAATGATATCATTCAATTTCTTGAGGGTCACTGTTACTTTAACATGAAGAGAAGGACTAGTGAGAGGTAATTGCTGGCAGATAACTTCAATGGGCTTTGTGCCAGGAAAATAAAATGAATTCTTAATATCCTTCAAAAGTTCTTCAGGCATTTCCACCCTATAATCCAATAATATGTCATGAAGACTGGACCTACAATGATTTAAATAAGATTTCAATTTAAGCTTATATATAAATTGACAGTATTTATTAAAAATCATCATAAAATTATTTAATGGTACTGGTGAAATGATGTAATAGTAAATAACTACTAAGATATTGGAGAGGGAGGAGGTAATTCAGTATCTTCAATTGAGATCAGAGGTACACATCATTGCATGTAGCTAGTATTCACAGTATATGCATTGGTTTCAGGAGCCACCGCTGAATTTTGACCATAATTTAAAAGTAACCATTGAGTATTATGGCAACATGATAGTAAGACTACATGGGAAATGACATCATTAATTGACTAAAATTATCATTCATGTTTGATTCAGTATATGTAGCTTAGCTCAAATTTTGGGCATATGCAAAGCACTATGAATATAGCTTAAAATTCAGCATTGTAGATATTCAGAACAATAAAGGAAGCCATAAATTTTAAAGGTCAATAATAATAATTATTAGTGTTATATATGAAATTTCTTCTTATCAATAAAGAATAGTGTTACTGCTAAATCTGAAAGCGATTGTAAATTAAATTATGTAAAGGAGCATGAAAATCATTTGAAAATAGAATCTGGTATTGGTTTAAAGGAGGCTAAAAGTTATTTAGTAAATGCAGATATAAGAAAAGCTCAACTATGTTTCTAGTCTTCATAGTTACTTGGTTCCTTCTGCTGCTCTTAAATTTACTATACATAATAGTCATGTTTAGTGCTACTTTCTTAGAAGTTTTGTATACTTACAAAATTTATTTTCAAAATTGGAGATACAAATTGTTATAACTACTATTGTGTGGAATATTGTCAAACAGAATTAGAAATCTGTTATTAAGGCTCAAGGGATAAATTTAATAAACTTACCAATTAGATGAATTGTTTGGTTGAATTCGAATTAAAGAAGTTGATAGGTTCATGTGACAATCGCGAAATTCTTTCTGTTTCTTTTTTATATCATGCTCCAGTACCACTATATCATCCATTCCAAATTGTTTAGCTACTTCACAGATGATATGCCTTTTACCAAAATATTCATACAATTGATCATAACTGACTTCATCACTATTGAACTGCTTCTTCCAATTGTTCAGAACTCGTCTAAGTGTATCTACTACACCAATATATGCCTTTACTCCAGGAATGTTAGGAAGTCTAGACAGACCTGGTGTGTTTCCAAATTCACGATTAATTATACCAATTCGAACAAGAACAACTTCAAGTTGACTGATCCAGTTCATACTTTCCTCTGATGTCTGGATCTTGTCACAAACATCTCCAATAATTTTCCAATAAAATTCATGTGACTGATTATCTGAAGAAACATGTATCTTTTTCATCATATCTTGACAAACAGAATTAGCTATGATTCTGAAGATATACAGATTCTGTTCATCATTAAGATGTCCAACAAAGAAAGTAGACAAGCTCTGCATGTAGTGAATATAATAACAATAAACAAATATTATCATTACCTCAGCAATTTCATTTAACACAATCTTTTTGAAATCATTTGATGAATTTAGTTGTTTCTGTAGAGATTATGATAATGAAACATAAAAGTCTAGGAACTACAATTTCACCTGAATTTTCATAAAGACATCTTTATCAACTATTAATGTTCCAATGTTGTTTTTTGAGCAATACTCCTTCAAAAAAACACAGAATTCTTCTTTTACTGCAATATCACTATAATCATTGACCTCCAACAAGGACTTCACTTGAAGTTGGACAAGATCCAATACAAACTTCATAGGCTCTTCCCTTGATACATAACATTGAGATAATGGTTTTAACAAGTGATCTACTAAGAATTTGTGATTGGATGCTCCTTTAAAGCTGTAGGTAGAACAAACAGTTAAGTATGATAAATAGAATACATTATGAACCTCTCTGAAAAATGAACTAAAGCTTCCACATGATAACTAGATATTGCGCCATTAGAGTTAACGTTGGAAGTAAGTTTCTCTTCGTAATATCTGAAGAACTGAAGAACTATCTAAGAAATCAAAGATTACTTAATTAAAATGTACATTAAACTATTTACTTCTGTATTCCAAATTTTATACCGGCAAGAGAGATCAATAAATTGTTTCAAATTAATGCTTTGAAGATTTTCTTGCCCACATTCCTGCACCTGTAGTAATTTAATTTGATTATAATTATCGTAGTTATGATTTGAGACAGTACCTTTTTGAAACAGTGCTTTGATAGTTCACAATGATCACAAAATGTATATGACTGATCATTAAAAATCATATCCAAAGTGGATAAACTTTCTTCAGCTTTCATGTTTAAGAATTTTAATATAAACGTTATCCACTCTTTTAATCCAATTTCAAGCTTTTCATTATAAACATTCTTATAACAGCAATACACACTTTCAAGATAATGAAATCCCTGTTAAAAATGAAAATAAATTTTAGTAATTATATATTTCATCGCACCTCTGTTACAACATTCCCTTCTACTGTTACTGTTGATGTGTATTCCTGTTTTTGTCTTTCATCATTTGCACTAATAGCTCTTTTATGAACTGTCAATGCTTCGTCACAAAAGTATTCACAAACTATATCAACAGTTATCCACTTATTCAGACATGAGACAATATTTCTATTACAAGAAGAATTTATAATTAAATGTACAAACAAGATCTCACTCCATGTCAGAAAATGAGCGTGGACTTCTAGATTTTGTCAGCATCATTTTAAGGGCTCCACAACCAAAGAAATAATGCTCAGGAGGTAAATCAAGACACATGGTATCTTGAAAACAATAAAATAACTCTCCCACTACTTCAGAGCTCAGAGTTGTGGCTGAGAGAAACTAATAAAAACAAAAAGCATAAATTACTGTGAAGAAAATACTTACACTAGACATGTAATTCCATGCACGAAGTGGAGAAAATTTACATGTATTGACTTCACAATCTTTAAATTTAATTGCTACACTAACTATAAAATAAAGTGAATTAACATTACAAAATATTTAGCTTTCCATCAAACTAACTCCATTTTATTAGTGCTTTCAAATAAACTGATAAGTTTGATTTATCCATTTCTTCTGGGTTTGTTTCATCTTTAATGTGTCGCACTAGCGTAAGTATTGCTTTGTGGAGACTGTGATATACAGTACAAGGCCTCGAATCAAATGTCATAACTTTGAAATTCCCTCTATTAAAACAATGATATTAACAATAGTCTCATGATTAATATAATAGCTATAATGTAGGGTTTTCTAACATTATTGATTGGGCTATCCCACTATAAAAATGGATAGATTGATTTAACCAGTGCATTGTCATTTTTGTTGAAAATAGTACATAATGAAATACTGAGAAGTGTTCTGTTTTAATATATTACAGCTGTTTAGACATTGTTGATTTTAATGGCATAAAAAGACGTAGGTAACAGATTTCTTTATTAAGAGAAAGCAACAGATGCTCTACCCTTCCATTGTTACTACAGTGCAAACATAAGAAGGAAATAAACTACATTGTGTATACAAATTAAAGTGGTTACTGTTTAACAAGATATTATACAGAATCTTATAACTCTTGACAATCAACTACAAGATTTGTCATTAGTATATTAGTAATAAGAACATGTGGTGTTTATACATTTCTCAGTATCTAGTCATGTATTATATACAAAGACAATGACTATAGATTGATTAAATCAACCATCCCATTTTACAGTGATAAATATAAACAATTTATAATAAGCTAGGATGTATGATTGGCTATATTCACTGATGTTATTTGCTGTAATTATTACCTGAGATATAATTTTGTATATAGTGCTAGCAATTATTTAATTAATTTAGTCATATTATGTATTGTCATTTGGGAGAAGCTATAGAATGACTAAAGATGCAAGAATGGGTCAAATTTAATCTCTGCATGGTACACTATGTATTTTTATGTAGTGAATTCATTTACTTTGACAAGCAGAAAATTTAGTATGAATAGACATTTGGCAAGATTCTGTCTGACATGAAATATTTATAAGACAATATAGTGTGATTTTAATAATTATTATCTTATTTCATATTCTTGTTAATCATACATAAAATGGATTACCTGTTATAGAAAATATTCACTATTCTTGTCAATTCCTCTTGTGACAACAAAAGGATACAATTTTTCATTTCATTCCTTAATTCTTTGATAGCTGTTGATGTTTTCTTGTCGAGTCTATCTTTATCTGTAGACCTTTGGTAATGGAACTGTTTTTATGTCTAGTACACTCAATATTACTTACTTTAGCAATATGGCTAATAAATGAATAAGAAAGAGGAAATCATCATTAATGATTTCATGAAGTTGTTCACGTAAGAGTGTTATAGCTTTGCATACACTTTTATCCTATAACAAAAATAGGACAATAAATTAGTCAATAAAATTATCAGTGATTTATCTACACCAGAGCCTGCCAGATCAGGTCTAGGCCAAGTCATAAGGGTATCAGTTTTCAAGTTTTTAATGACACTTCGTCATTCACATAGTTGCTCTAGGCACATAGCTACTTAATTTCAGATAACTTATAGTAGTTCAAAATTACTTTTAATATGTAAAACAGCATCATAATATAGAAAATGTTGTGTATTAATTTAGTACTATGGATAAATAACCATGCCCTTATGAATATATATACAAACTAGCTGCATATATGTACCATTGTAAGTCTGCCATCTACAAGGATTTGACTACACCATTGTTAACATTACAGATATGTATGCTATAAATACATTAGTAATCCATACTTTCAACAATTCTCCGTCCACTATGACTTTTGTTATCTGTTTAAACACAGCAGGATGATCACTGATAATCACTGAACTTGATCGACCAGGAAAAACATAAATTTCAAAATATTCCAGTAAAGATTGTGGCGATGACACAATATCTAAATGAAGTAGTGATATATTTAGATCTGTGAAGGAATACTAACCTTCATCCTGATCAACATCAATTAAAGAAAATCTGCATTTACTACAACGTTCAAGAATTTGTTTGTTACTGGCTGAAGTGATATATACTGGAATATGAATGCAAAAATCAGGTATGTGGAGCTGTGGATTCAACTGTAATTCTGTGATCAATAGTACAGCAATAGTTGCTTCTATCTTCTCATATCTTTCCAAATGACCTCTCAGTACTTCACAATCATCAGTTTCTAAGGAATGGCAACGTACATGTTCAACTGTTTCCTCTTTGAAAGATATAAAAAACTCTTGGTCTTCTAATGGTTTGAGTCTTTCACTTTGGGAGACCTCAAATGGAGCTTTAGTAATCTCAATATATTTTTTAGTTCCTGACTCATTCCAAACACACAAACCTGAGGTTGTGTTTTTTAATAATATTTCTTTTGTGTAAATTGAAATACCTTCAGAAAGCATTTTCAGTGATGGTGCACCTTGATAGTTTGCTATACGTTCTGGTAGTGAGGCTGATACATATACAAAGTCATCTGAAAGAGTAGAATAAATACATAGTAGCTATAAAATAGGATTAATACCTTGTATTGAAGGAGGTGAATGCTGATATAAGCATGACTGACTAGTGTTATTCAGCAAATTAGGAGTTGAATGGTCAATGACATCATCAGAAGGTGACTGTTTATCCTCAGGAGATGACTGGTCAATATTAATTTCAAGGAGTGACTGTTCAATGCTTTTCTCCTGTAATGTAGGTGATGACTCTCTATCTTGTAGGTTAGGAGGGAACTGTTTATTTTTATCCACTGGAGAGTTGGAAGGTGATGGATCCATATTATCCCTTGCTAGAATAAGCAATCTAATAATAAATGAATAGAACTATAATCTTTAATAATGGCAATGTTTCTAATTCTTTAAATTATCACTTAATTAAATATTAGGTTAATTGTGTGTCAGCAGTCAGTGTTTTATTCCTCTTTGTTACTTACAATAATACAATGCAACAATAAAAGACAAAAAAGTAGACACACCTGTATAGTTACCATGTGGCCTAAAACAATTAGGACTGCTACATTTATAAAATTGGATTGGTTGATTTAACCAATCTATGTTCATTATAATTGTATATAATATATGATGTGATAATTAGAAATATAGTAAACACTACTCTATTCTCATACTAATATACTAATGACAAATCATGTAGTTGATTGTCAAGAGTTATGATATTCTGTATAACATCTCATTAGACAATAGCCACCTTAATGTGTATACACAATGTAGTCTATTTACTTCTTATGTTTCCACTGTAGTAACACGCAATTCTTATGTTTGCACTGTAGTAACAATGAAGGGTAGAGCATCTGCTGCTTTAGGAAATCTGAGACAGTCTGACCTTGGGACTGGCCCAGTGGAACAGTCTGAAATTGGGCCACATACTTTAACACTTTTATGCTTAATGTTTAGGTTTTATAGGTCAGAAGTAGGGATTAGTATTAAAATACGTTTATCTTGGACTGTCCCACCTCTTAACACCTATACATCTTACTTAATGCATATACTTTCTTAGTGAAACTATATCAGTTATGACTAAAGTCAAAATATCTTGATTTTCTGTTAGAATTACATGTGTTTTTAAAATGTAAACCAAGTAAGATATTTTAGATCAACACTAATCCCAAATATCTTACTTGGTTTACATTTTAAACTGTCTTGGTTTCCAGTTAGAACATATGTAATTCTAACTGGAAACTAAGAAGTTTGAGTTTAGTAGCAATCCTTTTATTTACAGTTTAATTCAAGTTATATAATTTATCTTTTGACACTGCTATACTTATATGTAGCAATTGCTACATCCCTGCTTTGTTTCTACACTTTTTTGCACTGCTGTTCCTACATCTTAATCTAGTCATTTTTAAAATGGTATTAATCACATTTGTTTCCATTCTCAAGTAATAGCAATAACTGGCACTATTCAAGTTTGGAAGTGACTGTAGGAACAGATAGAGACAAGTCCATAGAATGAATAAAAGCAGTACAGTATCAAAGAGTTACAAACTAATAATATTCATTATGTGGTAGTGTGCATGCTCATGCAGTTATATTCTTATTAATGAATGATAAGCAGGTAAAATTTCATTTAACTAATAGGTTATATAATTATAGTTGGCAAGAAACTATCATTTTGTGAATTATTTTAACTAATATTGTAAGTCTCATGCACTATAGCTATGAAAAGACTCAATAATGGCAAGGTGCTTAACAGTTGTTTTGTGTCCATTGAGCACTATTGTACATTACTAAACCCATTGAGCACTACTGTACATGTGCTAAATGATAATATATATAGAGGACAAAATTGTTGATTTCAATAATTGAAATCAACAATTTTAAGAACAAAGTAACTGGCAACAACAACAACTTGGGATTTCATAAAAGATATTGCTTTTGGGTCAATATCTTTTACAAGTCCCTCATTGGCAGGTTTGTGACACATGATAGATAACACGTATATTTAATTATCTGGTCAGATTAGACAATTTCTCAATAAAGTTTGAACTTCACAATACTGATTCAGTATAGGTTTCATTTTAATAGAAAACTCTGTGTGTATTCACTAATTAACTCACGTACTCAGTTCCATCTTCCATCTTAAAACTCTGAGAAACACGTCGTCGTAAAGTGAGAATAAACGAGAAGGTTTGGTATAATAATATACGTGAGTAACGCTACATTGTAGTTAACACTTCCGTTATTGAAATTAGTTATTAAAGTTCACTGTGACTACAATGACAGTCAAGTAAGATTCTTTGTTTAAAGATGCAAAAATTCAAACAATTCCTGCAAGTATATATTTCTTTCAGTCTGAAAACCTCTCAGACTAGAAGTAAATGTAACAATATATCAAGCTGCACATGGTAGCAGTACAGTGTTGTATGGTATAGTAGAACCTTTGGGTTTAGTATTAAGGCAAAGGATGATATTTGATGAATCACTTCCATCATAGTTAAGGTACTACAGCAGAGAATATGTTCAATATTATTCTGACATTTACCCACAAGTTTGAACATATAATACATATGAGACAGATGTGTTACATTTTCTCTACCAAGCTTCAGTCATAACTTTCAACTGCATTGTCAATATAAAACTGTTGTTCTACCATGTCTATAGTGAGTTGATCAATGAAATCACTTGATTTCAGATTTTAAAATATCATAGCAATCTTGATAAGTAGGAGATTTTATAATCAAATTCCCAAACACTTTGTGTTTACGTTACTGATAGAATCGAAATGTGCACTGAGATAAATATTTTGCTGAATGTATCACCACTCTACCATTGTTATATAAATATGCTAGAGAACTTGATTATTGGAATTTTGCATTACTTATGGACCATTTATTCTTAAAAGTTACATCTATATATTTTGGGTGTGGTTGTATACATGGATGCTAACTGCTCTATGGCTTATGGCATTTAGGTATTTTCCTTTCAGACCAGGTGCACAAGTTCATGATTATCATCATTCTCATAATAAAGGTTACTATAAAGCATAACTATGGTAACTGTGGGTGGTATCAGCTCTTATAATAGCGAGTGGGCGAATGCTTTGAAAAGGAGTGGCTACAAAATGGATGATTTCCTAGGGCTTGTTAACTGGGGAGAAATGATATGGTTCACAGTGATTACAATGATAGTTCATACTGGCGTCACTGTGCTCCTATTTTTATTCTACGAAATAATTGAAATATATTCTTTGTTTGAAGATGCAAGGACTCAAAAAACTCCAGTAAGTAAACATTGTACATATATTATATGATATATGGTTCTTCAGCCTACAAAACTCTCAAGACCACAACTGATCAAGTGTATTAAGTTGGTAGCAGTGTTTCATTTTATAATAGGACCTTTAAGTTTACCATTCTCCTATCTGATATTAAAACAAAGGATGACATTTGATGGACCACTTCCATCATGGTAAAACAAATCTAGACACTAAATATATTATCATCCTTTGTTCTTAGGACAGAAATGGTGATCCAGATCCCAATATTTATGATAATTGTTGATACTCAGTTTTACTGGACTCATCGTCTCCTCCATACACCATATCTTTATAAGACCATTCATAAGATCCATCAGTTATCACTACCCTATCCCATTGTCATATGAATATGCTCATCCAATAGAGAACTTCCTTACCGGAGCTTTACCATTGCTTACAGGACCATTTCTTCTTAAAAGTCACATCTATACATTTTGGGTGTGGTTGTGTATACGGATCATAGAATCAATGGATGGTCGGTCACTCAGGCTATGATTTATGGTTTATGCCATTTAGGTATTTTCCTTTCAGACCAGGTGCACAAGTTCATGATTATCATCATTCTCATAATAAAGGTAATTATGGAGCATTCTTTACCATTTGGGACAAACTTTGTGGCACTGATCTCTCATATGTGGCATATAATGAAGCACTAACAATTAAGAAGAAATAACAATTTTAGTTTTTGTTTTCCAAATAATTTTTATCTATCTGCATGTTATTTTAATAATTATATAATGGACTCTACGAATCCTTTAAACTACACAAAAAGAGGTTGTATATTAACATAATCATATCAGTCCAGTATATTAAGTAAGTTAACAAAGAAAAGGTGTGTTAAATCAGCAACTGTTAGATAATATATGTATCATTACATGTGTAGTTAATTACAAGTCGTCTTTCTTAGCCACTGTTTGAAGGTACCTTTGATCATTATTCTATGAGCTTTTGTGTCCACACCAAGCTCTTCAAGTATATCAGTAGTTATATCAAACATAATATTGCCACCTATTCCATTCTCCAGAAACGTACCAATGTATTGATCCAATTTCAGATATCTTAGATAATCTGCTACATCTTCTTGTGTGAGATTGTCTGCAGCTTGACTTAACTGATCATCTATAACGACAAACAGGGATAATTATATTTGAATTTTGTTAGCTAACCTGATCTGGTAGAAGCTGTTTGTTCTGGTAAAACTGTAGGTTCTCTTTTCTCTACATTCTTTTCTTCTATAGAAGGAAATCCATTGTCTTGAACTGCTGCTTCAAATCCATATTGTAAACCAGTAACTGGATTATAAACTTCTTCCAATGTCAGTGGCCTAGAAACATCTCGTAAATGTTGAAATTTGTTTTCAGATGTCCACAAATCCTCAACATATTCAAACCATTTTGATTCTTCTTCTTTTGTTGTTTTCTCTTCCAAAGTGTTAATTACTCTATATTGATACATTATTGTATTGTTATTAATGAGATTTTATAACTGACCTTCTCAGACATATCCTTAATGCCATGTAATTCTTTAGTATGTGTATCTGTTGTGGCAATACTTGCTTTATCTCTGTCTCTTGCTCATCACGAATGAGGGAAAGTCTTTTCATGTAATGAAATATATCCTCCTGTGTGATAACACATGCAATGTAACATATATAATGTCAACATGTCATTCAGACCTCAGTGATTTTATCAATGTTGCTAACAAAATGTTGTTGGCAGTCTATTAGAACTTCAAGAATGACCTTTAGTTTGTGAAGGAGTTCATCAGGATATGCTGTAATAATATTAAGATATGCTATTTATTGAAATTACATACTCTGATCATATGTTTGTGGTAGTGCAAGTATCTTCTGTTTATCTTCTTCCCTCAATGGTCTTTTCATTACTTTAGGTAGAGTATAGAAATCATATACTCCATCTTCAATCCATTCCACAACTAGTGCAAGAGTTGTAACTATTTGTTTTATTGGTATGGCACCAATACATGCACGATGAGAATTCTGAAGTCTAAATTAATATCAATGAACTTAACTAACGCTTTAACTGACTACTCACTTTGTCATTCCAAAATCATCAAAAATTTTCACTGAATCATCAGGGTCAACCTCATGTTGGTCATAAAGTAGTTTTGGTAATGCTTCTCTAACTGTATCATTTATGATATCATCTTTGTGTAATTGTTCATGATCCAGTCTCTACATGGAGTGATCATTAATTACTATATTCTAACACAGTAACTGACCTGTTTTATATGTTCTATAATAGCTTTTAAACCTCGAGCTACTTCTACTATTTCATCATAACCCATTGACAACAGCTCATGTTCTAATGCAACTAGGAAATCATCATCCTTAGATAGCAAAACCTATTATATAAAATACAAACAACATATTTTGTTCGATAGTCAAAAGTTACCTCAAAGTCGCCATCTATATCAGCTCTCTTCAGTGTCAACATTGACCTTTATCAAAAATAAAAAACCCTGCCATCTTTATGAATTACTAAGTCTTACTGTGTAAGATGTTCCAAGTTGACAGGCTCGTTTTCAATGTAGTGAAAGGTTTTCCTTAACTTTGTTTGACAGTCATCGATCTTAAACTTTCTGGCAATATAATTGACCACAATGTCTTCTTGTATCTTGTCCAAATTATACCCTTCATTAGTTCGATGTTTACATACCAGTTGTAACATAGATCTAGTACACATTATCCAATGATCCAAATATAAAAAAGTAAATAAGTAGTTAACCTGCTGTGTTCAGTTACAATACATGTATGTTCATTAACTCCTAATGGATGTATACTTTGTGAGTCACAAATATACTTCTGAAAAGATGGATGGCTTTCAGCTACTAAAGATTTCATCTCATCTAAGAAATTATTATGAAAGTCGACCTGTCATAAACAAATAAATATTTTCATAATAATTAAATAATGTACTTACAATATCTTCAATAACTAAGAAAAAAATGATATCTCTTTGTTCATTAGTAGCATGTTCAGGTATAAGACAAAAGAGAGGTGTTTCTCTAGTAATGAAGGAAATGTCAATTTTCTTTCTCACGTCACAGTTCTTAACACTAATAGAATAGCCAATAGTTTTCAGGTAATTGTTGCAGCCCTCTGTGAAATATAAGAAATGAATCATTGTATTGATACTAACACCCACCAATAACTTTTTCAAATAGTTTTATGTAGTGTATTTCAAGTTCTGGTGAGTACATTTTAGTAGCTAAATCCAGAGCTTCCTTCACAGTTATTTCATTAACTTGTGTCTTAGTAATAACATAACAGAGTTCAGAGTGTATCCATTGATAGAACTCAATAAGAGAAGGAAGTAGAGCACTTCCAGCCTGAAGACGAGGGTAACGATTCACAAACCTAACTAGTAGTTCATTGGATGAACAATTTTCATGAACATAATGTGTGAAATCTCGTAATGTTGGATGAAAGGGGTAGACATTACTTAAATGTCTGTGAAAAGAGGTCAAGTCAACAATAAGATAACATTTATTCATTACCTTAGCTTTACCAGGAATTGGTTGGTTTGAAATATTTGACAATACTGGCCAAACTATGCATAATAACTTCAAACAAGATTTTCTTTTAAAACACTAACCTTATTTTTGGCTTCATCTAATGAAGGAACAAACACTAGTTGATGCCACATTTGTTCATAATCATCTCTTTGCTCAGAAGTGCTTAACAAACCACTCTTTGGATTTTCACAACATATCTTCATCAATAACATAATATATGATAAAATATCCACATATAGCATACCTGTATCATTCTTTGCATAGAATGCACTATCAGTAGTGATACTTCTTCATCAGTTAGTCCAAGATTAGTACTCATGTGTAACCACATTGCATTCATTTGTGATTTACAATAGCGACGAATTCGAACAGGTTGATAGTCAGAAATAACAGTTTCTTTAATAATTGATCCTGGTTGAGTCAGTAAACTGACACAAAATGCTCCAAAATTACACCAGAGAAGTAAATAGAGTGAATGCAAATTTAAATTTCCTTTCTCAGCTCGTTGTAAATATTCTGGTCTGCCATACTCCCCTTGTTCATTTAACAAAACACCCCAGTCGTAAAGTCTTCCTTCTTTTATCTCTGAATCCAGCTAGAACATTATGTAAAAAATTAAAACTAGACAAATTCATACCAAAAATCCAGTAACATAAGTTCCTATAAGTTCATCAGGTGAGAAAATATGATACCACAAATGTGTGGTTTGATCTGGACAAGCTAGAGCAACAGCTACCACACTTGCTAATGTATTACGAATATGCTTCTCACGAGTATCTAATGTATAATAGATAACACAAACAATGATAATACAATACCAAACCTGGGTTATTGGAAAAAAAGAATTTATAAACAGGATCAACTTGTTTTTCTTCATAGTCTACAGACTTGATATGAATACTATCAATACTCTTAAACTGAGAACCATAAAGGTCTAAACATGTGTCCAATTCAGGATGCTTCTGAACAAGATCTTTGTTCAGGAAACAAGTTATTAATCTGATATATTCATCAGAAAAATATCCCTGAAGTTGTTTACTAATGACTTTTGCAAGAGATTCAGATTTTATCTACATATATATACATAACATTTTAAGCAATTGCAATTAATTAAGTAATTAAATCTTACTTCCTTTTGATAAAATTCATTATAAACACAAAGCCAAATACACATGCGAAATACATGTATTTTTTGCATATTGAAAACTTTTCCTGTTGAGAAATTCACTGCTATCACTTTTTCATTACTGTATAAAGGTAATATACAACGGATTCTAAACATAATTACTAATTCTAACCACGAATCAGCCATTGCTTTCAATTTTCTTCCTTCGCGTTCGTTTGCATGTATTTTTCTCAATAAGATACAAACTTCATTATACAGTTGTTCTACTTCACTACCTTCAAAAAAACTTAGGAGTGAGAATTTGTAATCAGGTCTTTCCTACAAATGGACTCAAACTCAAAATACATTTTTTTATATCTTACTCTCAGTTGATCACTGTATCTATTTAGACAAGTAATTGTGGAGTCCTCTGTCATTATCCTGATAAACTTTTCAATACTTTTCAACTCTTTCCACAAATGCATGCTGAGAAAAAACCCTCTTTTATCCTCTAAGCCTTCTTGTAGCAAGAGAGGATTGATTACTTCAGGTAGATTTTGCAATATTATCTATTTTGTGTACAGTAGAGCTAATATGGAATCCATATAATATATACCTCTTGTAAGCCAATATTTGTAGCTAAATTTTCTGCTAACATTTGCAGACATTGATAGAAAAATGGTTGAAGTCCCTTGAAGAGTTTTATAACTTTAAAATCATCATGTTTGGAAGCCCTTCCTTTGAAGGTATTTGCAACTATGTTAAAAGACAGACTTTTTGATGTCCCTGGTTCTCCAATGATAATAAGGGGAGTCTGTGTTTGACAACAGACAATGTTTGCAAGAACTTTCTCTTTTAGAGCAGTTGTTTTTGCTATTCCAGGTGGTAGATCTACTCTTTCTATATACCAATCTAGTTCTTCAGTGAAGACAGTTGTAAAATCAACATATCCAAAGTTGTGTGCATTAAGAAATTCACTGTAATTTTCTCTATCTTTTTTTCCCAGTCGAAGATAATATACAAGTCCCAATGCCACTAGCACAGCTCTCATTTGCTGCTCTTCGATGGTAGAGAATTGTTTAAATTCTCTCATTTGCTGCTCTTCGATGGTAGATAATCGTTTAAATTGTTTGTATGTGCTGAGCAACCACTTGTAAAAATCAAATACTCTCTGCATATCTCTTTGACTAACACAACCTTTTGCACACTTTTTTGCTTCATCACTTGAATAGCCTGCTTCCCTTAATGTTTCCTCAGCATACTCCCTAATTTTAAGCTGGCTTTGCATTATAAAAAAGGCTAGTTCTTGATATTTTGAATCAAAAATATCTTCTGTTAGCATTCTCATTTTTGCAGTGACATATTCAAGTTCTTGGATATGATTCATAGCTCCATAATCCCACTTTAAATAATTTATTGTAGGATGAAGTTCTCGTACATAATAACTTGGTTTGATCCAAACATTCTTCATGTTACGTAGTACTGCTGTACTATCATCTCGTAGAGGATTACAAGAAGCAATGATAAACACATTGTCTGGTAATGGCTATACAATCAAGTGATCATAAATGCTATATTACAGTGTATTAATACTAACCTTTCCATCAACAGTTCTGTCTATAACAATTTCTTTAAAAAGACCCATACATGATGAAGTGTTTATCTCATCAAGATACACCTGTTTTCAATAAGATATAATGCACTTCTTGATAATTAATATTATACCATTAATTGAGGTAGACATTTAGAGGTACTAAAATATCTCTTAATTGGTTCTGCTTGTTTATTGACTTCATCAAAGAAATTAATTACTTCAGAAATATTTAACCCTTTCAAGATAAGGTAATAAATAAAATTCAATTATAATCTACCTATACCTGCATGTATGTTTAATTTATGAAAAGTGGATACATCTGTTGTAAGAAGTGCTCTTAACATAGTCTGTTAACAAATTGTAATCTGAACATTTTAATAGAAGAATAATTTACTTCAATTGATAAAATGTTGACTTCATTTGATAGAATGTTAGGTCCATCTGCAATCTTCCAAAAATTGTGAGTCATATGCTCTGGGTGAATTAAAGACAATATTGGATTTTGTCTTAATTTAGAAATAGCTTTTTCTAACACTTCCATATCATTCCAATTTCCAGCTATTACACTCTCTTCATTATTGATGGATATGGCTTCTGATTGATATTGGTAGATAGTAAAAAACAAACATTGTTAAATTATTATTGTATTTTTTCATTTACTGTTTGTTATTTCTTTCAGTAATGCTTGTAGTTCCTCTTTCAATTTAGACCACTGAACTTCCCAGGAATAGTTCCAAAGTTTGGAGAGCATCTTCAATAATTCTGTCTTTCCAACTCCAGTTTCTCCCTCAATGATAACAGGCATACCACACTCACGTCTCTCATGAATATTGATCATTTTCAGAGCATAATCCAATGTGAGGACATAGTTATTGTCATCAATAATCTTCAACCTCTTATAGCGTGTTTCTTTATTCATTCCTACTTGTACAACTTCAGTCACTTCAGACAATGGTAAACTGAGTGCTTTTGCTAAATATTTATCCAATGTACTTCGTTCATAAAGTTTTCTACAATACAATGAATTTTTGTTGTAATATAATAAACTTACTTCATTGTTGGAATTTCTAGACCAAGAATTTCAAAAGCTTCTTTTTCTTCATAAGATATATCATTAGGATACAAAGTAATTAAATCAATACTACCACCACCTTCATGTTGCTCATATAGTAACTGTATGTTAGTAGTTTAATAGAAAAGAAATAAATATTACCAAGTCTACCTGTTGATGTGCTTTTAATGACCAGTTTTCTTTTGTAGAGGGATCACAATATTGTTCAACTTCCTTCAACATTGCTTTCATTAGAGTGGATCCTAACTTTGTTGTATTTTCTCCTTTTGGACCCCTTCCTTGATTGTAGTTATAAGCTGGGAAATTATCTAAAAACTGGCAACGTCTCTTCATATACCTACAGTATTAGTAATATGATTATTATAGTTCACAACACAGTGTTATCAGTTACTTAATAAACAGCTTCTGACTGATCTTACACTCTTTTGAAACATCAGGCATATAGTCATTCAATAACTGTTTACATTCAGAACTCTCAATGTCTCTTTCATTACCAAACTTGATTGGATCTCCACCTTCAATATATTTTTACTTTACATACAATGTATACAATTACTAACCATTTCTATACAGGCGATTTATCCCTTTTCCTTGTTTCTTTTCTTCTAATTTAAGAGCTCTCAAATACTTACACACTAGTTGTACATCGTTATCAACTACATAAGGTATACTGGAATCAATCAACATCTCAGACCCAATAAAGTAAAATGTGGGCACTAGATCTTGAAATGAAGAGAGATTTGTGTTAGGATTATTGGTAATTGATGGAACCTGTATAAATACAGACTTTATGACATTAGTCACACAGATGTTAATCATACCTCAATGTATACTTTCCATTTAAGTTGTTTGGAAACACCAAAAGACAATCCAGTGTGTAAGTCTTGTACAAAACCCAGAATGAACAGGTCAAACATAAACCATCCAATTTTGTTCATTAGTTGAGTGAAATACTTTGTTTCTTCATCTGCTACATTGCTCTATACAAATATACTATCATGTATAATCAAATGTTTATATGACATACTCCTGGTGGTAAAAGTGTGAAATTAATGTGAACAGAAGTCTCATCTTCATCATTTAAGGAATTTAGACTACTGAGAACATTACTGGTAGAGAAGGCCTCATTAATAGGTATGAGCATACAGGACTGACCAAGCTGGGTTTTGATATAATGTGTCTTACCATTACCTAGATTACATATTCATAAAAATATTCAGATTACATATGAGATACATTACAGCTATTATGTTCTGTAGTTTATTTATAGTGTAATCTGCTTATTATATGTTCATTAATAATATAACAATTAGCAATCACAATTACCTTGTGAACCATACACTAGCTCAATAATGTCAAAATAGTGATTTTCTAAGAGCTTTCTTACTGTATCTTCTCTTGCCTCAGGTTTCTGTATAAAAAAAATATACATATGTATGAATCTATGTGCTTATATATATACATATGCACACACACACATAAATTACTGACAATGGTATTGATGTATGGAGCTTCATATAAAAGTGAAGAAGACGTCTCAACAAAATGAATAGTACAATAATTTCCAGACTTTAACATTCTTCCATAAATCTCTATATGTTGTTGTACCAAACTCTACATGATCAATATTGAAACTCATTTTTATGTCATTTTAGTGATTATATACCTCTTGTAATTCAGAGGGCAATGTGTTTACTTCAAGAAAGTAATAATGCCTGGGAAAGAACTCTATCCTCTGGAACATTAGCCTAATATCACTTTCTGTTATGTCAGAATGACATCGAAAAATCTCATAAGATTTAGGTAACTGCTCATTAATGGAAGCAAGATACACCATGAGTTGCTTGGGTGAAAATTTATGACATTGATGAAGAACAGCATGGTTATGGTATGTTGAAATGTGTTGAGGAGGTGGAAGTGGTAACTGTAATCCAGGGAACTGAAATAATGCATCAAGAAATGATCCAACTATTTTTGTTGGTACTCGAACAAGATTTACAGAATCCAATAAGGTCTCCTATAATTTAATAAATGAAATTAATGTGAATATATAAAACTCACCATATGACACACGACATCATCACTGTAGTCAACTGGCACAAGAAAACAAAGTTGTTTTAAAATTCTCGTTGCTTTTTCTCTTTTTGATAAGTCAGCAGAATGGATTACTTCATAGAACTTAAGTGCCCTAGCATTTGTGAAAAAGGAAAGCCACCTAAATTTGTCTCTGTTAATTGATGCCTCATCAGACCATTTCTTCTTAACTTTTTCTAACTCCATTACCTATGACAAGTCATTGATCTCAGTATTAGTATACATTTTCTAGAACTTACTACTTCTTTCAATTCAAAACTTTTAGCAGAACACTTGACTTTATGAGGGAAAGCAGATTCAGAATAGTCAGGATGTCCCATATCATATAGTGATTCCATCTGTCTTTGCATCTTAATTACTATCTACATAATTAAAGAAATTTAAAGTGATTAAATACCAATCCTTTGAATTACTTCAAATAGTTCCATAAATGATCCTATATCAGCATTATGATCATTGGGATTAGCAAATCCAAGTCGGTGAATGAAGTCTTTAATCTCAGTGCTATTCCAGACTATTACATTAGAACTTTGAAGACTAGCAACATCTGAGCTCAAGTTTAATTCCTTCTGGAATGGTTGGAACATCAAAATAAGTTTGTTTGCATTGCTTTCAGCCAATGCTGAGACTGTGATATGGAATGTGCCTTTATCAACAATGGTGCATAACTCAGTAGTAGTGTTAGCAAGTGTGTCTCCCTGAAGTAGAAACAAGCAAAAATCATCAAATATTGTACATTATTTATCCATACCTCAGCTATTGAGAACCACATTCTAATTAGATCTATATTACTACTGACTGTTTCCAACTGAGTGAGACATGTGGATGGTTCCAGATGGGACACAGTCTCTATAAGTTCCTGAAATGAGAGCTCTGGATTATTTAATGGAACAAGAAGATAGAACACAGTGTACAGTGTTGTTAGAATTTCTGCATTGTATTCTTCATGTTGAAATCTCTGAGTTACAAGGGTCAATAACTGTTCAAATTGAACTTGGCCTTTTCCTCGAAAATTGTTTTCATTCAAAAACTGTAGAAGTTCTTTAGTATTTTCGTTAAGAGGCTCAAAAAGATTCAAAAACTGAAATTTCTCATTGGGATTTTGGTGCACTCCTTTGATGCATAAAAGGCTTTCAATCTTATTGATGGTGCTAATAATAGTCTTTAACACTTCTTCAATATCTCTTTCTTGCTTTTCCTCCATTCTGTTTCCATTTACAAGTTTCTTTAACTCAATCATATTCTGACTGTTCATACATTGTGAAAGTTGAAAATCTTTACAAAATGTGAAAAGTGAGTTGACATTTTTAAGAATTTGATGAATAATCATCTTGTTTTCAAAATGAGAAATAACAACATCAACATTGGGATGTTTCTGGAAGCCAACGAATTCAACCAGAATTTGAATTTCCTTTCTAATATCATTGGAAAATGTTTTAATGTCAATAAACGTGGCAGTTCCAGTCAGAATGCTTTCTAACTTTTGCTTCACAATCATTAAGTTTTGTGCCAGCTCTTCAGTCGTTATATTTTTGTCAAGTGGTAACAATTCTTGCATGCATCTTTTAAAGAGAATGCTTTTCTGTAAATGGAAATGATCAAGCATTGTCATCACTGGCAATAGAGGATGAAGGAAACGTTTCAACCTTCTAATGATATCATTCAATTTCTTGAGGGTCACTGTTACTTTAACATGAAGAGAAGGACTAGTGAGAGGTAATTGCTGGCAGATAACTTCAATGGGTTTTGTGCCAGGAAAATAAAATGAATTCTTAATATCCTTCAAAAGTTCTTCAGGCATTTCCACCCTATAATCCAATAACATGTCATGAAGACTGGACCTACAATGATTTAAATAAGATTTCAATTTAAGCTCCTATATAAATTGACAGTATTTATTAAAAATCATCATAAAATTATTTAATGGTACTGGTGAAATGATGTAATAGTAAATAACTACTAAGATGTTGGAGAGGGAAGAGGTAATTCAGTATCTTCAATTGAGATCAGAGGTATACATCATTGCATGTAGCTAGTATTCACAGCATATGCATTGGTTTCAGGAGCCACTGCTGAATTTTGACCATAATTTAAAAGTAACCATTGAGTATTATGGCAACATGATAGTAAGACTACATGGGAAATGACATCATTAATTGACTAAAATTATCGTTCATGCTTGATTCAATATATGTAGCTTAGCTCAAGTTTTGGGCATATGCAAAGCACTATGAATATAGCTTAAGATTCAGCATCGTAGATATTCAGAACAATAAAGAAAGCAATAAATTTTAAAGGTCAATAATAATAATTATTAATGTTATATATGAAATTTCTTCTTATGAATAAAGAATAGTGTTACTGCTAGATCTGAAAGCAATTGTAAATTAAATTATGTAAAGGAGCATGAAAATCATTTGAAAATAGAATCTGGTATTGGTTTAAAGGAGGCTAAAAGTTATTTAGTAAATGCAGATATAAGAAAAGCTCAACTATGTTTCTTGTCTTCATAGTTACTTGGTTCCTTCTGCTGCTCTTAAATTTACTATACATAATAGTCATGTTTAATGCTACTTTCTTAGAAGCTTTGTATACTTACAAAATTTATTTTCAAAATTGGAGATACAATTTGTTATAATTACTGTGTGGAATATTGTCAAACAGAATTAGAAACCTGTTATTAAGGCTCAAGAGATAAATTTAATAAACTTACCAATTAGATGAATTGTTTGGTTGAACTCGAATTAAAGAAGTTGATAGTTTCATGTGACAATCGCGAAATTCTTTCTGTTTCTTTTTTATATCATGCTCCAGTACTACTATATCATCCATTCCAAATTGTTTAGCTACTTCACAGATGATATTCTTTTTACCAAAATATTCATACAGTTGATCATAACTGACTTCATCACTATTGAACTGCTTCTTCCATTTGTTCAGAACTCATCTAAGTGTATCTACTACACCAATATATGCCTTTACTCCAGGAATGTTAGGAAGTCTAGACACACCTCGTGTGTTTCCAAATTCACGATTAATTATACCAATTCGAACAAGAACAACTTCACGTTGACTGATCCAGTTCATACTTTCCTCTGATGTCTGGATCTTGTCACAAACATGTCCAATAATTTTCCAATAAAATTCAAGTGACTGATTATCTGAAGAAACATGTATTTTTTTCATCATATCTTCACAAACAGAATTAGCTATGATTCTGAAGATATACAGACTCTGTTCATCATTAAGATGTCCAACAAAGAAAGTAGACAAGCTCTGCATGTAGTGAATATAATAACAATAACAAATATTATCATTACCTCAGCAATTGCATTTAACACAATCTTTTTGAAATCATTTGATGAATTTAGTTGTTTCTGTAGAGATTATGATAATGAAACATAAAAGTCTAGGAACTACAATTTCACCTGAATTTTCATAAAGACATCTTTATCAACTGTTAATCCTCCAATGTTGTTTTTTGAGCAATACTCCTTCAAAAAAACACAGAATTCTTCTTTTACTGCAATATCACTATAGTCATTGATTTCCAACAAGGACTTCACTTGAAGTTGGACAAGATCCAATACAAACTTCATAGGCTCTTCCCTTGATACATAACATTGAGATAATGGTTTTAACAAGTGATCTACTAAGAATTTGTGATTGGATGCTCCTTTAAAGCTGTAGGCAGAAGAAACAGTTAAGTATGATAAATAGAATACATTATGAACCTCTCTGAAAAGTGAACTATAGCTTCCACATGATGATTACTAGATATTGTGCCATTAGAGTTGGAAGTAAGTTTCTCTTCATAATATCTGAAGAACTGAAGAACTATCTAAGAAATCAAAGATTACTTAATTAAAATGTACATTAAACTATTTACTTCTGTATTCCAAATTTTATAGCGGCAAGAGAGTTCAATAAATTGTTTCAAATTAATGCTTTTAAGATTTTCTCGCCCACATTCCTGCACCTGTAGTAATTTAATTTGATTATAATTATCGTAGTTATGATTTGAGACAGTACCTTTTTGAAACAGTGCTTTGATAGTTCACAATGATCACAAAATGTATATGACTGATCATTAAAAATCATATCCAAAGTGGATAAACTTTCTTCAGCTTTTATGTTTAAGAATTTTAATATAAACGTTATCCACTCTTTTAATCCAATTTCAAGCTTTTCATTATAAACATTCTTATAACAGCAATACACACTTTCAAGATAGCTAAATCCCTGTTAAAAATGAAAATAAATTTTAGTAATTATAAATTTTAATGTACCTCTGTTACAACATTCCCTTCTACTGTTACTGTTGATGTGTATTCTTGTTTTTGTCTTTCATCATTTGCACTAATAGCTCTTTTATGAACTCTCAATGCTTCGTCACAAAAGTATTCACAAACTATATCAACAGTTATCCACTTATTCAGGCATGAGACAATATTTCTATTACAAAAAGAATTTATAATTAAATGTATGAACAAGATCTCACTCCATGTCAGAAAATGAGCGTGGACTTCCAGATTTTGTCAGCATCATTTTAAGAGCTCCACAGCCAAAGAAATTATGCTCAGGAGGTAAATCAAGACACATGGCATCTCGAAAACAACAAAATAACTCTCCCACTACTTCAGGGCTCAGAGTTGTGGCTGAGAGAAACTAATAAAAACAAAAAGCATAAATTACTGTGAAGAAAATACTTACACTAGACATGTAATTCCATGCACGAAGTGGAGAAAATTTACATGTATTGACTTCACAATCTTTAAATTTAATTGCTACACTAACTATAAAATAAAGTGAATTAACATTACAAAATATTTAGCTTTCCATCAAACTAACTCCATTTTATTAGTGCTTTCAAATAAACTGATAAGTTTGATTTATCCATTTCTTCTGGGTTTGTTTCATCTTTAATGTGTCGCACTAGCGTAAGTATTGCTTTGTGGAGACTGTGATATACAGTACAAGGACTCGAACCAAATGTCTTAACTTTGAAATTCCCTCTATTAAAACAATGATATTAACAATAGTCTCATGATTAATATAATAGCTATAATGTAGGGTTTTCTAACATTATTGATTGGGCTATCCCACTATAAAAATGGATAGATTGATTTAACCAGTGCATTGTCATTTTTGTTGAAAATAGTACATAATGAAATACTGAGAAGTGTTCTGTTTTAATATATTACAGCTGTTTAGACATTGTTGATTTTAATGGCATAAAAAGATGTAAGTAACAGATTTCTTTATTAAGAGAAAGCAACAGATGCTCTACCCTTCCATTGTTACTAAAGTGCAAACATAAGAAGGAAATAAACTACATTGTGTATACAAATTAAAGTGGTTACTGTCTAACAAGATATTATACAGAATCTTATAACTCTTGACAATCAACTACAAGATTTGTCATTAGTATATTAGTAATAAGAACATGTGGTGTTTATAAATTTCTCAGTATCTAGTCATGTATTATATACAAAGACAATGACTATAGATTGATTAAATCAACCATCCCATTTTACAGTGATAAATATAAACAATTTATAATAAGCTAGGATGTATGATTAGCCATATTCACTGATGTTATTTCCTATAATTATTACCTGAGATATAATTTTGTATATAGTGCTAGCAATTATTTAATTAATTTAGTCATATTATGTATTGTCATTTGGGAGAAGCTATAGAATGACTAAAGATGCAAGAATGGGGCAAATTTAATCTCTGCATGGTACACTATGTATTTTTATGTAGTGAATTCATTTACTTTGACAAGCAGAAAATTTAGTATGAATAGACATTTGGCAAGATTCTGTCTGACATGAAATATTTATAAGACAATATAGTGTGATTTTTAATAATTATTATCTTATTTCATATTCTTGTTAATCATACATAAAATGGATTACCTGTTATAGAAAATATTCACTATCCTTGTCAATTCCTCTTGTGACAACAAAAGGATACAATTTTTCATTTCATTCCTTAATTCTTTGATAGCTGTTGATGTTTTCTTGTCGAGTCTATCTTTATCTGTAGACCTTTGGTAATGGAACTGTTTTTATGTCAAGTACACTTAATATTACTTACTTTAGCAATATGGCTAATAAATGAATAAGAAAGAGGAAATCATCATTAATAATTTCATGAAGTTGTTCACGTAAGAGTGTTATAGCTTTGCATACACTTTTATCCTATAACAAAAATAGGACAATAAATTAGTCAATAAAATTATTAGTGATGTATCTACACCAAAGCCTGGCAGATCAGGTCTAGGCCAAGTCATAAGGGTATCAGTTTTCAAGTTTTTAATGACACTTCGTCATACACATAGTTGCTCTAGGCACATAGCTACTTAATTTCAGGTAACTTATAGCAGTTCAAAATTACTTTTAATATGTAAAACAGCATCATGATATAGAAAATGTTGTGTATTAATTTAGTACTATGAATAAATAACCATGCCCTTATGAATATATATACAAACTAGCTGCACATATGTGCCATTGTAAGTCTGTCATTTACAAGGATTTGACTACACCATTGTTAACATTACAAATATGGATGCTATAAATACATTAGTAATCCATACTTTCAACAATTCTTCATCCACTATGACTTTTGTTATCTGTTTAAACACAGCAGGATGATCACTAATAATCACTGAACTTGATCGACCAGGAAAAACATAAATTTCAAAATATTCCAGTAAAGATTGTGGTGATGACACAATATCTAAATGAAGTAGTGATATATTTAGATCTGTGAAGGAATACTAACCTTCATCTTGATCAACATCAATTGAAGAAAATCTGCATTCACTGCAACATTCAAGAATTTGTTTGTTAATAGCTGAAGTGATATATACTGGAATATGAATGCAAAAATCAGGTATGTGGAGCTGTGGATTCAACTGTAATTCTGTGATCAATAGTATAGCAATGGTTGCTTCTATCTTCTCATACGTTTCCAAATGACCTCTCAGTACTTCACGATCATCAGTTTCTAAGGAATGGCAACGTACATGTTCAACTGTTTCCTCTTTGAAAGATATCAAAAACTCTTGGTCTTCTAATGGTTTGAGTCTTTCACTTTGGGAGACCTCAAATGGTGCTTTAGTAATCTCAATATATTTTTTAGTTCCTGACTCATTCCAAACACACAAACCTGAGGTTGTGTTTTTTACTAATATTTCTTTTGTGTAAATTGAAATACCTTCAGAAAGCATTTTCAGTGATGGTGCACCTTGATAGTTTGCTATACGTTCTGGTAGTGAGGCTGATACATATACAAAGTCATCTGAAAGAGTAGAATAAATACATAGTAGCTATAAAATAGGATTAATACCTTGTATTGAAGGAGGTGAATGCTGATATAAGCATGACTGACTAGTGTCATTCAGCAAATTAGGAGTTGAATGGTCAATGACATCATCAGAAGGTGACTGTTTATCCTCAGGAGATGACTGGTCAATATTAATTTCAAGGAGTGACTGTTCAATGCTTTTCTCCTGTAATGTAGGTGATGATTCTCTATCTTGTAGGTTAGGAGGGAACTGTTCATTTTTATCCACTGGAGAGTTGGAAGGTGATGGATCCATATTATCCCTTGCTAGAATAAGCAATCTAATAATAAATGAATAGAACTATAATCTTTAATAATGGCAATGTTTCTAATTCTTTAAATTATCACTTAATCAAATATTAGGTTGATTGTGTGTCGGCAGTCAGTGTTTTATTCCTCTTTGTTACTTACAATAATACAATGCAACAATAAAAGACAAAAAAGTAGACACACCTGTATAGTTACCATGTGGCCCAAAACAATTAGGACTGCTACATTTATAAAATTGGATTGGTTGATTTAACCAATCTATGTTCATTATAATTGTATATAATATATGATGTGATAGTTAGAAATATAGTAAACACTACTCTATTCTCATACTAATATACTAATGACAAATCATGTAGTTGATTGTCAAGAGTTATGATATTCTGTATAACATCTCATTAGACAATAGCCACCTTAATGTGTATACACAATGTAATCTATTTACGTCTTATGTTTCCACTGTAGTAACACGCAATTCTTATGTTTGCACTGTAGTAACAATGAAGGGTAGAGCATCTGCTGCTTTAGGAAATCTGAGACAGTCTGACCTTGGGAATGGCCCAGTGGAACAGTCTGAAATTGGGCCACATACTTTAACACTTTTATGCTTAATGTTTAGGTTTTATAGGTCAGAAGTAGGGATTAGTATTAAAATACGTTTATCTTGGACTGTCCCATTGAGCTTCTGAATATGTGCCACCATTGTGTAATTACCTGTACAGATGCATTATATCCTCTTAACACCTATACATCTTACTGAATGCATATACTTTCTTAGTGAAACTATATCAGTTATGACTAAAGTCAAAATATCTTGATTTTCTGTTAGAATTGCATGTGTTTTTAAAATGTAAACCAAGTAAGATATTTTAGATCAACACTAATCCCAAATATCTTACTTGGTTTACATTTTAAACTGTCTTGGTTTCCAGTTAGAACATATGTAATTCTAACTGGAAACTAAGAAGTTTGAGTTTAGTAGCAATCCTTTTATTTACAGTTTAATTCAAGTTATATAATTTATCTTTTGACACTGCTATACTTATATGTAGCAATTGCTACATCCCTGCTTTGTTTCTACACTTTTTTGCACTGCTGTTCCTACATCTTAATCTGGTCATTTTAAAATGGTATTAATCACATTGTTTCCATTCTCAAGTAATAGCAATAACTGGCACTATTCAAGTTTGGAAGTGACTGTAGGAACAGATAGAGACAAGTCCATAGAATGGATAAAAGCAGTACAGTATCAAAGAGTTACAAACTAATAATATTCATTATGTGGTAGTGTGCATGCTCATGCAGTTATATTCTTATTAATGAATGATAAGCAGGTAAAATTTCATTTAACTAATAGGTTATATAATTATAGTTGGCAAGAAACTATCATTTTGTGAATTATTTTAACTAATATTGTAAGTCTCATGCACTATAGCTATGAAAAGACTCAATAATGGCAAGGTGCTTAACAGTTGTTTTGTGTCCATTGAGCACTATTGTACATTACTAAACCCATTGAGCACTACTGTACATGTGCTAAATGATAATATATATAGAGGACAAAATTGTTGATTTCAATAATTGAAATCAACAATTTTAAGAACAGAGTAACTGGCAACAACAACAACTTGGGATTTCATAAAAGATATTGTTTTTGGGTCAATATCTTTTACAAGTCCCTCATTGGCAGGTTTGTGACACATGATAGATAACACGTATATTTAATTATATATAATTATGTGGTCAGATTAGACAATTTCTCAATAAAGTTTGAACTTCACAATACTGATTCAGTATAGGTTTCATTTTAATAGAAAACTCTGCGTGTATTCACTAATTAACTCACGTACTCAGTTCCATCTTCCATCTTAAACTCTGAGAAACACGTCGTCGTAAAGTGAGAATAAACGAGAAGGTTTGGTATAATAATATACGTGAGTAACGCTACATTGCAGTTAACACTTCCGTTATTGAAATTAGTTATTAAAGTCCACTGTGACTACAATGACAGTCAAGTAAGTTTCTTTGTTTAAAGATGCAAAAATTCAAACAATTCCTGCAAGTATATATTTCTTTCAGTCTGAAAACCTCTCAGACCAGAAGTAAATGTAACAATATATCAAGCTGCACATGGTAGCAGTACAGTGTTGTATGGTATAGTAGAACCTTTGGGTTTAGTATTAAGGCAAAGGATGATATTTGATGAATCACTTCCATCATAGTTAAGGTACTACAGCAGAGAATATGTTTAATATTATTCTGACATTTACCCACAAGTTTGAACATATATATAATACATATGAGACAGATGTGTTACATTTTCTCAACCAAGCTTCAGTCATAATTTTATACTGCATTGTCAATATAAAACTATTGTTCTACCATGTCTATAGTGAGTTGATCAATGAAATCACTTGATTTCAGATTTTAAAATATCATAGCAATCTTGATAAGTAGGAGATTTTACAATCAAATTCCCAAACACTTTGTGTTTACATTACTGATAGAATCGAAATGTGCACTGAGATAAATATTTTGCTGAATGTATCACCACCCTACCATTGTTATATAAATATGCTAGAGAACTTGATTATTGGAATTTTGCATTACTTATGGACCATTTATTCTTAAAAGTTACATCTATATATTTTGGGTGTGGTTGTATACATGGATGCTAACTGCTCTATGGCTTATGGCATTTAGGTATTTTCCTTTCAGACCAGGTGCACAAGTTCATGATTATCATCATTCTCATAATAAAGGTTACTATAGAGCATAACTATGGTAACAGTGGGTGGTATCAGCTCTTATAATAGCGAGTGGGCGAATGCTTTGAAATGGAGTGGCTACAAAATGGATGATTTCCTAGGGCTTGTTAACTGGGGAGAAATGATATGGTTCACAGTGATTACAATGATTGTTCATACTGGCGTCACTGTGCTCCTATTTTTATTCTACGAAATAATTGAAATATATTCTTTGTTTGAAGATGCAAGGACTCAAAAAACTCCAGTAAGTAAACATTGTACATATATTATATGATATATGGTTCTTCAGTCTACAAAACTCTCAAGACCACAACTGATCAAGTGTATTAAGTTGGTAGCAGTGTTTCATTTTATAATAGGACCTTTAGGTTTACCATTCTCCTATCTGATATTAAAACAAAGGATGACATTTGATGGACCACTTCCATCATGGTAAAACAAATCTAGATACTAAGTATATTATCATCCTTTGTTCTTAGGACAGAAATGGTGATCCAGATCCCAATATTTATGATAATTGTTGATACTCAGTTTTACTGGACTCATCGTCTCCTCCATACACCATATCTTTATAAGACCATTCATAAGATCCATCACCGTTATCACTACCCTATCCCATTGTCATATGAATATGCTCATCCAATAGAGAACTTCCTTACTGGAGCTTTACCATTGCTTACCGGACCATTTCTTCTTAAAAGTCACATCTATACATTTTGGGTGTGGTTTGGTATACGGATCATAGAATCAATGGATGGTCACTCAGGCTATGATTTATGGTTTATGCCATTTAGGTATTTTCCTTTCAGACCAGGTGCACAAGTTCATGATTATCATCATTCCCATAATAAAGGTAATTATGGAGCATTCTTTACGATTTGGGACAAACTTTGTGGCACTGATCTCTCATATGTGGCATATAATGAAGCAATAACAATTAAGAAGAAATAACAATTTTTAGTTTTTGTTTTCCAAATAATTTTTATGTATCTGCATGTTATTTTAATAATTATATAATGGATTCTACGAATCCTTTAAACTACACAAAAAGAGGTTGTATATTAACATAATCATACCAGTCCAATACATTAAGTAAGTTAACAAAGAAAAGGTGTGTTAAATCAGCAACTGTTAGATATATATATATATGTAGATCATTAGAGGTGTAGTTAATTACAAGTTGTCTTTCTTAGCCACTGCTTGAAGGAACCCATTATCCTTACTTTATGAATATCTGTGTCCACACCAAGAACCTCAAGCATTTCAAAACTTATATCAAACATAATATTGCCATCTATTCCATACTTCAGAAACGTATCAATGTATTGATCCAATTTCAGATATCGTAGATAGTCTGCTACATCTTCTTGTGTAAGATTGCCTGCAGCTTGACTTAGCTGATCATCTATAACAACAAACAGGGATAATTATATTTGAATTTTGTTAGCTAACCTGATCTGGTAGAAGCTGTTTGTTCTGGTAAAGCTGTAGGTTCTCTTTTCTCTACACTCTCTTCTTCTATAGATGAAAATCCATTGTCTTGAACTGCTGCTTCAAATCCATATTGTAAACCAGTAACTGGATTATAAACTTCTTCCAATGTCAGTGGCCTAGAAACATCTCGTAAATGTTGAAATTTGTTTTCAGATGTCCACAAATCTTCAACATATTCAAACCATTTTGATTCTTCCTCTTCTTTTGTTGTTTTCTCTTCCAAAGTGTTAATCACTCTATATTGATACATTATTGTATTGTTATTAATGAGACTTTATAACTGACCTTCTCAGACATATCCTTAATGCCATGTAATTCTTTAGTATGTGTGTCTGTTGTGGAAATACTTGCTTTATCTCTGTTTCTTGCTCATCACGAATGAGGGAAAGTCCTTTCATGTAATGAAATATATCCTCCTGTGTGATAACACATGCAATGTAACATATACAATGTCAACATGCCATTCAGACCTCAGTGATTTTATCAATGTTGCTAACAAAATGTTGTTGGCAGTCTATTAGAACTTCAAGAATGACCTTTAGTTTGTGAAGGAGTTCATCAGGATATGCTGTAATAATATTAAGATATGCCACTTATTGAAATTACATACTCTGATCATATGTTTGTGGTAGTGCAAGTATCTTCTGTTTATCTTCTTCCCTCAATGGTCTCTTCATTGCTTTAGGTAGAGTATAGAAATCATATACTCCATCTTCAATCCATTCCATAACTAGTGCAAGAGTTGTGACTATTTTTTTCATTGGTATGGCACCAATACATGCACGATGAGAATTATGAAGTCTAAAATAATATCAATGAACTTAGCTAACGCTTTTAACTGACTACTCACTTTGTCATTCCAAAATCATCAAAAAATTTCATTGAATCATCAGGGTCAACCTCATGTTGGTCATAAAGTAGTTTTGGTAATGCTTCTCTAACTGTATCATTTATGATATCATCTTTGTGTAATTGTTCATGATCCAGTCTCTGCATGGAGTGATCATTAATTGCTATATTATAACACAATAACTGACCTGTTTTATATGTTCTATAATAGCTTTTAAACCTCGAGCTACTTCTACTATTTCATCATAACCCATTGACAACAGCTCATGTTCTAATGCAACTAGGAAATCATCATCCTTAGATAGCAAAACCTATTATATAAAATACAAACAACATATTTTGTTTGATAGTCAAAAGTTACCTTGAAGTCACCATCTATATTAGCTCTCTTCAGTGTCAACATTGACCTTTATCAAAAACAAAAAACCCTGCCATCTTTATGAATTACTAAGTCTTACTGTGTAGGATGTTCCAATTTGACAGGCTCGTTTTCAATGTAGTGAAAGGTTTTCCTTAACTTTGTTTGACAGTCATCAATCTTAAACTTTCCGGCAATATAATTGACCACAATGTCTTCTTGTATCTTGTCCAAATTATACCCTTCATTAGTTCGATGTTTACATACCAGTTGTAACAGAGATCTAGTACACATTATCCAATGATCCAAATATAAAAAAGTAAAGAACTAGTTAACCTGCTGTGTTCAGTTAATATACATGTATGTTCATTCACTCCTATTGGATGTATACTGGGTGAGTCACAAATATACTTCTGAAAAGATGGATGGCTTTCAGTTACTAAAGATTTCATCTCATCTAAGAAATTATTATGAAAGTCGACCTGTCATAAACAAATAAAATATTTTCATAATAATTAAATAATGTACTTACAATATCTTCAATAACTAAGAAAAAAATGATATCTCTTTGTTCATTAGTAGCATCTTCAGGTATAAGACAAAAGAGAGGTGTTTCTCTAGTAATGAAGGAAATATCAATTTTCTTTCTCACATCACAGTTCTTAACACTAATAGAATATCCAATAGTTTTCAGGTAATTGTTGCAGCCCTCTGTGAAATATAAGAAATGAATCATTGTATTATTACTAACACCTACCAATAACTTTTTCAAATAGTTTTATGTAGTGTTTTTCAAGTTCTGGTGAGTACATTTTAGTCGCTAAATCTAGAGCTTCATACACAGTTATCTCATTAACTTGTGTCTTAGTAATAACATAAGAGAGTTCAGAGTGTATCCATTGATAGAACTCAATAATAGAAGGAAGTAGAGTACTTCCAGCTAGAAGACGAGGGTAACGATTCACAAACCTAACTAGTAGTCCATTGGATGAACAATTTTTGTGAACATAATGTGTGAAATCTCGTAATGTTGGATGAAAGGGGTAGACATTACTTAAATGTCTGTGAAAAGAGGTCAAGTCAACAATAACATAACATTTATTCATTACCTTAGCTTTACCAGGAACTTGTTGGTTTGAAATATTTGACAATACTGGCCAAACTATGCATAATAACTTCAAACAAAAAGAACAATTTCATCTAAAACACTAACCTTATTTTTGACTTCATTTACTGAAGGAACAAACACTAGTTGATGCCACATTTGTTCATAATCATCTCTTTGCTCAGAAGTGTTTAACAAACCACTCTTTGGATTTTCACAACATATCTTCATCAATAACATAATATATGATAAAATATTCACATATAGCATACCTGTATCATTCTTTGCATAGAGCGCACTATCAGTAGTGATACTTCTTCATCAGTTAGTCCAAGATTAGTACTCATGTGTAACCACATTGCATTCATTTGTGATTTACAATAGCTACGAATTCGAACAGGTTGATAGTCAGAAATAACAGTTTCTTTAATAATTGATCCTGGTTGAGTCAGTAAACTGACACAAAATGCTCCAAAATTACACCAGAGAAGTAAATAGAGTGAATGCAAATTTAAATTTCCTTTCTCAGCTCTTTGTAAATATTCTGGTCTACCATACTCCCCTTGTTCATTTAACAAAACACCCCAGTCGTAAAGTCTTCCTTCTTTTATCTCTGAATCCAGCTAGAATATTATGTAAAAAAATTAAAACTAGACAAATTCATACCAAAAATCCAGTAACATAAGTTCCTATAAGTTCATCAGGTGAGAAAAAATGATACCACAAATGTGTGGTTTGATCTGGACAAGCTAGAGCAACAGCTATCACACTTGCTAATGCATTACGAATTTGCTTCTCACGAGTATCTAATGTATAATAGATAATACAAACAATGATGAAGACAACACCAAACCTGGGTTATTGGAAAAAAAGAATTTATAAACAGGATCAACTTTTTTTTCTTCATAGTCTACAGACTTGATATGAATACTCTTAAACTGAGAACCATAAAGGTCTAAACATGTGTCCAATTCAGGATGCTTCTGAACAAGATCTTTGTTCAGGAAACAAGTTATTAATCTGATAAATTCATCAGAAAAATATCCCTGAAGTTGTTTACTAATGACTTTTGCAAGAGATTCAGACTTTATCTATATATTCATACATAACATTTTAAACAATTACAATTTAATTAAGTAATTAAATCTTACTTCCTTTTGATAGAATTCATTATAAACACAAAGCCAAATACACATGCGAAATGCATGTATTTTTTGCATATTGAAAACTTTTCCTGTTGAGAAATTCACTGCTATCACATTTTCTTTACTGTATAAAGGTAATATACAACGGATTCTAAACATAATTACCAATTCTAACCAAGAATCAGCCATTGCTTTTAATTTCCTTCCTTCACGTTCATTTGCATGTATTTTTCTCAGTAAGATACAAACTTCATTATACAGTTGTCCTAATTCACTATCTTCAAAAAAACTTAGGAGTGAGAATTTGTAATCAGGTCTTTCCTACAAGTGGACTCAAACTCAAAATAAATTTTTGTTATATCTTACTCTCAGTTGATCACTGTATCTACTTAGACAAGTAATTGTGGAATGCTCTCTTATTATCCTGATAAACTTTTCAATACTTTTCAACTCTTTCCACAAATGCATGCTGAGAAAAAACCCTCTTTTATCCTCTAAGCCTTCTTGTTGTAATAGAGGATTGATTCTTTCAGGTAGATTTTGCAATATTGTCTATTTTGTGTACAGTAGAGCTAATATGGAATCCATATTATTTATACCTCTTGTAAGCCAATATTTGTAGCTAACTTTTCTGCTAAAATTTGCAGAAATCTCTGCATGAATGCCTCCCTTTCCAAAATTAATAAAACCCTTTTTACATTATCAGTAGAGCTCTCCACCTTTTCATGAAAATATGTCAACAGTATATACAACGTTTTAAAATGTACCTTTTCAAAGAAGCTCTTTAGTTTTGAAATGGCGACAAAAAGACTCATAGAGACTGTTTTTCTGCAAATTTGGTCATAAGCTGCCCACAAGTACATGTTGGCTAATACACACTAGAAAAAAGCTTAAAGTTAGCATTCACATTTTAATTATACCATTTCATTGTTTGATTCATCTGACATAAAAACCTCTACACATTGTATGGGATTGATATCTTCTGGCATTATTTTTCCTATTTCCATACGTAACTGTAAAATGAGTAATTCTTAGTAACTGATAATGCATGTTATACTTACAGTTGGTTGGAATATGTCAAGCACATTATCATGGTCGACTATTGTGTTGTCATCTTTTGCCAATATATGAAGCAAGTAATATTTATATTCAGCAGGAGATAGGTAGTCCAATAGTGGAATTGAGTTAGGACTGTCAGGTAAAGCTGCTTGGAAAAACCACTCACATAACAGCAGTCCACTGGAAAGATCGACTGTGTGAAATATAAATGTCAGCATTTTATTAATGACAGAGCAAAAGAAAGTTCTGCTTTGATCTTTTAGTGCCAAAATGCATCTTGAAAGAACTTCTACCATATTAATGCCATCAGATATCTATAATTACAAGAAAATGACATTTTCAAATAAAATTGTTCATTACCACCTCAATACATTCATGGAAAAATTTAATAGCAAACGTTATGTTATCTGCTGTCAATGTCAAGCTCTCACTACAAGTGATGACTATATACATCATATAGGTCTTGAAAAATTGCAGTCTTAAGTAGTCATCTTCCACATCATGAAGACAATCATACAACAATCCTGTTTGAATCTGCAAACAATAGATAATGTATATATATATATACTGTAATTATAATATTGCACTCACAATATCTCGATAAGTCAAATACCATTGTATGAAATCTTTTGCTTTGTCTCCACTCTGTTGAAAAATGATCTTATTCATGGAGTCAAAACTTCTTTTGATAACAAAACTGCCCAAATCTTTCTTGTCACCACTACTGGCAAGACTCATAGGTGTTTCAGACAATGTTTGATTCTCTTGAAATAATTGTAATCTCTCCATTTGTTTGATGGTTTGAATCAAATCCATTTTGTGAATTTCAGAATGGACATGGACCCAGGCTAAAAGAGTAATGGGATCTTGTGAGTTCACATTATGATTGAAATCAAAATAGGCATCAATAACATGACTCCAATCATCTTCCTTAGATTGTGACTGTATAGCAGTAGTCTGACTGCCAGAGTGGTCAGACATACACTTGTGTTTTATGAAGTCTCCTAAATATTTTCGCCACAGTTCATCATCTCTTAAAGCTTTCACAACATGAGACAAAACAAGCATCATAGGATCATTGCCTGTGCTTTGCTAAAATGACAAAGTAAAAACATAAAATGTATAGTATGCTAGAAAATATTGGCTTACATTGACTACTTGTAGTTTTTCTTTCATCTCTTTAAACATCTCCTTTTCCATAAGTTGTTTAATTGGTTTAGAACGGACACTAGATAATGGATCAAATGCTTTAGATTTTAATTTTTTGTTTATAGTTTGCTGACAGCCATCCAGGATTTGTTCTAGATTGTGATAGACCAAACCAAAGAAAGGAAAGTGGAAACCTTTATTCTCAGGAGGATGAAGAGCATGACAAGCATGTGGCAGTAAAGATAAACTTGGTAATTTGAAAAATAGACTTTCAATGATACCACCAAAGAGCTCTAAGATTGTGGTATTACTGCATGAATCTGAAAAGTCATAACAGTCCAAGTTGCAATCTTGATTAATCACCCATAGCATGTAAATGATAAACTCAAAAAACAATGCCTTTACTCTTGTTTGGATATAACTGGTAATGCCAAGAGTAGACTGATGACAAAACGTGAAGTGTGCAGCATCTTGAAGAAACTTTGCAACAGTTACATTATCCCAATACTGAGTGAAGAGAAAGCAGATAGCTTCTCCAACAGGAGTACACAAAGACTGGGGTTTCTCTTGTTGTTGTGAAATGTCTTTTATCAACAGTTTCTTAAGCAGAGTACGTCTAGCAATGATGGACATTGGCTTGTTGTAGACTCCACCAGTTGTTCCAACAACCATCCTAGGAGATGTAACAGTAATAGCTTCTTCTAAGAGAGGCTCTAGACTTAGACTAATAGAGCAGTCTGTATTAGGAATACCAAGTGCTACATGAAAGCATTGTCTTATATTGACAACATTTTGTAGAGATTTAGGAAGACCAGGTACAGAAATATCTGTTGTGAGAGAATCCAAATAGAAGTGGTCCCACCCACTTAAAAATAATACAGGGTAGCAGTGAGTGAAGAGCTGTTGTTCTTGAGGAAATTGAAGAAGAAACATAATGAGTTTCTCACTATTTAAGGACTCATTCTCCTTCTGTTCAACAATAATTCGAAGATGATTAATCATCTTAACAGTAACATCCTTCATATTAGCTATGATAAGAAAAATGGTATGAACAGTGCTTTCCAGAAATGTTTGCACTTGTTTTTGAATTTCTCCCTCTAGGTCACCAGGAGAGATTTTGTGGATTTTCAGAGCCTTTAGATCATCATAAACTGTACTCTCAATTAATGATTCATCCTTCACATCTGCTGATGGATAAGTTGATGGTAAATATCCAAATAAATGTGATTGTCGAGTGTAGACAAGAACCTTCTTGGAACATAATTCAGACTGCCTGTATATAACAAGTTATATTTAATACAATATGATCCATCAACCTCACCAATGATTTCTCTCTAACATTTCAAGATGTGACTTGATTAAGATCTTCAAACTGAAGTGCTCTTGAAATTCAAAATAAGATTTAATTAAGACATTAGGCATGTGCCTAGCATTAACAACTAATGCTTCAGGAGTTAGCAGGTGCATTAAATGCTTTGTTACATATTGTACAAGCCATTGCACAATCACTGCAATAACTAGACAAGAATCTTCACCCATGAACTCAACTTCCTTTTTACTATGTAAAGCATCAAGTGCTTCACCTACAGCACCTTTAAAATCAAACTTGTTGATAGCCCCAGAAAACCCTTCATCTTTTAAGAGCATACTAAAGATAATTTTGCTCTCTACCTTTAATTCACAATCAGAGATCTGTTAGATGTACATTTATATGTTTATAATAATTACAACAATTTCATTCAATACCTGAGGTATTTTCCATCCAGCTTTAGTCTGTAATGCATTCAAAGTAGTAACAAGTACTGCAAAGCATGTGTCATCATCAGAAATATTCTCTTCAATTTCACATCCACTTTTATATTCATGATCAAATGAAGGTAGTAGTGATAGAAGAAGTGAATGAAGTGTCTCATGGATGAACTTGTAATCACACTCTTTGTCAATGATTGTATTTTGATCAAAAATGTCAAGAGACATTTCATTATGGATGTCATGCATAGAGCATTCTCGATGAGATGTGTAGCCAATAAAGCTTCTAGAACCACCAACCTTCTTTACCAATGAGGATACCTATATAGCAGATGGTTAATATCAATACTACATACTGAAGTATATTATACCTTCTCATAGATAGTTTTAAGGATAACTTGGATATTGGAAGGCTTGGTCTTACACACACTGGAGAAGAGAGCACTATAAGAGAATAAGAACTTTTCAAACCGATTCAGAAAAGGTTGAGGTGTCTTGTTTAGCTCAGATTTCTTCACAACTACAATACATTGAAACTCTGAATGGACTCTACACGGCATGGTATGAGGTCCGATAGAAATATTAGTGAATAATCTCAATCCTTTTTTTGGATCATAAAGATCTCGAAAATGCTGATTGAATAATTCATAAAAACTCTCATGAATTTCGTCTGTCTGGAACATGAGGATAGTATGTCCTTGTTCAACTGAGTGAACAATCCCAGCAATAGTGTTGATCTTTAAAAACAACCAAAACAAATCAAATACTTACTTACAACATATAACTTACATGCATATGACTTCCTTCAACAAATTCACTACATGCAAACATTTGAGTCTCCTGCTTGTTAAGAACACCACAGGCAAACAGATATCTAACAGCTGAGTCATCTTCACTAGTATCTATGATGAGTTTGTACCGAACAGTATAGTCTGGTTTACTTTTAGTTTGACTATTACTAGATGGTAAATCTTTCAAACTTTGATCAACAATCTCAAGGAGACTCTTATGATATATATTGTCGTAATTTGCACCAATCTATAAATAATATAAACAGTAATATGTGTTATGAAAGATTTACCTTTTTAAGGAAATTTTTATGTATTTTCATAAAATCTTCATGACCATTCAGGTTGCGCTCCAAAGCCTCAAGTACCATCTCTTCATTAACTAGTCCAGTGCCTCGCTTTCTTTGTAAGAAACTTAATAAATGAAGGAAATCTCTCTGTCCATAAAAATGCCTAAATTTTTCCTCTTTCATTACTGAGCTAAAAGCTGTACAAAGCTTTGTGATCATTTCAGTTTCCATTTGAGTCAAAGGCTTTGTGTAATGTAGGAAATCATTTGCTAAAATCTCAAGGTCTTCAGAAGATGTTTCTGGACGATAAAGACTGATAGCTCGATTGGTTTTAGCAGCATCTAGTGCATGGTTAGTGATAGCTACAAAGGAAACTTCTCTTCTATCAAGAAAATAGTGGAGAACTTTTAATGATTCACGTTGCTCTTCAGGAAGACCGGCTTCATCCATGAAGACAACACAGTAAGTAGGAACAGAGGAATTATCATATATCTTTTGCCGTTGTATAGCTTGGTTAAAGAGATTCCGAATCTCTTTTGAGGTTGTATGTTGAGAACATTGATAGAAAAATGGTTGAAGTCCCTTGAAGAGTTTTATAACTTTAAAATCACGTTTAGAAGCCCTTCCTTTGAAGGTGTTTGCAACTATGTTAAAAGACAGACTTTTTGATGTCCCTGGTTCTCCAATGATAATAAGGGGAGTCTGTGTTTGACAACAGACAATGTTTGCAAGAACGTTCTCTTTTAGAGCAGTTGTTTTTGCTATTCCAGGTGGTAGATCTACTCTTTCTATATACCAATCTAGTTCTTCAGTGAAGACAGTTGTAAAATTATCATATCCAAAGTTGTGTGCATTAAGAAATTCACTGTAATTTTTTCTATCTTTTTTTCCCAGTCGAAGATAATATACAAGTCCCAACGCCACTAGTACAGCTCTCATTTGCTGCTCTTCAATGGTAGAGAATTGTTTAAATTGTTTGTATGTGCTGAGCAACCACTTGTAAAAATCAAATACTAGCTGCATATCTCTTTGACTAACACAACCTTTTGCACACTTTTTTGCTTCATCACTTGAATAACCTGCTTCCCTTAATGTTTCCTCAGCAAACTCCCTAATTCTAAGCTGGCTTTGCATTATAAAAAAGGCTAGTTCTTCATCTTTTAAATCAGAAATATCTTCTGTTAGTATTCTCATTTTTGCAGTGACATATTCAAGTTCTTGGATATGATTCATAGCTCCATAATCCCACTTTAAATAATTTATTGTAGGATGAAGTTCTCGTACATAATAACTTGGTTTGATCCAAACATTCTTCATGTTACGTAGTACTGCTGTACTATCATCTCGAAGAGGATTACAAGAAGCAATGATAAACACATTGTCTGGTAATGGCTATACAATCAAGTGATCATAAATGTTATATTACAGTGTATTAATACTGACCTTTCCATCAACAGTTCTGTCTGTAACAATTTCTTTAAAAAGACCCATACATGATGAAGTGTTTATCTCATCAAGATATACCTGTTTCCAATAAGATATAATGCACCTCTTGATAATTAATATTATACCGTTAATTGAGGTACACATTTAGAGGTACTAAAATATCTCTTAATTCGTTCTGCATGTTTATTGACTTCATCAAAAAAATTCATCACTTCAGAAATATTTAACCCTTTCAAGATAAGGGAATAAATAAAATTTATTTATAATTTACCTATACCTGCATGTATTTCTAATTTATGAAAAGTAGATACATCTGTTTCAAGAAGTGCTCTTAACATAGTCTGTTAACAAATGGTAATCTGAACATTTTAATTCAAAAACAATTTACTTCAATTGATAAAATGTTGACTTCATTTGGTAGAAAGTTAGCTCCATCTGCAATCTTCCAAAAATTGTGTATCATATGTTTTGGGCGAATTAAAGACAATATTGGATTTTGTCTTAATTTTGAAATAACTTTTTCTAACACTTCCATATCATTCCAATTTCCAGCTATTACACTCTCTTCATTCTTGATGGATATGGCTTCTGATTGATAAAGATAGTAAAAAAACAAACGTTGTTAAATTATTATTGTATTTTTTTATTTACTGTTTGTTATTTCTTTCAGTAATGCTTGTAGTTCCTCTTTCAATTTAGACCACTGAACTTCCCAGGAGTAGTTCCAAAGTTTGGAGAGCATCTTCAATAATTCTGTTTTTCCAACTCCAGTTTCTCCCTCAATGATAACAGGCATACCACACTCACGTCTCTCATGAATATTGATCATTTTCAGAGCATAATCCAATGTGAGGACATAGTTATTGTCATCAATAATCTTCAACCTCTTATAGAGTCTTTCTTTATTTATTCCTACTTGTCTTTTAGTCACTTCAGGCAACGGTAAACTGAGGGCTTTTGCTAAATATTTATCCAATGTACTCCGTTCATAAAGTTCTCTATAATACAATGAAGTTTTGCTGTAATATAATAAACTTACTTCATTGTTGGAATTTTGAAACCGAGAATTTCAAAAGCTTCTTTTTCTTCATAAGATATATCATTAGGATACAAAGTAATTAAATCAATACTACCACCACCTTCATGTTGCTCATATAGTAACTGTATGTTAGTAGTTTAATAGAAAAGAAATAAATATTACCAAGTCTACCTGTTGATGTGGTTTTAACGACCAGTCTTCTTTTGTAGAGGGATCACAAAATTGTTCAACTTCCTTCAACATTGCTTTCATTAGAGTGGATCCTAACTTTGTTGTATTTTCTCCTTTTGGACCCCTTCCTTGATTGAAGTTATAAGCTGGGAAATTATCTAAAAACTGGCAACGTCTCTTCATATACCTACAATATTAGTAATATGGTTATTAAAGTTCACAACACAGTGTTATCAGTTACTTAATAAACAGCTTCTGACTGATCTTACACTCTTTTGAAACATCAGGCATATAGTCATTTAATAACTCTAGACATTCAGAAATGTCAATGTCTCTTTCATTACCAAACTTGATTGCATCTCCACCTTCAATATATTTTTACTTTACATACAATGTATACAATTACTAACCATTTCTATACAGGCAATCTATCCCTTCTTCTGGTTTTTTTTCTTCTAATTTAAGAGCTCTCAAATACTTACACACTAGTTGTACATCATTATCAACTACATAAGGTATACTGGAATCAATCAACATCTCAGAGCCAATAAAGTAAAATGTGGGCACTAGATCTTGAAATGAAGAGAGACTTGTGTTAGGATTATTGGTAATTGATGGAACCTATATAAATACAGGCTTTATGACATTAGTCACACAGATGTTAATCATACCTCAATGTATACTTTCCATTTAAGTTGTTTGGAAACACCAAAAGACAATCCAGTGTGTAAGTCTTGTACAAAACCCAGAATGAACAGGTCAAACATAAACCATCCAATTTTGTTCATTAGTTGAGTGAAATACTTTGTTTCTTCATCTGCTACATTGCTCTATACAAATATACTATCATGTATAATCAAATGTTTATATGACATACTCCTGGTGGTAAAAGTGTGAAATTAATGTGAATAGAAGTCTCATCTTCATCATTTAAGGAATTTAGACTATTGAGAACATTACTGGTAGAGAAGGCCTCATTGATAGGTATGACCATACAGGACTGACCAAGCTGGGTTTTGATATAATGTGTCTTACCATTACCTAGATTACACATTCATAAAAATATTCAGATTACATATGAGATAAATTACAGCTATTATGTTCTGTAGTTTATTTATAGTGTAATCTGCTTACTATATGTTCATTAATCATATAACAATTAGCAATCACAATTACCTTGTGAACCATACACTAGCTCAATAATGTCAAAATAGTGATTTTCTGAGAGCTTTCTTACTGCATCTTCTTTTGCCTCAGGTTTCTGTATAAGAAAAATATACATATGTATGCATCTATGTGCTTATATATATACATATGCACACACACACATAAATTACTGACAATGGTATTGATGTATGGAGCTTTATATAAAAGTGAAGAAGACGTCTCAATAAAATGAATAGTACAACAATTTCCAGACTTTAACATTCTTCCATAAATCTCTATATGTTGTTGTATCAAACTCTACATGATCAATATTGAAACTCATTTTTATGTCATTTTAGTGATTATATACCTCTTGTAATTCAGAGGGCAATGTGTTTACTTCAAGAAAGTAATAATGGCTGGGAAAGAACTCTATCCTCTGGAACATTATCTTAATATCACTTTCTGTTATGTCAGAATGACATCGAAAAATCTCATAAGATTTAGGTAACTGCTCATTAATGGAAGCAAGATAAACCATGAGTTGCTTGGGTGAAAATTTATGACATTGATGAAGAACAGCATGGTTATGGTATGTTGAAATGTGTTGAGGAGGTGGAAGTGGTAACTGTAATCCAGGGAACTGAAATAATGTATCAAGAAATGATCCTACTATTTTTGTTGGTACTCCAACATTTACAGAATCCAATAGAGTCTCCTAAATTTAATAAATGAAATTGATGTGAATATATAAAACTCACCATATGACACATGACATCATCACTGTAGTCAACTGGCACAAGAAAACAAAGTTGTTTTAAAATTCTCGTTGCTTTTTCTCTTTTTGATAAGTCAGCAGAATGGATTACTTGATAGAACTTAAGTACCCTAGCATTTGTGAAAAAGGAAAGCCACCTAAATTTGTCTCTGTTAATTGATGCCTCATCAGACCATTTCTTCTTAACTTTTTCTAACTCCATTACCTATGACAAGTCATTGATCTCAGTATTAGTATACATTTTCTAGAACTTACTACTTCTTTCAATTCAAAACTTTTAGCAGAACACTTGACTTTGTGAGGGAAAGCAGATTCAGAATAGTCAGGATGTCCCATATCATATAGTGATTCCATCTGTCTTTGCATCTTAATTACTATCTACATAATTAAAGAAATTTTAAATTGATTAAATACCAATCCTTTGAATTACTTCAAATAGTTCCATAAATGATCCTATATCAGCATTATGATCATTGGGATTAGCAAATCCAAGTCGGTGAATGAAGTCTTTAATCTCAGTGCTATTCCAGACTATTACATTAGAACTTTGAAGACTAGCAAGATCTGAGCTCAAGTTTAATTCCTTCTGGAATGGTTGGAACATCAAAATAAGTTTGTTTGCATTGCTTTCAGCCAATGCTGAGACTGTGATATGGAATGTGCCTTTATTAACAATGGTGCATAACTCAGTAGTAGTGTTAGCAAGTGTGTCTCCCTGAAGTAGAAACAAGCAAAAATCATCAAATATTGTACATTATTTATCCATACCTCAGCTATTGAGAACCACATTCTAATTAGATCTATATTACTACTGACTGTTTCCAACTGAGTGAGACATGTGGATGGTTCCAGCTGGGACACAGTCTCTATAAGTTCCTGAAATGAGAGCTTTGGATTATTTAATGGAACAAGAAGATAGAACACAGTGTACAGAGTTGTTAGAATTTCTGCATTGTATTCTTCATGTTGAAACCTCTGAGTTACAAGGGTCAATAACTGTTCAAATTGAACTTGGTCTTTTCCTCGAAAATTGTTTTCATTCAGAAAGTGTAGAAGTTCTTTAGTATTTTCATTAAGAGGCTCAAAAAGATTCAAAAACTGAAATTTCTCATTGGGATTTTGGTGCACTCCTTTGATGCATAAAAGGCTTTCAATCTTATTGATGGTGCTAATAATAGTCTTTAACTCTTCTTCAATATCTCTTTCTTCCTTTTCCTCCATTCTGTTTTCATTTACAAGTTTCTTTAACTCAATCATATTCTGACTGTTCATACATTGTGAAAGTTGAAAATCTTTACAAAATGTGAAAAGTGAGTTGACATTTTTAAGAATTTGATGAATAATCATCTTGTTTTCAAAATAAGAAATAACAACATCAACATTGGGATGTTTCTGGAAGCCAACGAAATCAACCAGAATTTGAATTTCCTTTCTAATATCATTGGAAAATGTTTTAATGTCAATAAACGTGGCAGTTCCAGTCAGAATGCTTTCTAACTTTTGCTTCACAATCATTAAGTTTTGTGCCAGCTCTTCAGTCATTATATTTTTGTCAAGCGGTAACAATTCTTGCATGCATCTTTTAAAGAGAATGCTTTTCCGTAAATGGAAATGATCAAGCATTGTCATCACTGGCAATAGAGGATGAACGAAACATTTCAACCTTCTAATGATATCATTCAATTTCTTGAGGGTCACTGTTACTTTAACATGAAGAGAAGGACTAGTGAGAGGTAATTGCTGGCAGATAACTTCAGTGGGCTTTGTGCCAGGAAAATAAAACGATTTCTTAATATCCTTCAAAAGTTCTTCAGGCATTTCCACCCTATAATCCAATAACATGTCATGAAGACTGGACCTACAATGATTTAAGTAAGATTTCAATTTAAGCTGCTATATAAATTGACAGTATTTATTAAAAATCATCATAAAATTATTTAATGGTATTGGTGAAATGATGTAATAGTAAATAACTACTAAGATATTGGAGAGGGAAGAGGTAATTCAGTATCTTCAATTGAGATCAGAGGTACACATCATTGCATGTAGCTAGTATTCACAGTATATGCATTGGTTTCAGGAGCCACAGCCAAATTTTGACCATAATTTAAAAGTAACCATTGAGTATTATAACATAATAGTAAGACTACATGGGAAATGACATCATTAATTGACTAAAATCATCATTCATGCTTGATTCAGTATATGTAGCTTAGCTCAAATTTTGGGCATATGCAAAGCACTGTGAATATAGCTTAAAATTCAGCATTGTAGATATTCAGAACAATAAAGGAAGTAATAAATTTTAAAGGTCAATAATAATTATTATTAGTGTTATATATGAAATTTCTTCTTATCAATAAAGAATAGTATTACTGCTAGATCTGAAAGCGATTGTAAATTAAATTATATAAAGGAGCATGAAAATCATTTGAAAATAGAATCTGGTATTGGTTTAAAGGAGGCTAAAAGTTATTTAGTAAATACAGATATAAGAAAAGCTCAACTATGTTTCTTGTCTTCATAGTTACTTGGTTCCTTCTGCTGCTCTTAAATTTACTATACATAATAGTCATGTTTAATGCTACTTTCTTAGAAGCTTTGTATACTTACAAAATTTATTTTCAAAATTGGAGATACAATTTGTTATAATTACTGTGTGGAATATTGTCAAACAGAATTAGAAACCTGTTATTAAGGCTCAAGAGATAAATTTCATAAACTTACCAATTAGATGAATTGTTTGGTTGAACTCGAATTAAAGAAGTTGATAGTTTCGTGTGACAATCACGAAATTCCTTCTGTTTCTTTTTTATATCTTGTTCCAGTACCACCATATCATCCATTCCAAATTGTTTAGCTACTTCACAGATGATATGCCTTTTGCCAAAATATTCATACAGTTGATCATAACTGACTTCATCACTATTGAACTGTATCTTCCATTTGTGCAGAACTCGTCTAAGTGTATCTACTACACCAATATATGCCTTTACTCCAGGAATGTTAGGAAGTCGAGACACTCCTGGTGTGTTTCCAAATTCTCGATTAATTATACCAATTCGAACAAGAGCAACTTCACGTTGACAGATCCAGATCATACTTTCCTCTGATGTCTGGATCTTGTCACAAACATGTCCAATAATTTTCCAATAAAATTCAAGTGACTGTTTATCTGAAGAAACATGTATCTTCTTCATCATATCTTCACAAACAGAATTAGCTATAATTCTAAAGATATACAGTCTCTGTTCATCATTAAGATGTCCAACAAAGAAAGTAGACAAGCTCTGCATGTAGTGAATATAATAACAATAAAGAAATATTATCATTACCTCAGCAATTTCATTTAACACAATCTTTTTGAAATCATTTGCTGAATTTAGTTGTTTCTGTAGAGATTATGATAATGAAACATAAAAGTCTAGGAACTACAATTTCACCTGAATTTTTGTAAAGATAAAGACATCTTTATCAACTATTAATGTTCCAATGTTGTTTTTTGAGCAATACTCCCTCAAAAAAACACAGAATTCTTCTTTTACTGCAATATCACTATAGTCATTGACCTCCAACAAGGACTTCACTTGAAGTTGGACAAGATCCAATACAAACTTCAAGGACTCTTCTCTTGATACATAACATTGAGATAATGGTTTTAACAAGTGATCTACTAAGAATTTGTGATTGGATGCTCCTTTAAAGCTGTAGGCAGAAGAAACAGTTAGGTATGATAAATAGAATACATTATGAACCTCTCTGAAAAATGAACTAAAGCTTCCATGTGATCACTAGATATTGTGCCATTAGAGTTGGAAGTAAGTTTCTCTTCGTAATATCTGAAGAACTGAAGAACTATCTAAGAAATCAAAGATTACTTAATTAAAATGTACATTAAACTATTTACTTCTGCATTCCAAATTTTATACCGGCAAGAGAGATCAATAAATTGTTTCAAATTAATGCTTTTAAGATTTTCTTGCCCACATTCCTGCACCTGTAGTATTTTAATTTGATTATAATTATTGTAGTTATGATTTGAGACAGTACCTTTTTGAAACAGTGCTTTGATAGTTCACAATGATCACAAAACATATATAACTGATCATTAAAAATCATATCCAAAGCGGATAAACTTCCTTCAGCTTTCATGTTTAAGAATTTTAATATAAACGTCATCCACTCTTTTAATCCAATTTCAAGCTTTTCATTATAAACATTCTTATAACAGCAATACACACTTTCAAGATAATGAAATCCCTGTTAAAAATGAAAATAAATTTTAGTAATTATAAATTTTAATGTACCTCTGTTACAACATTCCCTTCTACTGTTACTGCTGATGTGTATTCTTGTTTTTGTCTTTCATCATTTGCACTAATAGCTCTTTTATGAACTTTCAATGCTTTGTCACAAAAGTATTCACAAACTATATCAACAGTTATCCACTTATTCAGACATGAGACAATATTTCTATTACAAGAAGAATTTATAATTAAACGTACAAACAAGATCTCACTCCATGTCAGAAAATGAACGTGGACTTATGGATTTTGTCAGCATCATTTTAAGGGCTCCACAGCCAAAGAAATTATGCTCAGGAGGTAAATCAAAACACATGGTATCTCGAAAACAAGAAAATAACTCTCCCACTACTTCAGAGCTCAGAGTTGTGGCTGAGAGAAACTAATAAAAACAAAAAGCATAAATTACTGTGAAGAAAATACTTACACTAGACATGTACTTCCATGCATGAAGTGGAGAAAATTTACATCTATCGACTTCACAATCTTTAAATTTAATTGCTACACTAACTATAAAATAAAGTGAATTAACATAATAAAATGTTTAGTTTTCCATCAAACTAACTCCATCTTATTAGTGATTTCAAATAAACTAATAAGTTTGATTTATCCATTTCTTCTGGGTTTGTTTCATCTTTAATGTGTCTCACCAGCATAGGTATTGCATTGTGGAGACTGTGATATACAGTACAAGGACTCAAATCAAATGTCTTAATGTCGAAATTCCCTCTATTAAAACAATGACATTAACAATAGTCTCATGATTAATATAATAGCTATAATGTAGGGTTTTCTAACATTATTGATTGGGCTATCCCACTATATAAATGGATAGATTGATTTAACCAGTGCATTGTCATTTTTGTTGAAAATAGTACATAATGAAATACTGAGAAGTGTTCTGTTTTAATATATTACAGCTGCTTAGACATTGCTGATTTTAATGGTGTAAAAAGATGTAGGTAACAGATTTCTTTATTAAGAGAAAGCAACAGATGCTCTACCCTTCCATTGTTACTACAGTGCAAACATAAGAAGGAAATAAACTACATTGTGTATACAAATTAAAGTGGTTATTGTCTAATGAGATATTATACAGAATCTTATAACTCTTGACAATCAACTACAAGATTTGTCATTAGTATATTAGTAATAAGAACATGTGGTGTTTATACATTTCTCAGTATCTAGTCATGTATTATATACAAAGACAATGACTACAGATTGATTAAATCAACCATCCCATTTTACAGTGATAAATATAAACAATTTATAATAAGCTAGGATGTATGATTGGCTATATTCACTGATATTATTTGCTGTAATTATTACCTGAGATATAATTTTGTATATAGTGCTAGCAATTATTTAATTAATTTAGTCATATTATGTATCGTCATTTGGGAGAAGCTATAGAATGACTAAAGATGCAAGAATGGGGCAAATTTAATCTCTGCATGGTACACTATGTATTTTTATGTAGTGAATTCATTTACTTTGACAAGCAAAAATTTAGTATGAATAGACATTTGGCAAGATTCTGTCTGACATGAAATATTTATAAGACAATATAGTGTGATTTTTAATAATTATTATCTTATTTCATATTCTTGTTAATCATACATAAAATGGATTACCTGTTATAGAAAGTATTCACTATCCTTGTCAATTGCTCTTGTGACAACAAAAGGATACAATTTTTCATTTCATTCCTTAATTCTTTGATAGCTGTTGATGTTTTCTTGTCGAGTCTATCTTTATCTGTAGACCTTTGGTAATGGAACTGTTTTTATGTCGAGTACACTCAATATTACTTACTTTAGCAATATGGCTAATAAATGAATAAGAAAGAGGAAATCATCATTAATGATTTCATGAAGTTGTTCACGTAAGAGTGTTATAGCTTTGCATACACTTTTATCCTATAACAAGAATAGGACAATAAATTAGTCAATAAAATAATCAGTGATGTATCTACACCAGAGCCTGGCAGATCAGGTCTAGGCCAAGTCATAAGGGTATCAGTTTTCAAGTTTTTAATGACACTTCGTCATTCACATAGTTGCTCTAGGCACATAGCTACTTAATTTCAGATAACTTATAGCAGTTCAAAATTACTTTTAATATGTAAAACAGCATCATGATATAGAAAATGTTGTGTATTAATTTAGTACTATGGATAAATAACCATGCCCTTATGAATATATATACAAACTAGCTGCACATATGTGCCATTGTAGGTCTGTCATTTACAAGGATTTGACTACACCATTGTTAACATTACAAATATGGATGCTATAAATACATTAGTAATCCATACTTTCAACAATTCTTCATCCACTATGACTTTTGTTATCTGTTTAAACACAGCAGGATGATCACTGATAATCACTGAGCTTGATCGACCAGGAAAAACATAAATTTCAAAATATTCCAGTAAAGATTGTGGCGATGACACAATATCTAAATGAAGTAGTGATATATTTAGATCTGTGAAGGAATACTAACCTTCATCTTGATCAACATCAATTGAAGAAAATCTGCATTCACTGCAACATTCAAGAATTTGTTTGTTAATAGCTGAAGTGATATATACTGGAATATGAATGCAAAAATCAGGTATGTGGAGCTGTGGATTCAACTGTAATTCTGTGATCAATAGTATAGCAATGGTTGCTTTTATCTTCTCATATGTTTCCAAATGACCTCTCAGTACTTCACAATCATCAGTTTCTAAGGAATGGCAACGTACATGTTCAACTGTTTCCTCTTTGAAAGATATCAAAAACTCTTGGTCTTCTAATGGTTTGAGTCTTTCACTTTGGGAGACCTCAAATGGTGCTTTAGTAATCTCAATATATTTTTTAGTTCCTGATTCATTCCAAACACACAAACCTGAGGTTGTGTTTTTTAATAATATTTCTTTTGTGTAAATTGAAATACCTTCAGAAAGCATTTTCAGTGATGGTGCACCTTGATAGTTTGCTATACGTTCTGGTAGTGAGGCTGATACATATACAAAGTCATCTGAAAGAGTAGAATAAATACATAGTAGCTATAAAATAGGATTAATACCTTGTATTGAAGGAGGTGAATGCTGATATAAGCATGACTGACTAGTGTCATTCAGCAAATTAGGAGTTGAATGGTCAATGACATCATCAGAAGGTGAATCTTGTAAGTTTGGAGGAAACTGTTCATTTTTTTCTTCTGGAAAGTTGGAAGGTGATGGATCCATATCCCTTGTTAGAATAAGCAATCTAATAATAAATGAATAGAACCACAATCTTTAATAATGGTTAATTAAGAGACAGTAAATAACAGGACATCACAGAAGATATATATAAGCAGGTTTTCTTCTATGAGCACAATAATTTATAAAATTATATAACTCAATTTTATAATTTCTTACAATCTACCATACTTTTCTTTGTTGCGATTTTAATTTTTATGTATTTATTGCTTCACAAATTAATTCCCAGTACAAAAGACATATACAGTAAAAACTCATAGGATAATTGCATTAGTTTATAAACACATATTAAAAAGTGAGCTATATGTCACTAGACTTGTAGTAATAGTATCTATGTTGAAAAATTAAATATTTTTGTCAAAATGTATTACATTCCATTAAATTTTGTCTTCCTTTCTAGACAACACACAAATGACAACTGAATTTTAAGACCAAATCTTTACAACAAAGAACATGAAAAGGCTGAGTTGCTACAGATTAATACTATGTTTTTACAATAAAATTCACTAAATTTGTTCATCCTATTAGTCAATCATAACTCAAAGGGGTATAATACATAAGGAGGTATTTGCTTTACATTGAGCACTTCAGATATAAGTGATTTTGGCACTGACTGAGATCACAGCAACATTTGGACATATCACTTTAATCACAAAGTTACAACTGTAAAAAAATTTGAGAACCAATATTGCTATTTCTTTAAGTTATCACTTAATTAAATATTAGATTGGTATGTGTGTCGGCAATTGAGTGGTTTATTCCTCTTTGGTACTTCTAATAATACAATGCAACAATAAAAGACAAAGAAAGTAGACACACCAGTATAGTTACCATGTGGCCCAAAACAATTAGGACTGCTACATTAATAAAAACGGGTTGAATGATAAAATCAATCTATGTTCATTTTCATGATATATAATACATGATGAGATACTGAGAAATGTTTGCACTGTAGTAACATGGGATGGCATAGCATCTGTTACTTTCTCTTAAAAGGGAAATCTGTTAGCTACATCTGTTTTTCTGTCTGGGCAACTGTAGTATATTAGTAATTAAAACAAAGTGGTTTTTATTATACTTCTCATTGTGTACTATTTGCAACAAAAATGACAATGGATAGGTTAAATCAACCAATCCATTTTATAGTAATATATGCAAGCTTTTGAGTTATCTCTTACCGATCAATGTCTAATGAGCAAGAAATACTTTTAATGCTCTCTTTTGTTGTTTTTACTAGATATTTTATCAATTCCTTCAAGTGCTAGGGTAATATCATGACCTCAAGAATGTACTAAAAAAGCTATCTCATGAAGTTTTCATAACCTTTAATTTGGGTACAGAAGCACAGTGGGACAGTCTGACCATTGGACATGGCCCAGTGGGACAATCTGAACATTAGGCCACATACTTGACACTTTAATGTTATGTTTAGGATTTATAGCAATAACTAGACATTATTCAAGTTTGGAAGTGACTGTAGGAACAGATACAGACAAATCCATAGAATGGATAAAAGCAGTACAGTATCAAAGAGTTACAAACTAATAATACTCATCATGTGGTAGTGTGCATGCTCAGTTATATTCTTATTAATGAATGATAAGCAGGTAAAATTTCACTTAGCTGAAAGGTTATAGTTGGCAAAAAAACTATTATATATTTTGTGAACTATATATTTTGACTAATGAGGAAGTGGTATAGCTTATTCCCAAACACACTTTAATCTTAGAACCATTGCAAAAAAATTGTAAAAACTCCACACAATGTTGCAGTTGTGTTTGTGAGTGAGAACGGAAATAGGAGAATCGGAACTATATGTATTTTGCTGTTTAGTTAGTTCCTGATTCTCCATTTTAATAATGATATTATAAGTCTCACTAGCTATGAAATTAGAGTCAATGTTGACAAGTAGGTGCTTAGACAGTTATTTCAGACCCATCAGCGCTACAGTACATGTACTAAATGATAATATATAGAGGACAATTGCTGATTTTAAGAATTGAAATCAACAATTTTTAGAACGGAGTAGCTGATAACAATAACAACTTGGGATTTCATAAAAGATATTGTTTTTGGGTCAATATCTTTTACAAATCACTCATTGGCGGGTTTGTGAGACATGATACATGATAGATGATACACGTGCACACACACACACACACACACACACACACACACACACACACACACATAATTATATATAATTGTGTGGTCAGACAATTTCTCAATAAAGTTTGAACCTCATGTTACTGGCTCAGTATAGGTTTCATATTTAATAGAAAACTCTGTGTGTGCGCACTAATTAACTCACGTACTCAGTTCCATCTTCCATCTTAGATAATAGAGCAATTAACGATGTCAAAGTCTCGTGTTCTTATAATAGCAAGTGGGCGAATCACTGTAAAGGCGTGGCTACAAAATGGATGATTTCCTAAGGTTTGTCAACTGGGGAGAAATGATATGGTTCACAGTGACTACATTGATAGTTCATACTGGCGTCACTGTGCTGTTATTTTTATTCTACGAAATAATTGAAAGATATTCTTTGTTTGAAGATGCAAGGATTCAAAAAACTCCAGTAAGTAAACATTGTACATATATTATATGATATATGGTTCTTCAGCCTACAAAGCTCTCAAGACCACAACTGATCAAGTGTATTAAGTTGGTAGCAGTGTTTCATTTTATAATGCAACCTTTAGGTTTACCATTCTCCTATCTGATATTAAAACAAAGGATGATATTTGATGGACCACTTCCATCATGGTAAAACAAATCTAGACACTAAATATATTATCATCCTTTATTCTTAGGACAGAAATGGTGATCCAGATCCCAATATTTATGATAATTGTTGATACTCAGTTTTACTGGACTCATCGTCTCCTCCATACACCATATCTTTATAAGACCATTCATAAGATCCATCACCGCTATCACTACCCTATCCCATTGTCATATGAATATGCTCATCCAATAGAGAACTTCCTTACTGGAGCTTTACCATTGCTTACAGGACCATTTCTTCTTAAAAGTCACATCTATACATTTTGGGTGTGGTTGTGTATACGGATCATAGAATCAATGGATGCTCACTCAGGCTATGATTTATGGTTTATGCCATTTAGGTATTTTCCTTTCAGACCAGGTGCACAAGTTCATGATTATCATCATTCTCATAATAAAGGTAATTTTGCAGCATTCTTTACCATTTGGGACAAACTTTGTGGCACTGATCTCTCGTATGTGGTATATAATGAAGCAATAACAATTAAGAATAAATAACAATTTTATCAGAAAAGTTTGTATATGTATAATGTAATAGTGACTTTGATATTACATGTAACTATTAATGTTTTATTAATACTGATATGACATAAGGTATTATACTCTACTATCTATACTCTAATGAATGCTCTAACCTACATTATTCAATAACCTCTAAAATGAACGTCATTATTCTTAACCAAGATTCTATGATACAATATCATCTATGGCAGGCTAATCTATCCAAAAACTTTCAGGATAGTCTTAAAATAACTAATTGGTTCTTCCTATGACAATCTACTTTTCTAAAAAGAATTATATGTCATAGATGTATTATTTATTACTCTCTGTATTGAAGTAGAATGAGTCATTTTACTTGAAATTTTATAGCGCAAAAATAAACTATGTATTTTAACACTTGAAATTTCCCTCCAAAGGATAGATACTTGTTAATTCACAATTTTCTTGATAATGAATTACTTTTAGTTTCAGTGGAGGAGGTAGCATGTTCAACATTGGCTCTACATAGTCCATATTTGATAGTAAACATTGTATACACTGTTCATCTAACCTCTGAACTGACCCTAAATAAATTAACAATAATTCATACGTGAGCTTAAGCTAGTCTATGTTGTATAGTCCTACCATTTGCCAAATAATTTCAAAGGCAAATTTAAGAGGTCAGTAAGATTGAATATTTCCTTCTTAGAGTAATTATTTTGACAAAATTAAAGGACATTACAGTTTTATCTACTATAGTGATTATAAAAAGTGGAGTCAAAAATTTGGTGGTTTGAAACATCTTTCAAGGCTAAAAAATAAATAAGTATATGTACAAAAGAAAAGTCAGTATCTCTCTTGTCTGGCCCTTTCATAAATAATCAAACTTGGAAAATTTAGAAAAACTATGCTATAGTCTATAGTATATTAATTTTATCAATAATTTTCCAATTCACACCCAGTTCTAGTTATAAAAAATTTAAGCATACAAATGATTACAATAGTTGCTAAATTTCTAAACTAGTACAAAGAATAATAGTAAGTTTGTAATGCAAATTTTTATTTAATGTCAATGCAAGAGTAAGTATGGCTGAAATGGATAAGACTTACCAAATCTTATAATGATGGGACTAGTAATGACATTTCTATCAAATTTTGACTGTCTCTGTTTATTACCACCGTATATAATAACATCAGTTTGTTTGACCTGTAAATGATTACTACAACACATGTGGAACATTCTTGGTTTCAGAATGGAAGGAACAATAAACTATTGAAAAATAGAACATTGTTAAATTAACATTATCGACAGTATAAATGTATACAGTGTAGCTAACCTCTTTCCACTTCATAGACTGAACATGAAGAATCCAAATATCAGGAACATGTTTAGCATCAACTCCCTGACCCCATACTACTATGACATACTGTTCCTCCTCAGCTATCTTTGACTCTGGATCAACAAGGCAGGCAGCTGCATGTAGCCCTCGAGCACATGGCCATTTCTCATCTTGGACAGGCTTAAATGGTCCACTCCATTCCTACAAGAAAAAACATATCAGTTTGGTGATAGATTTTGCAATCTAATATGACTCTTCCTCTACCATTCAGTGACATTAGTAGACACTAATCATACTTTTGAGATTACTTAAATAATGTCATTGATACAATGTGCTTTAATATAACAACATTCACTGACTGAATTTACTATTACATGATTGTTTTTTGGTTAGATCAAGTCATGAAAGTCTATGCTTCCTGTCTACTTACTGATCTATTAATTGTAGTTAGTTAATAATAAACACTGACTAAACAGCAGTTATCTTTACTTATACTTGTCATTTCATATATGTATCCATGTATACAATATGCTTACTCTTGTATCCATATCTAGTATAAAAACATGATCATAAGTGACAGTATATTTTTCTTGTTTGCCGCCAAATAGGAGGGCATGACTGTGATCAATTTTATTAAAAGTAAACCGTGACAATGGTGGAGGTCGATGACCAGAACAGTTGAGTTCTCTCCAATGCTCTATAAAATACAATGTGTAACTACAACTATAAAACTGTCGTGTTCCTTAACATTGCTAAATTTTTAAAAAGTAGTATTACATTAATCACATACCGGACACAGGATCATACTCCATGAGATAGTTATTCCACCCATGTTCAAAAATATAACCAAAACTTTGACTCCATTCAAAAGTAGCTCCATAAGGACTAGTAGGTCTAAACTCAAGTCCTACACCACCAAATAGTATTAATGTTCCATTATATGATACTGTACCACCTAATGCCATGGGTGGTGGAGAGTTTGGACGATCACTTAGTTCAATCCAGTTATACTCATTCAGATCAAGCTTATAAAGATTATTGCAGTAACCTTTATCATTATTACCACCAAACAGATACAAGTGATCATCAATAATGACATGAAATGAGCTCCTCCCCGCATTTGGTATTTTTCCATGCGTTTCTTCCCTTCTCCACTGATAGGACTCCAGATCTAATATTTCAAGTACAGGACCTTCTGCATCAGTATCTAAAATAATTAAAACTATTTTTACAGCTTGGAATATATCATATGTATATTCAATCAGTGTTCACAAACAGATGGACCAAATTACTATTGTACATGTACTTGTTCAGCAGATAAGTTATAAACATAATTGTGTCTATTCATGTTTCATTGATCTACTAGATTACATTGGGATGTAGTACTAAGTATAATGTACAGAGTGTGTTTATAGCTTTGCTTCTTAATAAAAATAATTAAATTATAATTAAGTTGCATTGTTATATATTTCGTCTTTCCTTCTCAATACTTTTTGTATTCCACTTAGTGAAAAACTTTATAAAACAAAGCTTGCCAACACAATTTTGTCAATTCTTTGCCCTCAATGATAGTAGTCATGAGAAGGATCATGCTTGGACTTTCTTGGAAATGACATCACATGTGATCACTCAATATATTAAAACTATTCTATATTGGTATACATTTTTTATTTCTATGACACAAAATAACTAGTCATTTCACTAAATGTTGCTCCACTGACCGACCAGGTAAATCAATCTGTACTAGAAACCGATCATCTCCTTCTCCCAATATGATCTGTGTCATACCACCCCATACCATTAACTGATGGTTATAAACAAACACTATAGCTCCAGATCGAGGCCTGGGGAACTCGTCTCGGCTAGATGTTGCCATTACCATAGAGAAAAGAAAGACAGAGCATAGATTATATCATAATAATGAAGGGGGATGTTATAATATTGATAACTTAATGAGACTGATGGTTATGAATATCGTTAACATAATTAATCATAGAATGTGTGGAAACGCCCACATATTTCCAGTACACCAGTTCTCTGGATTTGTAAAGATGTCAAACACAGGATGCACCTTATTTTTTGCACACTTTCAAAAGGATATTGCAAATCTGATTTCATTGGTCAATTTGCTACAAGCATGGCAGAATAACAACAAGTAAATAATGTAGATAATTAATGATGAACAATCAATAAATGAACTAGAAGCTATATACTGAGTAGTCTCATCCCCAGATGTACTCGCAAGCTAAACTAGCTTGCGAGTATGTCTGGGGATGAGACTATATACTGAGGTAAAGATTTCTACCAAATTTATCACCATTCTATCCTATTGTCACATTCATCCAATAGAGAACTTCCTTACTGGAGCTTTACCATTGCTTACAGGACCATTTCTTCTTAAAAGTCACATCTATACATTTTGGGTGTGGTTTGGTATATGGATCATAGAATCAATGGATGGTCACTCAGGCTATGATTTATGGTTTATGCCATTTAGGTATTTTCCTTTCAGACCAGGTGCACAAGTTCATGATTGTCATCATTCTCATAATAAAGGTAATTTTGCAGCATTCTTTACCATTTGGGACAAACTTTGTGGCACTGATCTCTCATATGTGGCATATAATGAAGCAATACCAATTAAGAATAAATAATAATTTTATTAAAAAAGTTTGTATAATTATGTATAATGTAATAGTGACTTTGATATTACGTGTTACTATTAATGTTTTATTAATACTGATATGATGTACAAACAATAACAGTGGTTTTGTATTAAACTAAGTAATTCCTGAGATATAGTGGTTATGAGAAAGGGACAGTAATAGAAGGAAAGACAAGAGACAGTGTCCAATGAAATACACATAAAACATTGACTGTGGTTTGTATCATTAAAGTACATCATGTTGATTCTTCTTCCTAAATCACATTAACAGTTTACAAGTAGCACAATTTATAACTAAATCTCTTACCTTGCCTTCTGCTAGAGTTTGCTCTGAGCTCTCTTCAGGAATTGGAGTTGGTTGATGTTTAGGCATCAGAGCGTCTTGTCTCTTTCTCTCACGAGTATCTAACTCTTTCTTTTCTTGATTGAGTGTGTACCAAAAATCATCCTCAGCTTTCTTAATAGGATCTTCCTCCTCTTCATCTCTACACAAGAATACTAATATTATAGTCATTGGTATGTGATCTCACCCTCCTCCTCCTCCTCCTTCTCCTCCACCACCTCCACCTCCGCCTACAGTAGCTGCTGCCTGCTTAGCTTTCAATTTCAGTTCCCTTCTTCTACCTTCTAGTATTTTCTCTCTTCTTGTTTCACGCTCAAAAATCTACAACCAACACATAACACGAAACATTTAAAGTATTTATGAGCATACAGCATTAATGTTTTGTTTTTCATTGGGTTGTAAAGAAGACAGAGCTTCTGATAACTCCAGTACAGTTGTACTACCTGAACGAGATCCACAAGCTACAAGTCTTCCTTGCTCATGTACTCTGATGGCATGTAAAGAATCATCACAAACCTTAAAAAATACAATTGAAATAAATTTTAACTTGAACATGTGTACTTGTATTGTGAGATTGGGTGTGGTTTGCTTCAAGCAAAGATCCCAGACATTTAGAGACCCTCCCATTGATGTTGTGAAAAACACACCAGGTCGTGTTGGACTCCAACAGCTGTCTGTTAACGGAGTTGTATTAAACCTAAACAATACACAACAATAATGGAATGATGGAATGAAGTATATGTAGTTCACTACCTTGTCCACATGATAGGAGACTCTTTGGCATCTTCTGACCAGATCTACAAGGACATTCTTTATCAGTAGTCATGTCATCTCAATAAACATTACCTTAGCAGTCCAATCTCCTACTGATAAGAATTGTTTAGGATAGAATGGATTACGCTATTAATAGAGAGATAACATCATATCATTACTTAATGAATAGGGGCTGTACTTGTAGAGAATATATGGGTCCTTGATGTCCAACAAAAGCATGTGTTAGCTTGTCTTGAGGAGTTTTACCTTTACGGTTACCAGAGAGGATGACACCTTGTTCAGTGCCTACCATAAACTTAGTTGGCTAAAAGCAAAACAAACAAAATGTTATACTATTAAATTAAAATGGTAAGTTTGTACCATAGTAGATTCATATTCCAGTGTAATTCCACCCAAAACAACACCTGGTTTATAACCAGGATACTCCAGAACTACTGTCTCAATTGGCTCTACTAGTTTCCGAATATCCCACCACATAACTTGGCCATCAGTTGAAGTGGAAAACACATCATTACCTAAAACAGTGAACATAGTAAATTAAATCTAGTTTTGCTATAAACAGTTTTCTTCCAGAATTAAAAGAAAATGGTCACAATAACAGACAATGGTGAAGTAGTACTAGAACTACTGAAATCACATCATCTGGTAATTTTATTCACCTGTTTTAGACGATGGGTAGATAAGTTTATGTACTGGGTCTCTGTGGCTAATTTCTACTGGTGTTGTGTCTATAGGTTGTGAGCCTTTTCGAGTATCAAACACAACTATAATGAGAATTAAAATCAAGTCATTGATGTTAAAAATATATTCACATACCTATTTGCCCATTGTAACAACCTCCAGCTAGTGTGTGAGGATCCTTGGGATTATACTCCAAACAGAGCATTGGTGAAGTGGGTTTAAGAGCCATTTCTGGACGATTAGGATTATCTAGACATGAATTGATGCATTAAACAGTTTCAATGATGTTGCTATGGTTACCGATGGCCCATATGTATGAATCAAGAGAAACATTGTCAGGAGATTTTTGAAATTCTAGAGAAGAGCATGCTGTGGCTATTTTATGAGCTCCATCTGGATACCAGGATATATTTGTAATTGTCCTCTTTATTTCGTTGGGGTCACTAGAATTGAAAATATCATATCACTTGTTTATTGTTTAATACCTAACTCACCGGAGTATGTTAATAGTTCTGGCAGTGGGTGGTTCATCTCCTAGTAGTGACTCAACTTGACTAAAGTATTCCTCATAGATATCAACAGCATTATTTTGCTTTAAAAAGTGTTCCATTTTCTAATCCAGACATACAAGAATACATGTGGAAATCCAGTACTTTTATCAACTCACTGTGCCAAGATCTTGAATAACCTGCATATATATTTCATCTTTTTCCACCTTTTTTCTGAACCTTATTGTCTGTTCTACTTCAGCAGGATTGATGTCTTTTGGCCATCCTCCTTCTGTATGGTTCATCCCTCGATTCTCTGTCTCAAACCGCTCAGTGTTAACCTGAAAAGAGAAACACATTCTAGTTTCATGTGCATCAGGATTTCCTTTTCAACCTCATGTTCTGTCATTTCAGATGTATACTGAATAGCAACATCCACAGGGTCTTTATAAATAAAGTCATCTTTCAAAGAAGGATCTGGTTTGATGTCTGCACATAGCTCAGGTGGATAGTCAGAAAAAATCGGTTGCCTTCCAAATTCACTTCTTTTTTTAGTATAAACGTAGACTATCTCCATTTTCGCTAAATAATTACTCTCTTGACTGGACGACTGTGCAGGTGCTTATTCCCCTTTAGCAATGTTTCGCCATTTTTGTTGCTAAGGGGCGTGTCTTAACAACCGTTCTAAAATTTCAATTTGAGCATGCGCAGTACTACACTTTTTTAGAGACCACGTTTTTGCAGAAGAGAAGAAATATTATCATCACGTAAGAAGTTGCTTTTTTATCGTTTATGAATTGTTATGGAGCTGTATTTATATTTTTATTTAAAGTAGCATTAATTTAATGGAAATAACGTACATATTTATAAGGAAGTGTGCATAAGTTAAATTAAATGAACTGAAGGTATTGTTTTATTGTGTAGCAAATGGCGGATAGTAACCCGACCGGTGGTGGACGTGGTGGATTTGGCAGAGGTCGTGGACGAGGAAGGGGGCGAGGTCGTGGACGAGGCCGAGGACAGAAAGATGCTGGAGACAAAGATTGGATACCAGTTACCAAGTTGGGCCGACTTGTAAAAGATGCAAAAATTAAACGTTTAGAAGACATTTATTTGTACTCTCTACCAATTAAGGTTCCTATAACCACATACCAATATGGTTACGTTTCCATTCCATTATAGGAAGCAGAGATTGTTGACTACTTCTTAGGCTCAGCACTTAAAGATGAAGTACTGAAGATTATGCCAGTTCAAAAACAAACACGTGCTGGTCAGAGAACAAGATTCAAGGTTCATCATGGCCATTATTCACATTTTATATTGTTATCTTACAGGCATTTGTTGCCATGGGAGATTACAATGGACATGTTGGACTTGGGGTAAAGTGTTCTAAAGAAGTGGCCACTGCTATCAGAGGTGCCATCATTCTCGCCAAACTTTCCATTATCCCAGTACGTCTGGGTTATTGGGGTAATAAAATTGGCACTCCCCACACTGTACCATGCAAGGTAGAGCATCTATTTTGTTAAGTGTGTAAATGTATATTATTTTATCTCCTCATTATTAGATCACTGGCAAGTGTGGATCTGTTCTGGTACGGCTTATACCTGCTCCTCGTGGTACAGGCATTGTCGGTGCTCCTATTCCAAAGAAACTCTTGCAAATGGCAGGAGTTGCTGACTGTTATACTTCTGCTCGAGGAGCTACTGCTACACTTGGAAACTTTGGTAAGTGTTAGTTTTAATCTCAACTAAGTTACTATATTTTTGTTTCATTTTAGCCAAGGCTACCTTTGAAGCCATTTCTAAAACGTATAGTTATCTGACACCAGATATGTGGCCAGAAACCAAACTTGGCAAGCCTCCTTTCCAGGAGTATTCTGACTACCTTTCAAGGGCTCACACCAAGTCTCAGATGGCAGCACTGACTTCTGACCAGTAGTGGTACAGTAACCTGAAAAAGTTGAACAATGTCTCTAAGTAAAATAATGTTGATGATTTTGTATCATATTTTTGAAAATTAATTTTTTGAGACATATTTTAATGGTTTGTGGGAGGAGTTTATAATAGAGAGACTTAAGATTTTATTGGTGTTGTCTCATCAGAAGATTTCCTATCTTCTATAAAGTTATTCTCATTTCCTTTCTCCTCATCATCTTTAATTTTGACACTATAAAATGGGAACTCACAACAGAACAACATTTTTAACCACTTATTCATTCTATTGTAGAGTGCAGGAATAAATGGGACAATAGGACTAGTGGATGCTTTGTACTCTTGATAATCAGGGTTTCTGTAAAAATAAAAGCATAGTTAACTAACGCGCTTAAAACCTCATCTAGTATGTGACAACAAGTATTCAACACTGTTTAGTCCATGCATTTTATTAGAGAAACAGTCAAGTAGTCTTTACAAACCAAACTATCTGAAACACACACACAAGACCAATACTGCTAGTTAAACAATGCACAATATACTAAGTCTATTTAAAATGGATGTTACCTGCCATATTTTTTATCAGCACTTCGTTCTAATGGTGGTATACCAGTACCAAATACCAATAGAAAGGTGATAAAAAGTGGACTGATAACGGCTACCCACTTCCAAGTTTCCAGAATAGATGTGCTGATGATAAACACGCCCCACCAAACACACAATTCACCAAAATAGTTGGGATGACGTGAGAACTTCCAAGGACCAACATTGCAAATTTTTCCTTTATTTGCAGGATTATTTCGAAATCGGAATTTCACCTGATCTGATATTGTTTCTAAAGCAAGTCCAAAAATAAAGATGAGTGCACCAATAATAACAGTAATATCTTGAGATGTGATGTCATCAAAATCAGGTCGAGGTGAGGTAGGAGAATTGATAAACATCACCGTAAAACTCACAATGTAGACCCATAAAATCTGAAATATCCAAAAGACAAGAAATTTGAGTGGATTTTCACGGACGGCATCGAAACGTTTATCAGTTCCAATTTTTATAATACGATACAACAGATAGCCAGCCAGTCGTATACCCCACAACAATACCAGTACTGTTGTAATGATTTGACGTGCATTGTAAGCCTGTAGTAAGTAAGAATAAAAGGGAAATAAATGTACATCTCAATAATAAAACTGACCCCACTGAGACCAAATGTTAGAAGAGCTAAAATAACAAAATTAGAACCACCAGCAAAATCAGTCACTTTGTCAAACTTGCATGTACAAGCAATAATATAGAAGGACAGCTGCATTACAATTGTAACAATTAAACAGAGTGCTAGATTATCACAGTCTCGAGGTATTACTACGACCCCTCTCTCTACAACGTTGCTGCAACCGCGAGTTAAGTTCTCCATAATACCTGTAAAGAGTAAATGTTAGAGCAGCCCTGCAATCCGCCCTTTTATAGCGAAATCCGGAGTTAGTAACACGGATTCTGATTGCTGACATAGTCTTATATAACTGAGTATAATGCCTCGAAGAAAAAAGCCTGCTCCTAAGGAAGTAGATAGGTCAAGTCCAGTCTCCTCGATAAGACATGTGACTGTTGCAACGGTACTATTAGCTCTAATAACAGGGTGTCTCCTCAGTGTATATTGGAATTCAGGTATTTGTTGGTTGTGTAGGTGTATAACAACCTCCACCCATTTGCAGCTTTTTCCTCACTGCCTTTCTCTTCCTACGCGACAAAGAGCGTTCCATATTCCACAAAGAATGTCACTCGATATGTTATGCCATTCAATACATCCTTTATGTAACAGTGTCCAAGTTTAACATGACAATTATATCGTGTGTTTCCGCTGTATAGGGAAATTGCTGAATGGAGAATACCTGTAATACTAACCAAGACAATTGCTGATAAGTATGTAGTTAATACCGATATTTTATCTTACTAAATTTTCACTAACAGATGGATTGCTAGAAAGATCTTTACCACTTCCTTCCTTTCTAACCGTCTATCTCAAGTTGCAGTGTATCATCAAGTATGTACATTACGTCAGGACTCGTTGAATAGCATTATTACTGTTTTCTTAGGAACACAAGAGAACTTTTATCACATTTCATGATAACAAGCCTCTGGAGTCGATGGTACAGGATGAGAAATGGGAGCAATATAACTTGAAGATTAACATTACAATACCTAAACTTTTGGGATGGGTAAATTTATTATTCATCAATTTTGCTTCCATTTATCCATCTATCTTTATCTGTCCATCCATCTGTCTGACTATTCATCCATTCATCCATTATTGTTTACTATCTAGTATTCCTTCTTGTGTAGGATAAATCCAATCTCTCTCCTGATATTGGTCCATGGTATTACTTTAGTCAGGATGTTCTTAAATTAAGGTGAATGAGTCCCTCAATCATATTTTAGTCATTCCAGTCCTTATAGGTCCACATTTCCAGACATACTGCAATATATTCAACCTATTAATGATCTTATATTAAGTGAAGACAATGTCCAAGTAAGTTCCTCTTTACTATCACAAGTTGTACTAATTTGGTTATCTCAGATCAATCTTTGGGTGGGCCGAGAGGGTATCATTACACACACACACTATGATGCCAGTTACAACTTCTTTGTCCAATTACAAGGCAAAAAACGATTTACTCTCTTTCCATCGAATCAAACAATGTATTTGTATCCTTGTCTTCACCCAGTATGTTGATTAATTGGGTGGGTGGATGATGTCACTAAATGGATGGGTGGGCAAGTGGATCTATGTACATATGGATGAATGGATGGATGAATGGATGGATGTACATATGGATGAATGGATGGATGTACATATGGATGAATGGATGAATGGATGGATGGATGTACATATGGATGAATGGATGGATACATGAATGGACAGATGAAATGGAAACATGGGACAGACAAAGTAAATGACCATTATATGTATTCTATTATTATAGCATTATGGACATAGTCAAGTGGACATTCTTAATGTTAATTTAACTACATATCCTCTCTTTAATGGGTATGTTGGCAATACATATTGATATTAACTATTAGCATTCATCTACTTAGCTCTGAAGCTCTTGTAGCAGAAGTTGGTCCAGGAGATATGTTAGTTGTACCACCATATTGGTATCATCATGTTGAAACACTAGAAGAGAGTGTTTCTATTAATGTCTGGAGTGATGCACCAGAATATACTATTATGAATAACATGTGAGTAAAATATCGTATCACCTCTAACTAACAATTTTGTGAGATGATTGGTCATTAAATCAGGATAGTATTAACACTGTCTTGATAGCTTCTTAATTATAAACCATTGTCTAGTTTTATTGTAATTGGTACTTGCAAAGATGAAATAGAGGTCTGAGTCAGTCTTGTGTTGTCATTCCTTGATAAGCTTAATATCCAATGAAGAGTATAGCAACCTGTGTATGAGATAAAGTTATTGTTTTGAACAATACTTACTTCCTCTGAGCAGGAGTGAGCGTAACTATGTATACCAGCTGTTAATTTTTGTAATTCAGTAGTGAGTGGAGTGACTAGAGACAAGATATTTCAATTATCATAGTCACTTAGCTGTCCTTAACACGATTGTCATTTAAATATAAATGGTTGTTGTTAAAAGCATTAATTATCATTAGTTGTGACAACTATCTTTATTGTAGCTATAGTAAACCAATACCATTTAAAGAAGATTGGGAATGGACTGAACTGGTCATTGCCACACACATCTATGCCAGAATGGTATGTGATGACCTATGTTGTCTGATTGAGATAATAAACAATGTCATTTGTAGTAATCCTCCTCCAATAAGAGATCATTTTCCTCTGTTCTAACCAGTAACCTAATCTCCCTTTTTGCCTGATGTTTTGTGTAGATATCATCCGGTAGAGCTCAGTAACTATTAATAGAGATTAATGACAAATGTACATGTAACAATACATTAACTACCACAATTTGTACTTAATTTCCTTATAAGGAATACAGTGGTTTCCTGTGTATGCACCTGTTCTCATCTTTTATTTCAGATAATTGAAGCGGTTGGGATTGAAGACTCGCTTCATTTTGTTCATAATCTTGTAACGCAAGTATGTCAAGATTACATAGAGTACAATCATATGGTCATAACTTTATTTATCATTCCATTCATATTACTCCATACATCCATCCATCCCCCATTCGTATACATCCATCCATCCCCCGTTCATATACATTCATTTATCTATTCACTCAAACATCATGTGTTCATTTTCTATCACATTAGCGGTACTTACCACTTATTTTAAGACATAACATAAAATTTAACATGACATGTTATCATGAAGTGAATCACCTCCTTTCAAACACAAATTGGTATCAAAAGGTAAGTGCACACTTTGTTATATAAATTTATATAATCAGAATGCTATAATCATGTGAATGTGCATGTGTGTACACGCATGTGTCTGTGTGTGTGTGTGTGTGGTAGAATTAATAATTGCAATAATACTAAATAGTTAACATGGTTCAATGCTTTTCTACTCTGTTCCCTTGTTTATCACTCCTCTCTATAGGAAATCCAATATGGGTCACTTTTAAAGAAAGGAGTAATCACACTTAGTCATTTGTTCAAAGATGTACCAATTGAGTAAGTTATAAGAATGATAATACCTATCAGATTATGCATACATCACGTGGAGGAAAGACATGTAGATTATTTATTATTACATACTTTATATTAAGAATATTAAGTTAACCATTCATCTCGTGAGGAAATATGTCATACCACACATGCTATAGTAATTAAATGTAACACAACACTTGTATAGATTGTAGTTATGTTACACTGCACTACGTATTATGACATTGTTTCTGTGTAGGGCTACTATAAGAATTTGTGTTGCTAACTATCTAGAACATTTAGTTCATCGTGTTGTTGGTCTGGAATATGTGTGCCCTTTCCTCTCTGTCTTAGCTGGAATATCAGAAGAAGAGCTGTATCAAAGACTAAGAGACTCTGACTGATAATTTGTATCAATTCAACACTACTTATTTTTATTAATAATAATTGTTACTAATTGAATTAAGTGTTAAATAGTGCCACTTTGACTCGCGTTTTTATCGCTTGAAAACACTTCAAAGACATACTTCAATGGATTCAGTACCAAGAATCACAGTAAGATTATATTGCTCAAATTAAATAATTGATCTCTCTCTCTCTCTCTCTCTCTCTCTCTGCTGTAGGTGACAGCAGGAAGTCATGACTGTGTGCTCAAATCAATCCAAGAAGTGGAGGACTACATTCAAATGATTACTGAGGAGGATGAGTATTATGAAGAGGCACATAACAAGCAATATTGGGAGGGGATCAAGAATCAACTTCAAGAAATTGCTGAACTAACTTATCAGACAGAAAATTTTGCCTGTTGTTGTACTTTGGAATCCTGCCCTTTCCAAACTTTGAGTTTTCAGTCTCATTCTCATCCTCCTCCTTATTTACGTCGTTGTTCTGAACCAATGGGTTATTCTCCTCGTAATCAGAGAAAGGAGATCAGTTATGGAGGTTTTGAAACGATGTTTAAATCTAACAATGACTCTGACTTTGAAATGGAAGCTGAGGATGAAGAAACCAAAGCTAGTACGCAATTTCAACGAGGTCGTGGTGTTCCATTGAGGCGTAAGAAAAACACATCAACTACTCAAAGAACATATAGATCTTCCTCAATAACAAATTCACTTGTACTATCTTCTGCTCCAGTGGAATTAGGAAAACAATCTTCTATGCCAGAAGAGTTAGAAACTCTTTCTCAAAGATGTGTGTTAACACTCCCATCAATGCATCGTTGTCGAATAAAATAAAAAAAACTTTTTTATTTCTTGCACAATTTTGCTGTATTATAATTAATAATAATTGTATTTTTATTATATAATAATTATTATTATTGCAAAAATAATATAAAAACATTATGCAATGACTCATAAAGGAAAACGTTATATAATAATTATATATATATATATATATTATATGTCACGTCCTTATATGTGCCCCTCCCATATCATTGAAACTACAAAATAGTTAATTGTTGCTAATCTGTGTTATTCAACGTATTGGAATTCACGTTAGGCGCCACAACTACTCTATCAAGACATTGTCGTTCGCTAATACTAGTTCATCAAGGCGTTGTCACATAGTAAGTGTAAACCAACCAACATGCAATCAGGTGTAACAGAAAATTTTAACAGAACTTTGCCTTCGGCTAATAGACTGTTGGTTAACAGCAGTAGTATGGATGACGATTTATCTCCCTGTCAACCAGAACCGATCCTAAAAGAAAGGCTCTCTGAGAGCATTAGCAGTTTGCAGCTTAAAAAGGAAAACGAGAGGAGAAACAGCGTATCTTCGCTCCTAAGTTTCCAAAACCGTACAAGAGCTACTTCAGAGAGACAAGGCAGTGTGCCTAACTTACAAATCACTCAAAGTAGAGTCATCGGACGTCCAACCAGCAGTAGCCTGCACAGTAATAGCTCCAAATACCGATCTTTGAAACTTTACCAGTACCTTGCTAATAAAGGAGACCAGTCCAGTAACAGTACCAGTGATCAACAATTGTCAAAATTAGAAGATGCTCTTACAAATATTCGAAGTCAACTAGTAAGCATTATTAGCCTGTATAAGCTAGTGATATAATAGTTTGTAGAATAGAGAAATGATTATATTACTGTTTCTTATGTAGAACAATTTAACTAAGGAAAATCGTTCAATGAGAGATCGTATTGTTTCACTATCAGAAGCTGTAACTGATCTAAGTTGTCGATGCAGTCCTCCAAAAGTTAACGTTGAGATTGTTGTTCACGACACAACTCAAGAACAATTGACAGTTCCCTACTGTAGTAAAACATTACCAATTGAACGAGTGCATAGTCAACCACCTTTACTTAATGGTTGGGGGTCTAGGGGGGAGAGTTCCGAAGACTCTAGTGATGAAAGTGAGAAAGTTACTTCTCAGGAGAGTAATCAGTTGGACTGGTTGGTTAAAGTGGAGTCTGGAGTAAATTTAATTGGAATGGATGGAGGAGCCAGAGTTCCTTGTATCATACTTGTTGAAGATGATAATAGTGAAAGTGACATTGAGGAGAAAGAAGAGATGAAGGATGATAGGATGGAGGAGGAGGAGCTTGATGAAGATGATGATGTTTTTGCCACCACATAATGACAATAATTTGTTAATAATTGTCTAAAATTGCGTATGTTTATTTTTCATATCAATTAATCAATCAATTTCCGTGTCACTTGATCCAAATAATTATTGCTTGATTTCTTTTTTTTATAAGAAAATAATTGTTCAAACTTTTTACAATAATTGTAATACATTATTCAAATAATGTTATGTAATTTTTTGTAAGATTACTAATTGGAAGTAATTGAATGGTAACTCTGTTATGACAAGTGTACTATGTAACTACCACCTTGAGGTTACATTATGATTAACTATGTATTATATTACCAGTGGAACACAATAGTCTAAAATGATCTAATATGAGACACACACAACAACATCTTAGGAATATGAACCAAGATGTAGGAGGGTACGCATAGTTACAATTCCAGTGGGATCTTTTAACATTCATCATCATAAATGTATAATATTGTAACCAATATTGTAATGAGATCTAGTAATTGTATGCAAAATGTATTATTTGTATAAAAAGAGAAAAAAATCTGGGTAAATTAACAAATGCACTATAATCACATACAAACAATTTTCATAACAAGATAAAAATATAATTTCAAGTGTCTTTTTAGAACATAGTTGTAAAGAATGAATGAGAAATTTATAATGAAATAAAGAGACACTACTAAACACATTTCCTATAATAAAACTTATCTTCCAAATCAATAATAAATTGTGAATTCTATCAGTAATCAACAATTTTATAATCTAGCACTTGAGAGATGGCTCTTTATAATCTCCTCAATACGCTGCACATAAGCATCTAAACGCACTTGGTTGCTTCGTAACCCGTTAATAAGGTCTTGAAATGTTAGGTGACTATCAGTCCAGAGTTGAAGTACATGTTCTCCTTTATCTACACGTTGGTTCTGACGAAGACTTTCAATTTCTAGTGTTTTTAGTAGATTAAGATAGCCACCCAGAGCAGCCCATCTATCACCCATATTAAGAGCTTTAGACAGCTCAACAAAAAATTCGGTAGGTAGCTAAAAAATGAAAAGTGACAGAAGTATATTACTTCATTGATTGATCCATCAATTAATTCATTCATTTGTTTATCAATCTACCTTCTTTTCCATAATCCTTGATCGATAAACAGGCAGTCCTGTCGAATCATCAGAACTAGCCATTTCTTCTACTTTATCAGCAACATTGTCAAGATGTAGCTCTCTGAGACCTATCATAGAAAATCAGTAGTTTAGATTATCTAGAAAAAATAACTCACAATTAATGAGATCTTTAAATGTTTTTTGACTGTCTCTCCACTTTTGGAGAACTTTAGCACCTGGGTCTCCGGCAGTGCCTGTCCTAAGTAGCTGGATCTCATCAGATGATAGCAAGTTTAATTTGGCACCCAACATGACCCAGTTGTCATGGATATTTAACTTACGACTAATTTCAAGGTTAAGATCAGATGGAATCTAAATAATGATGTACTATAATTATAAATGGGAATACAATATATTATTTATTATTAAGAAGGGAACTAGAAGTTTACAGGCTGCCAAATATTTTATCCATTACAAGTATAAGTCGTGGGGGCTTTTGTTTAACAGATAATTACATCATACTGTAACTATGCGTCATACTACATGTAAAAGTACATATCGAAATGTATTTATTTGTACCTATGATCATGTGTTCTTTACTATATAAAGTACTTTATATAGATCAAATGTGCACTTTTAGTTAATAAACTCTACTATAATTACATCCATTTACTGTAACTATGCGTCATACTGTAAAGTAAGTATGTTGATAACTAACTGCATGTAAAAGTACATATCGAAATGTATTTATTTGTACCTATGATCATGTGTTAGTTTACTATATAAAGTACTTTATATAGATCAAATGTGCACTATAATTACATCCATTTACTGTGGCTTGTACTACAAATTACAGTTTAAGGACAAAAGGAGGGCAATTGTAAAGGTCAGACAGTCTGGAGCCCACTTTGCAAATTTCTCCACATTCATAGTCTATTTTAGGTCATCATAACCTCTCTTTCTTTCTGTCATATCTAAATCTTTTTCCTTACCTCTTTCACCTCAGGGTCTTTAGCAGCCCAACTTCTCAATACTGCTGTCTTTCGACGATTTCCTGGTTCAGTGAGATGACGAGTAGCAACTAAGTGGTCTTGAGGGTCATCTTGTGAACATTTTAATTGAGCTAAATCCCATATGTTACTTTGAGTGGTCTCCTTTGATAGATGTTCAGCTGGAATACGAAAACTCACTACTCTGTTGACATCAATGGTTTTGTTGTAGTATTTAGAGCCCAAGAAAGCCTTTGAAAGCTTGCTTTCAACAACATGGAGAAATTTAAGCCGGTTGGTGACCCTATCAAAAACATAGACAACAATAACATGCAATGACTATAATGGATTTAAAATATTACAGACATATGCATATAGATAATAATAGTGGTAATATAATAGGCACTGTCTGAAAATAATAACAATAATAACATCTTCTATGCTCGTCAGTTGAGGCATCTAATGAACCATTCATTACATGAAAGAAATTAAATAAATATTCATATATTGTGGCAGGAAGTAATAATCAAATTAAGTTTTCACAATTTAATTAACGTACTTGGCCTGGAATTCTATCATGTTTTGTATGGCACGATACTTGACCCAGACATCACACAAGAACTCGTCATTGTTGTCATCGTGGAGTGGTAGAACAACCTCTGGAGAGTCAGGATTTAAAAAGCAAACTGGCTGAGCACCTTCTTTTAGAATGCTCTGCATAATGTGTGCAAGAATCTTGTGAAAAAGATGTATTGTCATCGGGACATGTGTTGAGAACTGGGCATAGAGAACAGTTGAATCTTCAAACATTGTCTCAACTTTATCTTCATCCCAATTGTACAATGGCCAATCAGAGAGCTGATAGTGAAGTAAGAAAGGAATAAAGAATTTCTCATCACCGTTGAGTTTCCCGACAGAATAAATGATACTCAGATGTTCCATCCACCAAATGACCAGCTGAAAATCCTTGATATTGTTAGGGTGGAGCTGATTAAAACTATGACGTAGGAGATTGATACTAATTAGAGGAAGATTACGTAAAAGAGGATCATCAAAGACTTGGATAGCATAATTGCTAAGTTGAGCACAGTGGTTGAGGAGATCTGGAATGACAGAAGGCATTAACAGACAACCTAGAGAAAGAGAGAGGGAGAGAGAGAAAGAGGAAAAGGGGGGAGGGAGAAAACATTAATATTAAGAATGCATACATACATACATCATACCATCACAATGTCTTGAAATGCAGGCAGTTGAGTAAGCTGCCAATGTTTCATAGTAACCGGAAGGCAAATGGACGTGTTGGTGGTGATCAAAAAATGATTGAAAACGCTCACCCATAGTATATTTGGATTCCAACAAGGCACGATCATTATTGAGAGCAATATCAGAAGCAAGCTTTTGAAATTGTGGAAACGGCCGAAATACACTGTTGTGAAAATCACGTGCATAATAAAAAGACGATTTATAGAAAAGTTTGGTACAATTAGCGATACAAGAGCACAAATACTCACATTCTGCTGCACTGTTCTCTAAATCAAACAAGAGAACATAGCCCTGCTCTACAAACGGAATTCTCATTGTTTGACGATATCCACAAAGAATATTATTCAATATTCTGACACTTTCGAGGACATCATGTTGCATAACTGTCGATCGATTATACATCCCAACAACAAACATGCGTTTGACTTCAGGAGATACGTAAGTGTGAATCAAGTTGACCCAGTAAAACAAGTTTTCATACTGGCACAGCGGGTTGGCAATCAGATCTTCTAGTCCAATGACTACCAAATAGACTCCACTTGATTTGAAATACAAATGTGTCATGAGTCTATCTAGGTCTGGATTTGGTAAATGGAGGATAAATCGATGCTGAGGTGCAGCCTCGGAGCTGTCCTGACGAGGTAAACTCCCTGGACTTAATGGCGAAGTCACACTGGGTATTTCAAATTCAGACCAGTGTTGTAGGTCAGGTAAATTTTCAAAACTCGACAATGGGACTTCAGCTCTTGACATGCATTTGTCGCTGGAGCTGATGCCTTTAAAGGAACTGCTACGACGTCTTACAGGTTGGGTGTGGTCTTTTTCACGATAATGAAGAGGGCTAACAGAATCACTTACTTCACTGATATCTTCGGAAGAAATAGAAGATAAAAGGTCTTTTGTTTCATCAGTTATTGAATAAGAGGAATTTTGTGGGACAGAAATTGACCTCTTAAAAGCATTTCCAGGTCTGTTGGTCATTGGAATATTTCCGTTCGAATGAGTGCTTTTGTGTAAGGAGTACACAGTACCTTCTGGAGTGATTGGTCCTTCTTCTGATAAAAGTTTATACAGTTGCTTACAAAGACGGTAATTGTCTCCAAGAATGAAGAGAGGAAGTGGTAAGAGGAGGGATTCTCCGGACGTATAAGTTTCCTTAGAAGAGGTTGGTCTAGTTTCAGGGTGAGATACAACAGATAAGGTCGAATGCCGAGTAGGTAGTTCTTGCAATGGAGGAGGATGATCAGAACGAGGACTTAAGCCTATGTCACGACTACTGTCAGTTTTAATTTGCTCTTTATCATTGTGAACATAACGTAACATCATCTGGATGTGGTGATCTGGTAACTTTTTAAAGACATCTGTAACTTTTTCAATGTCCAGACCATCCAGTAATATTCCATTAATGGACTGTATGTGCGTGTAACGTGCCACACGAGAATAGAACTCGTATCGAAACTCTGTACTGATACTGTTTATGAGAACAATTCTAGTAAATGGTGCTCCTTCAGCCATCTAGAGAAGTAGAGTCACATACTGAAAGTACTTGTTATGAGGAAATGAGTCATAAAGGATAGTGTTTGGATTATCATTAAAATTTATAAACTTCAACATGATGATAATCTAATAAGTACTTACATCTCTTGTCATGATAGTGAGTCCAAGTGAAACACGAGAAGATGGTCGGAAATCTTCAACAAGTTTTGGGTAGACACTCCAGTAGGCATTATCACTTTCCATTGGTTTAGGTTGAGGTGCTAGAGAGAGAGAGAGAGAGTGAGTGAGATAACATTGCACTGTTGAATTAGTGACCTGTTTAACTTTCACAATAAACATAAGGTCATATCATATTAGAGTCCATACATAAAACTCTTCCCAAACACACAACAAACACTGTTCACACTGCGTTATCTGAAAGGATGCTGTTGTCATGTGTTCAATAGAGATTATTAATTTACAAGTGTATTTACACAAGAATAGTGTATTACTAATCTGGCCACTGTGCATTTGTAGGTATAGTTATTAAGTATCAAATTAACCTATTGGCTCACACTAAGGGTAAAACAAATAAGCGCTGATGTGACTAATCATCCTCTAGCATATAGTCCTGTGTGTCTGTGCAAGTATCTATCAATTCATCAATTCTATGTATATACATACCTGCAAAGACTCCTAAAGCTGATGCTGCCAATACAGAGGATGGCTTCTGTCCATCCAGCTTTAAATAGTGTTCCAAATAATGCCCAGCAATTTTTTGTCTGTTCTCCTTCTTAGTATAGATCTTTTCAGGAAGGACAACCACTACATTGTTAACGTGCAAGTTCCCTGTGCCCTGAGGTGTAGGAGTAAAGAAGTCAGCTTCCATTTGAGTGTTGTCAATAGGGCTCTTTGCTTTTCTTAAACCAAAACCTTTCTTACCACGATCACATGGAGGAAGACCAAAAAAGAGAAAGTGAGTGAAATTACGGCTTTTTACTTCTTCAAGCCATCCTGGTTTAAAATAGCTTATGTAATCACATGAAAGTTTTTTGTCTTGGTACCAACAATAAACACTGTTAGCTTGATGCTGCCATCTGCGATCATCATGTAAAACACAAATACTGCGCAACCCGTCTTTTTTGCCTGCCTCGTCTTTCTTGCCCGTCTTGAACAGTCTGATCAATCTTTCTGTTTGTTTTTCTGCATCTTCGTTTGAAATTACTCCTTCAAAAGCAGACAGCAACGTTTGTGTATCACCGAGCTGACTAGACAAACTTTCGTTCGTTGGTGAGGCCGTCTTTCTAGGAGAGGCCATTCTATCTTCTTTTCTGTGTAAGTTAAGTTATTTTTCTTCTGATTCTTGTATTAGTACCGGACAGTCATTCAAGAAGCAAGGAAATTCTTTTGTACCGTATACTTAAGTAATTTCTGCAGTAAAAGTAATATTGAAATACCTGGGTCCACGAGTTCTTTTGTAGAGATGGATGTAAGGAGAAAGCTGGTTGCAAAGACTAAGAGAAAGTTAGCGAAGACAAGCAAAGTAGAGGAGAGATTCAGAGTATCACTGAGCAAAGGCAATTATTATGAAGCCCATCAAACGTTGCGTGTTCTTTATGAGAGATACGTTTCCCTGGGTAGGAACGATGAAGCATGGATATTACTTCAGAAGGGGACAGTACAACTGCTTACTCATGATCAGGTACAATGGACAATTCTTATGGGGAAAACTGATGGTAGGGAGTATTGTTTGTTTAGTGCCTTAGAGATTGACACCAGAAAATATTCCCTAATCAGATTGCATGAAACAAGCCAGGAAATCTAAAATCCCCACTTTATAATATTACCTCAGCAAGTTTCAACATTTCAAATTTTTAGTGGGAGAGTGGAACAGAGTTAGCTCTTCTACTAGTGGAACATCTCAAGGAAAAAGAGACAAAAGTTAATAGTGAAATAATTGGTAAGATGCTTTGTTTATCCCCTGCTCTAATAACTTCCCTTAGACAAACTCGAAGAGCTATTTTGTACTTATAAATACTTCAAGGAGGAAGACTATAGCCCTCATCCATGGATTGCTGGCATGAGGATATGTCCAGTGGGTACTTTGAACAAAGAAGAACAAACAAAACTACATGTTTTGCAAACTAATAGAGATATGTTTACAAGAGCAGTGTTGAAGTGAGTTGGATGACTTCTTATAGGTGTTATGGACAGTATTTATCAACTGTATGATTTAGTCATTACATTTATATGTAATGTTATTATTTTATAGGTGGACGAGTTTAGTTGACAAGAACATGAGACATGGTCACACACGTTTTCATAAACTATTGGCGTTTGCTTATTTTGAAGGTAAAAGATGACCAATTTGTGTTCCTTCCATGATATCCACTAACACACATAGAGGGTGATTTAGAGAAAGCACGTAAACATTTCATCTATGCCAACATGGCAGATGAATTTGGAAAGGTGTTAGTTGAGTTATCACACCTAGGTCATCCTGAAGAAACACAAATGTTTATTGCTCAAGCTGTTTTACAGTGAGTAAATCTTTGATAATCAAATTACTACATTCACTAATTCTCAGACTGTTGGTCATAGAGAACAGAGATGGTGCTTATGCCACTTACATCCAATATTGTAGTCATCATCCTTCACTTCGACCAGCTATGCCACCTCCTTTTTATAGAAGACCTTTATTGAACTTCACTTGGTTTCTACTTCTCTCCATTGACATGTAAGGACATTACTTTGTCATGTTATTATCAGCAATCTTAAATATAATATCAGTGGGAATTTTGATGTTTTCCAATGCCTGTGTACTTGTTATGCTCCGGTATTAAGATTGGATCCATCTTATTATACAGTAAGCAAACTGATATGTTTGGTCAGCTTATGCTCTCTCTCTCTCTCTCTCTCTCTCTCTCTCTCTCTCTCTCTCTCTCTCTCTCTCTCTCTCTCTCTCTCTCTCTCTCTCTCTCTCTCTCTCTCTCTCTCTCTCTCTCTCTCTCTCTCTCTCTCTCTCTCTCTCTCTCTCTCTCTCTCTCTCTCTCTCTCTCTCTCTCTCTCTCTCTCTCTCTCTCTCTCTCTCTCTCTCTCTCTCTCTCTCTCTCTCTCTCTCTAGTATATAATGAAGATAGGTGAGTTATATTTCAATATGAAACAGAGCAAGAACACTGCTAACCCTGGTGGACTAATGGGACTGTTAACAGGTGAAGGTTTTGATAGTATGGTGTCATCTCTAGCAAACATGTTCCCTGAAGAGGAAATGTCAATGCCATTACCAGCTACAGATATTGATAATATGCTTGAAACTGCTGAAGGATTAGATTGATCAATATTAACAATATTAATTCTATTGATAGCAATGGAGCTGGTATTAAAGGTTCCTGAAATAAAATCTACTAGACCTGTCTATTAGCCTTTTGTCAGTCTATTTTTCACTTTATTATTTTCTTAAATCATTGTATTCATTTTCAAATGAGCTTTTATAAACAAAATTTACAATGTGAATATAAGTTAATATTATCAGCAGAATGACATAAAATTTCATGTTATAGAGTCATTTCTGAAGTACTTATAAATGGATTTATTCTTTTGAAGATTTTTTGATTTTTTTCTTTGGTCTCTCATGTTCATCACGATGCTTGTGTTTCTTGTGATGCTTTACAGCACTTGCCATCACAGTATGAGCGCCATCTTTAATTGTTCGAACTTTGTCCCTCTTCTCCTTATGTTTCTTTTTCTTTCTTATTTTTGTCATGGCTTCATCATCAACAGTAGATGATGGATCTAGTAAAGACATCTCCTTGGACTGGACAATATTATCTTGTTGTCTAGAGACACCATTTTCTGCCTTATCTACTTTGAGTGACTCATATTCAAGTGTTTGTTGTTCCTTTGCTGTTGTTTCTGTATCTAATGATCCTACTTTATCTAACATGCCCTCAACAAATCCATTAACTTGAGGCTTCATTTGGCTTTCTACCTCTAGAGAAGGGGCTTCCCCATTATCTAGTTTTGAGTGACTATGCTTCCTTTTCTTTTTCTTATGTTTGTGCTTTTCTGATCTCTCTCTGTCGCCATCTCTTCTCTTTCTTTTCATTCTCTCATCTTTTTTATGCGAATGATGATGTCTGTGGCTTCTGGGCTTGGATTGTGGGGATTGTCCCCTGGGACTACGAGAACGTGAACGTAGGGGAGATGGGGATCTTGAAGACCAAGATGGTGAAGAGCGAGTACTGGTTGAAGAGAAAGAAACACTCCTTGACCGAGAACGGGTTTGTCCTCTAGTTCTGAGAAATCATCACAAAAATAATGCATTACTAATCTTTATCAACTCACAAATCTTGTAGTAGTTTTTGCTGTTGATAGAATTCTTCCATAGATAGAGGAGGTGGTGAATTGCGATTACTGTTGTTATTAGCAACAGCAAGCAGTTCAGTTAGTCTAGCCATTGAGGCAGAATCTATTGGTTGAGCACTAAACCACAACATAATAAAATAAATATGTTTATCATAACATACATACCTCTGCAAAGGATTTGGTGGTCTTGGTGCCAAAAAGGGGTGTGTACCTGGTATAGAACCAGTCAAAGGGAGTGGTAAGCCAGGAAGAACAACAGGAGGGGCTTGAAGCGGAGGAAAAAGAGCAGGAGCAACCAGTGATGGTAGTGTGACTGTAGGATTACTGAAGATAGGTGGTGGAAGAGGTGGCTGCATAACAATGGGAGCTGTGATTGTAGAGTTAGGAAGAAGAGGAGCTATGGATGACTACAGTAAAAACAAGATAGATTTACAGTGGATGCTGCTGACCTTTAATAACTGCAGCAGATGTAGTGATGATTGGTGGGGGTGGAGGTGTTGAACTGTTACCGGTTGAACCCACAGTAACTGGTGAATCCTGAACAAATTAACATAGATAAAATAAAAAAAATTCACTTTTCTTTAGCCTCACAATAACAGCAGGAGATGGTGTGCGTTGTTGACTTAGTACTTCATTGACACGAGGACTATCACTCTGAACCTTAGTGTCTACTGTTAATACATTGTCAGTGCTAGCTAAGGAAGTGGTTTTTACAGCTAAAGAATCATCAAGTGATGAAGACTGAGAAGTAAGTGTTTCCTGACTGAAATTTGACGGTAAAGAAGATTGAGTGCTAGAGGTAGATGAGTGAAGATTAGATGTCATAAGAGGTTCTGTCTTTTCACTACTATCTGTAGAAGAGACCATAATGGATGGTAGACCTCGAGCTACAGCAATACTTTTCTTCTCTGTCTGGCGGCTTTGAAACTTTGTAGCAGCCTACAATGTATAGAGGAAACAAGTTACACAAGTAACGCAATGTCGGTGCTCGGGTTAAAAGAATGAGTCAAAGACAGCTAGCATAACTTAATTTTAAGTTCATTCAATGTGGTTTGTTGGTTACTGTCTAACTTAATATACTTACCGCTCTTAGTGATTTATTTGGAACCAGAGACTCAGGCGAGACATCAGTTTCTTTGCATGAATAGCATGTGAAGTCATTTTCCAGTAAATATTCTCTGATACCTGTAATAAAGAACAGGACTCAGTCTCTGAATACGTAGGACTCAGACCATTAACAAAAGACTCACATTCATCACAAAAGCTCTCAGCACAACAAGGAATGATGACAGCATCTCGTACAAGTTCTTTACAGATACTACAGGTTAGCTCAGGAGGGATGGTCTCCTTTACTGGTTCCACTACAGGGGCCATAACCTTACGTTTGGATGAATCAGCAGCAACCCTTTAAGACACATGAAATGGCATGAATATTATTATATCAGCTCTTACAGGTCTACTGTGCGCACAACAACATTGCCAAATCGGTCCACCATAGCTCCAGGTATTGCTACATTAGAAGGAGCAACTGAAACATGAGAGGAAGGGATACCAGACGACCGCTTCAAACGAAGGTTGTCGTATGCTGGATCCTGAAAGAAAACAAATCAATCGAGAAAGATCAGGAATGTGAACATACCCCATTGGTGGGACAAAATTTGATCCAATGACCTTTTTGTCCACATCTATGACAAATGTAGTTTGACGGTGGAGGTTTGACATTCATTGAAACAACATTTCCTCGTGGTTTGAATTTCGCGTAACTGAGAAAAAAGTAGAGCAGTATGTAGAAAATAAATAGCGTACTTAGCAGGATTAAATTCTTCACCAGCTTGGCTCATCATTGCACGAACTTTGTCTTCCTCAGACGCATTTGCACCAGCAAGATCACCAGTCTAGCAAATAAAAACGCTGTTCCAACCCAACTCATTTTATTAAAAATACTTTCGATGTAACTAGATAACATTACCTTTTTAAGTTGCTCAGCTGATAATAATGGCATATCCTACAATAGCCAAGATGTCGATGAAAAAGATGGAGGATAACATTGAAGGCAAAAACTAGTCTACAACTACAGTTACAGTTTTAAAAGTGCATACATTCAGTGTCAATCACCAACTCCGCAAAACCACAACCTATCCTTACAAAACTGATATACAAATCCTAGACATTACAAATAGTATACAATACACAACTTAGACAAACATGTCCTCTGTTAAGTTGAATGCCTTTTTTACTCAAAGATTTTACTTCCTTAAATACTACCGTCACAAACCGACCACGTTATCCGTGTAATTATAGTAAATCCAGAATAATCAATTAATATTATAACAATACTGTTTATTTTTTTGCCATGATACACATAAATGTAATGATAAGATACATATACTACTACCTGAGGAAGGGTGGGATCTTTGAGCCTAACACAGAAAGGAAAAACAAACATCAAAACATAATAACAAGAATAAAAATAGACTGACTGTGTCTTTGGAAGTTTTTGTTGCGCAAGTTTAGGTTTTCTCATAATAATAACTGAAGTATTTCTGGGAATCAATGTAGCATCATCAGAATAAACTGTAAGAAAATATGAGAAAATTGTCATTTACAGGAAGTGAATTGACATTTGACCTAAAAACCACAAGATAAATTCCTTGTAGTAGAAAATACATGGATACACATTGTTATAGTTAATTAATGCCACCCCTCCCCTATTATCACACAAAATTATAATTGTCACAAACCTTTCTTCGTTTGAGCCTCCATGATTTCCAAAGTAAACTGATCATTGACATTCATCTTCTTCAGTGACATGATTTTCTCTCTCAGATCAGCCACAGAGATTTGTAGACCATCAAAGGTCACTTTGTCAAATTCTAATGCACTTTTAAACTTGTACCGTATACAAGACATACTAAAATGCTAATATGGAATGTGGTAGATTAAAATGAAAAGATTCTTGGGAGATGATATATGAATCCAACATTAAAATCAGCCAAACACACTTTTAATTCAAAAGTGTTTTTGATTCTAAACAGTTTCTACACTTCAAAAAGTTCTTAATGTCTGCTAGAATTAGTACCCCTCTTTTTGCCGTGGGTAAGTTCCAGTGAATGGGCCAACTTGATGAAAACTACTTGATAAGTCTTTTAGCCGAAGTTTCAACAAAACGTCTTCAGTAAGTTTACTGTCTACCTAGCCAGTTAAATTAAAATGAGAATTATTGTATAAGCGCAGTATACTTACCTATGATAAGTACAATAAAGAACTAAAAAGAGATACTTGTGACAGCTTGTTGTTTTAGATTGTGGTAGTGATGGCGTGCTTAATAGTGATCACGTGACTAAATTAATCACATGATGTCATCACAGTCACGCCTTCCTACGTGGGCATGAGTATTATTTTAGGGTTAAAAATAAAAATTGAAGATGGGGATTCTTGAAAAGATACAAGAAATCGAGAGAGAGATAGCTAGGACTCAGAAAAACAAAGGTATCTTAAAAATTAAAGATAGAGTGATGTCAAAAACTCTGGATTTCTCAGATTCAATATAGAAAGAATCTGAGTAGCTAATGTCAGCCTTCTAAGACCATTAATACCGGTACCTGTTGAGAGAGCATTTCATCAATGCTGTTTTTTGCATTTATGTAAAAAATGAATATATATATATGTGTGTGTATGTATACATACATACATACATACATACATACATATATATACGTATACATACATACATACATACATACATACATATATATACGTATACATACATACATACATACATACATACATACATACATACATACATACATACATACTATATATATATATATAACAGTCATTTAGCAGAGTTCAAATTAAACCACTATGCTTATAACCTATGAGTACACATGAATTGACCACCTTCTAGAATACAGGTAAAGAGACAGAGTTAAATTATTGCATGATATAACATTATTGCATCACATAACAACCAGAATGATAATATCACCTATGATCATACCTAGTAATAATACACTACAGCCAGATTATAAACGGGTCATAATATGTACCAGATATATGTAGATATATGTAGATTATGCATGGATCATAATGACAATAATAGCAGATATTGATGTTACTTTTTGAGTTAACCCTAGTATCTAAGGATAAAAGATTGAGAAGGTTAGGGTGAGAAACAGACTGTGTTGTTTTCGTGTATCTTCCATCTCCTCATCAGGTTGTACCAATCTTTGAGGAATCTTTAATTGGATTTCAGCAGTTTCAGATACACAACAACAACATAGTCAGTTTACTACATGGTGGTATTTCAAGTTGACCAGTTATAGAAGGTTGGTTTTTAGTATCAACCCCAGACCAACTTTTCTTTAAAAAAACTGGTATATGGTCGAATCAGAAAAGACTAATAATTTTTAAGAGTTCCTGATGAATTTATACTATTAGAAACCCTGCCCCTAAACCTTCCCAAATGCTAACATGTAGTCAAATGATATACTAAAAGTATTATACTATTATAGTTCAGTATATATTTCATGTATTTATTATATGTCACTTCACCCAAAATTATTACTTTAGTTCAAGACTACTCTTTGTAAAGTTTACTTACTGGGAGTTTTAGGTGTGATATGAAATTTAATGCAGACCATGTTTATGGTTACTTTTGTGAAGAACAGCTCTCAGATCTGAGTTCTGTCTTCACGTCAATTCATGCTACCTCTGAATGTTTGCTCACATATCTTGACTAGAAACAACAATTCATATCAGCAGTAAAAAGTCCTTTACATTCTAAAGCTGGCATAACATCAACGATATTTTTGACACAAAATACATATTGAAACGATTACTTTGAGAATACTATTCCTTCCTAATTTACATTGTGTCTGCTCTCTTGTATATTTTATAATAAGTTGCCATATTTAGCCCTACCAAATATTATTTAGTGGCAATTCATTACATTTATCCTCTCAATATTTATTCACTCATTATCCACAATATTTAAAAATGAAAAGCCAATATGTATGTTATAAAAATAATTATTAGAAAGTTTAGTTTGTGCTATATTATTGTATGTCTTTATTATATTACGTTTTTGTTGTTATTTTACAGCAACTGAGTATCATCTGGGTCTTTTGAAAGCAAAACTTGCCAAGTACAGATCACAGCTATTGCAAGAATCTTCCAAGTCTGCTGCTGGGGCAAAGGTAAAATGTAGAGTACTGTAAAGTGTCAATAAATTGATAGTTTCCTTCCTCTTGTTTGTGTCAAGGCCGCGTGGCCTAACGGATAAGGCGTCTGACTTCGGATCAGAAGATTGTGGGTTCGAATCCCATCGTGGTCGACCTTGACTAAACCTTTTGACAATTTTAACAATTAATTTTTTTTCGCATAGAACTTGGCTAAACCTTTTGACAATTTTTTAGATTTGTTTTTTTTAATAGATCTTTTTTACATACTAACACACATTGCAATCAGGACTTGTGCTACGTTACTTTACTGCTAGTGTATAGATATTGGGTACATCAAAGCTATAATATTATTGTCAAAAGCAATCTTAAGACGAATTTTTTCTAAGCTTATAATTTTTCTATTTCTACAAAACTCCTTGTCTTAACAATGCTAGTTTCATATTACTAGTATTTACTTTTATATAAATAACAGACATATCACACATGTTCAATATCTTTTTGATAGGGTGAAGGATTTGATGTTATGAAGTCAGGAGATGCACGAGTAGCATTGGTAGGTTTCCCATCAGTTGGAAAGGTACAGACATTAATCTAATTAGTTACAACTGTTCCCTCTGATATTATGTAGTCGACATTACTAAATCTACTTACGTCTACACACAGTGAGAGTGCATCCTATGAATTTACCACATTAACCTGCATTCCAGGAGTTATTGAGGTTTGTCTAAATATAGTCTGCCTAGTATCTGATAACACTGTTGGAATGCTTCTATATCGTTAGATGAAATGTTTGACTTGTAGTGTCACTAGTTTAAACTGCCCCTTTTTGGGAAAATTGAATATTATACTGATACTCCTTTTTTTTCCCTTTTTTAGTACAATGATGCTAACATTCAGCTCCTTGATCTCCCTGGAATTATCGAAGGTGCTTCACAAGGCAAAGGCCGTGGGAGACAAGTCATATCTGTAGCTCGAACTGCAGATTTAATTTTAATGATGTTGGATGCTTCTAAAGGAGAAATACAAAAGTAATCCAGTAAAGTGGCATTGAACCAATTGTCTCCATTGTATATTTTATACCCTAGTAAATAAAGAAGCCAATATGTATTTTGAACATGAGTTATATATACTAATAGATAAAATGTAGTTCATGTATTCATATAGAGAACTACTGGAAAAAGAATTGGAGAGTGTTGGTATTAGACTAAACAAAAGACCACCAGACATTTACTTCAAAGTAAAGTTCTATAGGTGTACATTATCTTCTAACACTATTGTAATAGTTCTATTATAAGTGACAATGCTATAGCTACTTATATCTTCCTTGTAGGCAAAGAAGGGAGGTGGATTGTCTATTAACTCTATGCTTACTTTAACTAAAATTACCGAAAAAATGGTGCAATTAATTTTACACGAATACAGTATCCATCCACAGTGTGTTGTTTTTCATAATGATACTTAATGCTTTCTGCTGATGATTGATTTCTTAGGGATATCTCTGTTGTATTAATTATCCTTGTTATGATGGGATATTGTTGTTGCTTTTTCTGATAAAATGATTGACTACCTTGTCCAATAAACAGCTGTTTCTTGCCATATATGGTAGTAGTCTGGTAGTGAGTTTACAATATTCATGGGTTAATAGTGGTTGTTTGGAAACTGTAAATGTCATTAATTTTATGAATATTATTTCTATTTATAGCAACACTATCTGTTACTATTTTTAGTTTAGACATGTCCAATTTAGGATAGGTTGTGGATGACAAGATGGACGGATGCATTATGGATAAACAAATGTAATAAAAGAAGGGAATGGTTTTGTGAAAAACAACAAATATCATTGTTTAGGGAATTAGGGATTACTTGTTTACTAGTTATTTATTATGTAAATGAAATTTGATATGAGACTCTTCAAGATGCCTAAAACTTGAAATGAATATTAGTTATTAATACACAATGTTGATGTCATTTGTTTGTACTGTATGCACCAATTGCTGTTTTGTTTCCTTGACTTTTTTATTTTGTTAAGAAATTTTCAATGCTGAAGTCATCTTTAGAGAAGATTGCACAGCAGGTGGGCATGACACGATAAACATTGGTACATGGGTGTGCCAACTTTATATTACACAAATTGATTAAAGTGTAATAGAGTTGTGTCAACTTTGATGGTTGATTATCTGTGTCTCTATTTCTTAGTGCTTGCCAAACCACTAGTTATTGGGTCAGCAGCTTAATGGTCATTAGTTTAAAATAGCACAACCAGAATTGGCCCTGTTGGGAATAAAAATACATTAGAAATCATAAATAAGTCATGAATAAGTGAATTGTGTCATTTAGTCATATTATAAATAGTATACTCTAATGGTATGTTTATATATTATTGAGAGGTTTCTTAACTCTCTCAGACAGTTAGTTAGCTTTTGACTAAGTTGTATTTTAAACAAATTGTTACATCTGTAGTTATATGGCTCTCTCTTTTGAATAGATGAGTTCATTGATGTTATTTTGGGTAATAGAGTTTATCTCAAGTGTTTATATGTGAGTTCATGTGGAAGGCACATATGACCATATATGGTAAAATTTACAGTCTGGTAATGTAACAAGATTGGATATTTAATTGTAATGTGTTGATATGCTCAACTAATACAACACTGGTGTTATTGTTAGTTTAGTATTGTCCTTCAAGAGTAAGAACAGCATATAGTAATGTCCATCCATCTGTCATAGTATTGTTTATCCTTTGTCTTGCTATCCATTCATTTATCTTTATTAATCCATTAATTTATTCTATCTTACTACAACATGTACTGTGTACATTTATCCATCCATATCATCCATCCATTCTCACAGATGCATACATTTTTATTGTTATCCATGTATGTCCATTATATGAACCATCCATCCATACATACATATAGTGCTACAACAAAGTAGATACAATTTCTATTGAAGAAATGGACAGACTTGCTAGGCAACCTAATTCAATAGTCATCAGTTGCGGTCTAAAACTCAACTTGGATTATCTTCTTGACCAAATATGGGAGTATCTACAGTTGTTACGAGTTTATACTAAGAGAAGAGGAGGTAGAGTGAATGAGCCAAAATATACTGATTTAAATGTTGGTTATGAATGAGAAAATGTTTATATTTCACTAATGAAACTAATAATAGGAAACTGCTAAGGAAGCTTTTCTTTCTTCCTAAATCTGTTACTCTACACACATTAACTCACACAGACTCACTGCCTACTTTCTCTTTTGTCTTTAAAGGAAGTTTAGAAAAGCATTTTACAATATTACTAGTACTAATTGATTTTTGACATACTATCTTACTCTCTAGAGCCTCCTGATTTGGCTAGTGGACATGCCCTAATATTAAGAACAGGATGTACTGTTGAACATGTGGTAAGAAGAATCCTTTGTCTTTCTCTCAGTTTGTGGTTATTACATTCTTTGGTTTCAGCCCATACATTATAGTATTACTCACTAGTAAACAGTTGTATGCTAAAATTTGCTAATGGTGTTTTGAAGTAACTGCTATCTGACACCTTGTGGCTGGTTAATTTGTTAACATTACCTTCCTACTTTATTACTTACCTTTTCCTTTTGTTTTTTTTATTAGTGCCATGCTATTCACAGAACCATTGTTGACACATTTAAGTATGCACTAGTATGGGTAAGTATTAATGTTAGTCAAGGTTGATTTAAGCCTTTCAATTGAAGTTCAAACTATTAGTGTAATGATTATTTTTCACCTATGATCACCAGACTGGAATGGTGTGTTTTTCTTTGATACATTCCCAGTTTTATGTTCCCAAATGTAAAATTCCTTTATTATTATAATGTGTATAATGGAATTTGGTTTAGTGTGGAACCTCCTCCTGGGGGAGTAAAAGCAACCACAAAAATATGTTTATTCTCATTGGTCTGGCACCAGCTGGTTGCCCTCAAAGATATATATCATGCATTCCTGTCACCACAAATTGTGTATTACAATTTGTACAGTTGGTGATAGTTGTGGTTTGGAGTAAAATGAGGTCAATCTTTTATTAAATGGGTGTCATTATTGTTCATGCAGGGTACCAGTACTAAATACAGTCCTCAGCGAGTTGGTCTCCAACATCAGATGCAAGATGAAGATGTCATTCAAATAGTGAAAAAATAACATTCGACAGGCAGTATTCATTGTTTTGTTTTTAAGGAAAATGTTTCTTTTGAAAATGGTCTGTAATGACATATAATTATTATAGCAAATACTACTACCAAATGACATTACACAATTAACATACAAAATGAGCATGTAAGAGTGACAAAAATGCCTGAAATTTACAAGATAAAATTAACTAAAGTAGGATGACTAACTATAATGGAAAATGTTCAGTTTAATGTTATTGGACATGAGAAGTCCTGTAAACGACGTTTAATATTCCCATAAAGTAGATTTGCTAACCCTGTCACCTCCAGTTGTCTTGAAGTCTCCATTTTGTTCTGATTTGATATATTGACCATTGGGAGCAACAATACACATGCGGGTGTGAGCACGAAACTCGATGAAAAAATCTGATCCACTATCTCCATTGTTAACAATGGAGTCACCCTCTACCTTCCAATATTTGCCAGAAGCAGCCTGAAATTGATAGGTTCCTGCATTACCCTCAAGTCGGAAAACATCGTATTGGGAACGGTTACACTCCAGGATTCCAGATGCTCCCTTGCTCCCAACAAAGCCATACTCTGAACGAAGAGTTATGATTGGGTTATTAACAATCTCTAACACAAACTTGCATTCATTATCATCTTCACCTCCAGATGCAGACAATTGGCCATTTGACGTAACTTTAAGGTATTTTCCATTGTTGGCTTTGAACATTACCATGGGTCCTTGCCATACAATGGTAAATTGGTTATCTGGTGATGAAAAATCTTCTGACTTGGCTACCAAATTGCTCTCTGAATTCCAGTATTTTTGATTCTTACCACAAACAGCCCATTTCACATTGCCTGAGAGATCACTACGATCGATTGCCATGAGTTGGAATATTTCGGTATCTGTTTGTTCAGACTGGTTTGCACGAACTTCGATTCCAGTACGTAGAGACACATACTTCTTGTTATAGGCAATCAACGTGACTTGTGGATTGGTATCTTCAAACCTAAACAGCTCATCCTTACCAATTGTTGCCTTTCGACTTTGGAGGGTAGCATTGGCACCCACACCAGCGAGGTATTTTCCTTGGTTATCTTTGAAAGCAACTTGCATTCCCTTGTAAATGATAGTAAAAAGACCATCGTGAGTGAGTTGGTCCACAAGTTTCCCTGTACATGACAGATACTTTCCATTAGCAGCACGAATAGAATATTTTCCCTCATGGAACTCCACAGATATGGAGGCATCAAAACCCCATGGAATAGCCTCATTTACACGAATCTCTTGGTTTTCTAAATCAAGATGAGCATAGGTTCTGCGGTTGACGTTGTACAGGTTTAACTGGGGCATTATGGAGAGTTGAATAGTCCACAATGTGGATGCAGACACATCTTTATCGAAGCCACTAAGATTATCTCCAGTGCCTCCAAAGTAGCGTCCAGTAGCACTCCTAATAGCTACTTTGCCATCATCTTGTGTTTCCAGAATAAATTTATTGTCCTCTGTGACCTCATCGCTGTCTGCAGTTATCTTCCCATCCTTATCGCTTCCAAGGTAACGATTAAAGCAGCTCTTGATGGCTATTTTGTCGTCTCCAACATCCTCCAAGTTCCAGGTCTGCTTCTTTCTTAAACTGGTTCCATTTGCATTCACTTTGAACTGGAACTGTTCAGCAGTGAGATATTTGTTGGCGCAATTGATGAGACCAACAGTCCATTTGAAACTGCATGCTGCTGCAGCCATCTTTGAGCGATCAAGTAGACTATTCTGGAGTGAAGGTGGAAGTCGATCACCTTCGGGTGTGTCTCTCCTTTGTGCAAAAAAAAGGGGTGTAGCTCGATCTCAGCTACGCAAGATGTTGCTTAGCAACCATAACGCTGGCTAATATGATTGGTCGGTTGACAATGCTGTAATGTGAGAACAAACTGGAGCCGTTCGTCAATTGACCAATCAGAATTGAGAACTGGCTGGGTATTACCATATTTGGTCAAAACTGGATCCTTTCCTCAGTAGGGCGGAGTAGCTGTGGTCGATTTGAGATTATACCTTAGGCCACCCCGCTGCGAACTCTGTTGGTCAGTTTTTGTTGATTCTGAACGCTTGCGATTTCTTCTCTCTGTCTCTCTCCTTAGTTTGATTTGAAATTCTGTGAGCATGGATGACGACGTTGCAGCTCTTGTTGTAGATAATGGATCCGGTATGTGCAAGGCTGGATTTGCTGGGGATGATGCTCCCCGTGCTGTTTTCCCTTCAATCGTCGGTCGCCCTCGTCATCAGGGAGTGATGGTTGGTATGGGACAGAAGGATTCCTACGTAGGAGATGAGGCTCAGAGCAAGAGAGGTATCCTCACTCTGAAATATCCCATCGAACATGGTATTGTTACCAACTGGGACGATATGGAGAAGGTAATTTGTTATCATTGATTTTATTACTGCTATTATTTTGTTTGTGATTTTACTGGTTGCACAAACTGCAGTTTACTGCAGTTTGTGCACATACATTTTCCGTACTGCCTTAAATGTGCTTTTTCTCTTAAAACTAGATCTGGCATCACACTTTCTACAATGAACTCCGTGTTGCTCCTGAGGAACACCCCGTCTTACTGACTGAGGCTCCTCTTAACCCTAAGGCCAACCGAGAGAAGATGACCCAGATCATGTTTGAAACATTCAATACCCCAGCTATGTATGTAGCCATTCAGGCTGTACTGTCTCTGTATGCCTCTGGTCGTACAACTGGTATCGTTTTTGATTCTGGTGATGGTGTCTCTCACACTGTTCCCATCTACGAGGGTTATGCTCTTCCCCATGCCATCCTTCGTCTGGATTTGGCTGGACGTGATCTTACTGACTATCTCATGAAGATCCTCACTGAACGTGGTTACTCTTTCACTACCACAGCTGAACGTGAAATTGTCCGTGACATCAAGGAGAAGCTCTGTTACGTTGCTCTTGACTTCGAACAAGAAATGGACACTGCTTCCACCAGTTCTAGCTTAGAAAAGAGCTACGAATTGCCTGATGGTCAAGTTATCACCATTGGTAATGAACGATTCCGTTGCCCCGAGGCTCTCTTCCAACCATCTTTCTTGGGCATGGAATCTGCTGGTATCCATGAAACTACTTACAACTCCATCATGAAGTGTGATGTGGATATCCGTAAGGATCTTTACGCTAACACTGTTCTCTCTGGTGGTAGCACAATGTTCCCTGGTATCGCTGACAGGATGCAAAAGGAGATCTCCACTCTTGCTCCTCAGACAATGAAGATCAAGATCATTGCTCCACCCGAGCGTAAATACAGTGTATGGATCGGTGGTTCTATCTTGGCTTCTCTGTCCACCTTCCAACAAATGTGGATCTCCAAACAGGAATACGATGAATCAGGTCCTTCCATTGTTCACCGCAAGTGCTTCTAAGATGGACCAACAAACTCTTAGTTTCATACATTTAACTACGTTAAACTTTTATTTTACCTTTAAGGATAAATGTGTAGAGTGTGATCTAATTTTCTTTCCTTTTGGTTAGATAGTTGTTACTGTATTATGCTATCGTTTCATGTTTAGCAATTATGCATACGTTTATTGTAGCCATTTTACTAAAATTGTTTTTTTTTGATTATTTAAATATCCATATTAGGGTGTATCAAAACTTAATATTGATATTAAAGGGGTGGTTTGGACAAGACAACTGGAGGTGTGGATATAAAGAATGAAAAGATTGCTTCAGTCTTTACAGTACACCATTGCTGTGTATGCTGTGTTGATAACTTTTCTTGCTATCTTCTTCATACTCCATCATACTACAAGTGAATTTATTCATTTGTCTCATACTGACAACAATAATCTCTACAATTTACCACTAGAGGACCAGAAACAACTATGTGACTATCCTATGAGCTACAGGAAACCACTCTATCGTTCTTTACAAGAGTACACGCAAGTCCAGTTGATTTTCTTTCGAAAAATGAAAATGGCTGTAGCTGTAGAGGTGTGTCACAAAAGGGGCTGGATAGTACGTAGGACAGCACATACAATGGAGGAATTAGACCAGCTTTTAAATCACAGGGATATTTTCTCAATCCTCTTTACATCTTCAAAGGAGCTTTCAAGTCCATTGATGGACCAATATACAAATAACTCTCGTATTCTAGCTGCTGGTATTCCCGATGCATATCTTTTCACAGGTACAAAAAAAGAGCAATATATCACTTTTCAACGATTTCTTGGTCAGTATCACTGTTCAATTGAACAGATAAACTTCATGCCCAGTTCCTTTTTAATGGACAATGTCAAACAATGCAACTCTTTCCTCAGACACTTAAAACAGAACGGTCATTTTCAGATGTGGGTGTTAAAGAAATCTCAAGGCTTTGGCGGTGATGGTATAACAGTTATTTCTAATATTACTTTACTTCAGAACATGTTTTCTACATGTCCCAGCAATAAACAATATATTATGCAACAGTATATTCAGAACATGTTATTATTAAACAGACGGAAGTTTGACATCAGAGCTCTTGTAGTCGTTGCCAATACAAACCCATACATGATCTTTTATCATGAAGGATATTTACGAGTTGTCATGAGCCAATTTGATTCTAATGGTAGCAGAGAAGTTCACTTGACAAACACACATGTACAATCGATGCAGGCAAATTTTAATCCTGATGACCATTTTTGGTCCTTTTCCAAGTTTCAATCCTATTTAGATAAACATTATCCTGATAATGATAAATTTGTAATGACAAAACTGGTACCTCACATTCAAAAAATCAGTGTTTTCATTTTGAAAGCAGGTAAAGTACAAATTATCAACATGTGTTCGATTTTAATTGTTGTTATTTCAGGTCGCCATTTAATGAAGAGGGCACCATCAAGTTATCAACTATTAGGTTTAGATCTTATGATAACTCTAGACTGGCATATATGGTTTATTGAGGCAAATAACTATCCCCTGTGGCCTAAGGGAGGATGGATAAGCAACTTCACTTCTCAGATGGGGGTGAGTATTAAAAATCAATAACAAAATTTATGCATTTTTATCTTGAGGAAAAGACTTTTTGATGTGGCTGAAGCTTGGATTTGACAATTAAAATCATATTATAACGTACGAAATTATAAAGAAGCTATGTGACTTCCATATAATTCCGAATCTATGCATGTACATTTTATATGACACATATCGTATCAGGTAGTTGCTATTTCTCTAGCAGGAAATCCACAGTTTGCTATGTATTATGATACTAATCCCATCCCCTAAACCCTAAACATTAACTATACACAACAAATATAGACTTCCTGCTGGACAAATACTCATCCACTGCACATTATTATTTATATATTGGTGCCTTCGTAGGATGACCTGTTTGAGTTACTTGTGAGTATGCGGCAAAGACCACAAGATTTTTTATCAATGCCTGTTGGTCGATGGTTTCATTCCTGGCAGTTAATCTGGAGAGAAGACTGTCATGATGATCACGAATATAACCCTTGTTCTAGTTTATTGCAAAATAATCAATAATATTCATAACTCTCTGCCTTTGTACTCTCCACCCACCAGACTCCACCTTATAAAGAAAATGAAAGCTTTGTCTGATCTTGCAGAGCAAGTGGGAAGGATGAAAGAGGAACTGGAAAGGTTGAAAGACGATACTACTGCACCTAGTAGAAAGAGATATGTGTCTAAGATAAAAGGGAGTGTTAAACTAGGTCCTAATGCACATTTTGGGGTTGACCATACTGGGAAAACAAGAGTGGGTCAGTTTCAACAACAGTAATTGAGGCATAACTATTAATCCACTCACTATAGCAACACGAAAGCTTCCTAAAACAGTTTCAGATGGCACTTATGAAGAGGTGTGCCAACTTTTGAGACAGGGTGCTAACCCACAGACAGCTGATAGCAAAGGACGTACTCCTCTTCATTTTGCTGCCTGTCGAGGAGAAGCTGGAATATGTAAATCTTTATGTACTGTGTATATGATGATTTATAATATGTAGGTCAAGTCTTAGTCTCTCATGGCGCCTCAGTAAATGAGCAAGATAACATAGGGAATACTCCACTTCATTTAGGTCAGTCATATAGCTGCCCAATATATTATTGACTTGTCTTTTAGCTTGTACTGCTGGTCATGTAGGAGTAGTAACTGTTCTGTTGAGAGCAGGTCTCCTTTATATTACTTCACTTCTCTTATATTTGTAATTTTTTGTTCTAGGAACTAATTTGATGTCCACTGACAGAAGAGGAAGTACCCCACTTCATTTAGCATTGTCGCGATTGAGAGTTTTAAACATAAATCCAGTTGATATTTCTACTCCTCATCAAAGAAAGAGAGAAATGGAAAGAGTCAGTGATTGGCTCATTGTGATATTAACTTTGCTGTTGTTGTTTGTAAATGTAGATTATTGAAATGGTAAGAGAGTATCTTTCTGTAAGAGCTGAAGTAGGAGAAGAAGATGAGGACGTTAGAAGACATTTGGCTAGTAAAACTAATGATATAGGTGAATTAGAACAACTAGCTGGACAATTGTCACTATCAGAGACCCAAGAACAAGTAAAACTCTAAAGAATTAATTATTTTATTAATATATTATTGTATGTAACAGGTAGATGAAGTACAATGCCTTCTTCAAAGTTTTACTGAACTCTCTATAAACAGACTTGAGTCTCATAACCCATGAAGTTATCAACAAGACTAATGATATGTTTGGTTACATGCATTGTTTTAATTTCTAAGAATAATCAAACAGTCAAAGATAAAAAAAAACCAATATTAAAAACGTTTTTGATGTTTCCAACATTGTTCCTTCATCATTCTATTCATCCTCTAAAAGACCCAAGTTAATATTTTTATTGAGTTGTTAAAATAACATATTCTTTTCTGTTTCAAAGTAGATAACTCTTCATAAAATACAAAATTATTTGGTCTTCTACACTGATACTACATATAATAAAATTTTACATGTATGTATGAAATTTGGGTCTCTAAAAACAATTTGTGTGTGAGCCCTATCAATCATTTCTCTTTGTCAAATTCTATGGTCATTAACTATTTACTAGTTACTATCCTACTTCAATGGTGAGAAATTCTAACTCCTTTATTGCTCCCAGAGGTACTTAACATTAATCAACTACAGTGAAGAAATCTTTTTTGAGACACTGTACTTACAATATGTCTTAATTCTCTAAAGAGAAGTAATACTATTAGAGGTTTTAAATATTTTTCTGCTTATATTCATACATATCAATGAATATGTTTTTGGGTTTGTGTATTTCTGTTTTTGCTTACTTCAGTTGTTTTCACTTAATTTTGTTTTTCTGTCTCTTTCTTTTCTTTCTATTTGTTCTTCTTCTAAAATATTGATTCTAATCTCATGGCTTGATAATGGCTAAATCTGAATGTCAACAATTTACTCTTCAGGAAAATGATAGAGGTAAGAATGAGTACTATATCCAATGTAAGGATAACAACCACAAAATTTTCTTTATCACAATAATTTTATATGCAGACTTTATTTGTTCAATTTAGAAGAGTTCATTACGTTTAAAGCAATCCAGAAAAAAAATGACTACGAGTATTCTATCACGTTTCCAATAGATGGAAAAATTGCTCAACTCAAGGAACACATCCATACATTAACAGGTATTATTATATTTATATTACCTTGTTACATATTGGTTACATACTGGTGTTGTTGTTTTGTAAACACACACACATACACACTGCACATTGAGACTGTCTAACTATCAATAGGCATTCCAGAACAGAACATGAAACTAGTCTGCAGAGGAGGTGAGATTTGAATACAATATATGTACTATAAGACTTTGCCATATATATTTGTTCTATATAGGATATCAGTTTAATCTAATGATGAATGATGACCTCTCACTTAGAGAAGCTGATGTGCAACCTGGTGTTATAGTGATGATAATTGAAGAGACAGGTAAATTATTAAGGTTTTACATATCAATATATTATAATTTATAATGTATGAACTACATTAAATTTTATTAATCAGTTATAAAATATACTACTTTGTTTCTATTTAAATATGATATGTAGAAATGGTAGATTATGTAAGACTAGTGATCTTGGAGAAGACTTGTTATTATCAGAATGTCATCTTTTTCACTCAATACTAGTAACAGCTCAAGAGAGATTGGCAGAGAGGATTACAATAAAGGATTCGATTATCTCGACTACTGTGGATGATGACATTCCAGTTCTTGTTGTAGACAATGGATCCAGTATGTGCAAGGCTGGATTTGCTGGGGATGATGCTCCCCGAGCTGTTTTCCCTTCAATTGTCGGTTGCCCTCGTCATCAGGGAGTGATAGTTGGTATGGGACAGAGGGATTCCTATGTAGGAGATGAGGCTCAGAGCAAGAGAGGTATCCTCACTCTGAAATACCCCATTGAACATGGTATTATTACCAACTGGAATGATGTAGAAAAGGTAATCGTTACCATTGGTTTTATTACTGTTACCATTTTGTTTTGTGTTTGTACCTGTTCACAAACTGTAGTCTACTGCAGTTTGTATGAATACGATTTACACACTGCTTTAAATTTATTGATATTATTATTTCTCTCAAAATAGGTGTGGCATCACATTTTCTACGATGAGCTCCATATTGTTCCTGAGGAACACCCCGTCTTACTGACTGAGACTCCTCTTAACCCTAAGGCCAACCGAGAGAAGATGACCCAGATCATGTTTGAAACCTTCAACGTCCCAGCTATGTATATAGCCATTCAGGCTGTACTGTCTCTGTATGCCTCTGGTCGTACAACTGGTATCGTTTTTGATTCTGGTGATGGTGTCTCTCACACTGTTCCCATCTACGAGGGTTATGCTCTTCCCCATGCCATCCTTCGTCTGGATTTGGCTGGACGTGATCTTACTGACTATCTCATGAAGATCCTCACTGAACGTGGTTACTCTTTCACAACCACAGCTGAACGTGAAATCATCCGTGACATCAAGGAGAAGCTCTGTTATGTTGCTCTTGACTTTGAACAAGAAATGGACACTGCTTCCACCAGTTCTAGCTTAGAAAAGAGCTATGAATTGCCTGATGGTCAAGTTATCACCATTGGTAATGAACGATTCCGTTGCGCTGAGGCCCTTTTCCAACCATCCTTCTTGGGCATGGAATCTGCTGGTATCCATGAAACTACTTACAACTCCATCATGAAGTGTGATGTGGATATCCGAAAGGATCTGTATGCTAACACTGTTCTCTCTGGTGGTAGCACAATGTTCCCTGGTATCGCTGACAGGATGCAAAAGGAAATCTCCACTCTTGCTCCTCAGACAATGAAGATCAAGATCATTGCTCCACCCGAGCGTAAATACAGTGTATGGATCGGTGGTTCCATCTTGGCTTCTCTGTCCACCTTCCAACAAATGTGGATCTCCAAACAGGAATACGATGAATCAGGTCCTTCCATTGTTCACCGCAAGTGCTTTTAAAATAGACCAACAAACTCTTAGTTTAATGTTTAAGAATGTGATCTAATTTTCTTTCCTTTTGGTTAGATAGTTGTACTGTACTATGCTATCATTTCATGTTTAGCAATTATGCATACGTTTATTGTAGCCATTTTACTAAAATTGTTTTTTTTGATTATATAAATATCCATATTAGGATGTACCAAAAATTAATATTGATATTGAAAAGGGTGGTTTGGACAAGACAACTGGAGGTGTGGATATGAAGAATAAAAAGATTGCTGCAGTCTTTACAGTACACCATTGCTGTGTATGCTGTGTTGATAACTTTTCATACTCCATCATACTTCAACTGAATTTATTCATTTGTCTCATACTAGTACTGACAACAATAATCTCTACATCAATTTACCACTAGAAGACCAGAAACTACTATGTGATTATCCTATGAGCTGCAGGAAACAACCACTCTATCATTCTCTACAAGAAACACAGACACATAGCAAACCACACCACAGGACATTGGGACTATCTGACCACCTATAGGCATTCCAGAAGAGAACATAAAACTAGTCTTCAGAGGAGGTGAGATTTGAATACAATACATGTACTATTAGACTTTGCCATTAATATTTATTCTATATAGGATGTCAGTTCAATCTGTTGATGAATGATGACCTGTCACTTAGAGAAGCTGATGTGCAGCTAGTGTTAAACGATCACTCTGTCAACAAAGGTAAATGAGATTGCAATTAGAGTTGACATAGACCTGGAATGTGTAAGGATGAATTTGCTGAAGACAATGCTCCCAAGTTGTTCTTTCTTTAATCAATAATCACTACATTTGTGTAGAGATGGTTGGTGTGGGACAGAAGCATTACTATATAGGAGGGAGATGTTGTTCAAGTTTTACTCGTTTGAAATAGATCATCAAACAGTGTTTTTATGAACTGGAATAGTATGAAGAAGGTAATTGATGTATGGCTAATAATTGTAATGCAAACAGTTAAAAGGTAAAGACAATGTTACAATGTTTTTGCTTGTAAATTTGTAATATTGTTAAAGAATTCTATTCATCATCTATAAGACCAAGTTAATGTCTTCATTGAATTATTAAAATAATACTTCTCCCTAGGCCTTCATTTCAAAGTACATAGCTCTTCATGGGAACAAAATTATTTGGTCTTCTACACTGATACTACATATAATAAAATTTGGAAATGTATGTATGAAATTTGGGTCTTTAAAAGCAATTCTTGTAACCCCTAAATAGAAATAATATATAGAGATGTTTCAAAATTTTTCTGCTTATATTCATATCTATCAATGAATGCGATTCTTTTGTTTGTGTATTTCTTTTTTTGCCTACTTCAGTTAATTTTTACTTAATTTTGTTTTTTGTGCTTCTATTCTTTCCATGTGTTCTTTTTCCAAAATATTGATTCTAATCTCCTTGATTGACAATGGCTAACTCTGAACGTCAACAATTTACTCTTCAGGAAAATGATTGAGGTAAGAATGGGTACTGTATCCAATGTAAGGATAGCAACTACAAAATTTTCTTTATCATAATGATTTTATGTGCAGACTTTATTTGTTCAATTTAGAAGAGTTCATTACATTTAGAGCAATCCAGAAAAAAAATGACTATGAGTATTCTATCACGTTTCCAATAGATGGAAAAATTGCTCAACTCAAGGAACACATCCATACATTAACAGGTATTATTATATTTATATTACCTTGTTACATACTGGTTACATGCTGGTGTTGTTGTTTTGTAAACACACACACATACACACTACACATTGAGACTGTCTAACTATCAATAGGCATTCCAGAACAGAACATGAAACTAGTCTGCAGAGGAGGTGAGATTTGAATACAATATATGTACTATAAGACTTTGCCATATATATTTGTTCTATATAGGATATCAGTTTAATCTGTTGATGAATGATGACCTGTCACTTAGAGAAGCTGATGTGCAACCTGGTGTTATAGTGATGATAATTGAAGAGACAGGTAAATTATTAAGGTTTTACATATCAATATATTATAATTTATAATGTATGAACTACATTAAATTTTATTAATCAGTTATAAAATATACTACTTCATTTCTATTGATATAGGTAATATTATTGATCTTAAAGAAGACTTGTTATTATCATAATGCCATCTTTATTTCACTCAATACTAGTAACAGCCCAAGAGAGATTGCTAAAGTCCAAGGAACAAAAGAGGATTACAATAAACAGTATAAGTGATAATGTACCGAGATATTGTAGAGAACCTATTGTTCCAAAATTTATTTCTGTCAACAGAGGTAATGACATTGCAGTCATAGTTGACAATACACCTGGAATATTTAAGTATCAATTTTCCAAGGATGATGTTCCACAAGTTGTTTTCTCTTTAATCGTAAATCGCTATATTTGGGTAGAGATGATTGGTATAGGACACAAGTATTCCTATATAGGAGAAGAGGTTCAAGTTTTACTCATTCTGACATACATCATCGAACACAGTATAGTTACTAACTGGGATGGTATGGAGAAGGTAATTGATGGATGGCTGATTGCCATGTTAGTGTCGTGTATATTTAGCATCTAATTAAAATGATAAGGGAATATCTTTCTGTTAGAGCTGAAGTAGTAGAAGACATTATACTCCAACTACCTGTAGAATACAGTGAGCCAAATATAATACTTAATTCTCCAACTATACTTGTTTTTGTATCTCTGATAGGGACAATTGACCAGCTAGATATAGCTTTTCGAATTCTCCTAAATTGGCAGATTTATTTACAAAATAACTTCTGATGTCCTTGTCAAGTTTTACAGTACCCTCTATGAACAGAATTAAATCTCATTCAAGAATTTATAAACAAGACTAATAAATAGTTGTATTCATTTCATGTAACTCTAGTGTTATTAGAGTTAAAATTTATGTTAATAGTTTTTATACAAAGAGTTAAAAATAGACAAGTTTTGGTTTATTGTAACACTGTCCCTTCCATCATTAAAGAATAATACTCATCATCTAATAGTACATTGTCCATGTTAACAGGTCTCCTTTTTTTACTATTTATCTCCTCATGAGATTGTTGAAAAGACAACTCTTCTTTTTGAACTGGTTCCTTTGAAACTTTATGCTCTTCATGTACTGGTGTATTGTTTTGGCTAGTCAAGTTCATTTTTTCATGTTGTTCTCTGTCCTTTAATGACCTTAGCTGAACATTAAATGTTTCCAGAGGATTTGGTTGTTGTCTTTCCGTGTCTTCATTAATTTCTTCGAGTTTTAAAGTTTCTTCTCTAATTTTTTGAGTGCGAGAGGCAGCTATGCTTGCTGCTTCAGAGGCTAAGTTCTTCATTATCTCTTCTGGATTTTGTTTCTTTAAAAGGTTCTCAACTGGAGCCATCTTTTTACTTTTCTTGCTATGATTTTCTTTATAGGCTGTCTGCACAAGGAAATAAAACATTGATTGCAGATTTATTTATATGAGCACTGACCTTCCATGCAGTAATAAATGTACGAAAGTATCTAAAAAAGACTGCAGGTTCTTCTTTTGGCGATTCATTGAACATGAGACATGCTTCTGTGTAAGCATCTTTCATTTTCTGATAACTCTCTGAGAGTTCTTCAACCTTCTGTGCAACTTGTTTTAGGAAATTGTACACTGGAGTTAAGGATCATAAATGGATGAATGGGATGAATGAATGGATAGATGGATGGATATACATATGCATGTATAGATAGATATGAATAAAATAAAATTATTGGGGTCTAAGGTTTGTTCTTCCTGCAATATTTCCAGACCCTTCTTTAAGTTTTCAACATCAGCATCAACCATCTCCAAAGATACTATATTGCAAGTTCACAACATACTGTTGTATGCTTATAATTATATTACCTTCACATGCATCATCCACTTTGAGATCATCATAAAAGCACAGGACAGTAGGATACACCTTTTCTACTACATTAACAATGTAATGCAAGAGGTTTTGTTTCTTGTCAGTTGAACGAGTATCCATTATCTGAGGTAAGAACTAACAGCACCATTCTACACTCTGTACTTACTCTTTGCAGTGATACCAACTTAAAACCAGTCACTGTGCCTCGTTTACTGCTATTCATATAGTTACCAAAAGCAAGAACAACCTAATAAAGACTTTATATAAAACCTAACATTGAAATGTAACTAATTCACCTCAAAAATTTTCTTTAGTCTGGAGCTTCTAAATATTGACAGTGAAGCATTCAACACTGCATCAACTTTCTACATACAATAACATATTGTATAATAGTGATAAGCATAATATAATCTTACAGGTTGTGTTTGAATAAGAAGTTCATCAAATGTTCCAATGAAGGTCATGACAGACAACCTCTCTTTAAGTCGTGGTATTTTAGCAAGCTTTATATTAATCAACATGTCATTCTACAGTCACAACTCCATACCTGATAAAGGTACTGTTCAGCTTCGCCATAATCTTTGTATTGATCAGCACATTTAGCCAACTCTGCTATCTATATTAATTTTAGTAGATTATATAAGGTGCACAGATATGTGGTCTGTCTCTTACTTCCTTCTCTTGAGGTACAATCTGTAGCAACAATTCACAATTTTCTGGAACAAGTCCATCTAAATCTGAATTGTTAATAAACTGTGTTATTTTAGATACTTCCATTTTAACACGACGTTTGGCAAAGACTAAAACCGAGGAAAATACATTGGTTCTAAAGTGAGTTTCCTTACCAACTCCTCTTGCTCGTTTTTCATCTAAAATTTGAAGTTGTTTTTCTACTTGTTGTTTATCTTTTCCATCTTTAGCTGTTGTGAAACGAGGAACTTGAAATAGAGTTTCAAACTCTGAGAAATCCATTTCTTCAATCACTTCCTCGTCATTCATATTCTATAGGAATAAGCATCAAATTGAATACACATGACGCTACAAATGTCCTGTACTGACCTCAAAAATAGTATGCTCGGCATCACGTATTGGTACCCAATTCAAAGTTGGTAAAGAAAGGTTTGTAATGTATGGTTTCCTCAGTGGTGTGCCCATTCCAGGAAGAGGTGGTGCATTAGGTATGCCACCTATGGAAACAATTATTGTGTAGAACTCTCATGTTATTGCTGACCAGGTAAAGGAGGAGGATCAGGTATATCACCCGGTAATGGAGGAGGCGGTGGAGCCTCAGGAATACCAGATCTATCTTCTGTCTCATTGTTGCTCTGGCTGTCTTCATTTCTATTTATGCAATGATGAGTGAAGTAATAAATTTGTCTGTTACTTTGTTGTTTGTGTTAATAAGTCTTCAGTTATGTTTGTCATCGACATTGTAGTTTGTGTTGATGCTGTAACTGTCTTATGCTTTTCCAATTCTTCCATTTTCTCTTCAAAATCAAGTGTTGGATCAATTTCTATTCCTTCTAACTCTTTTTCACCCTAACAGACAATGATACTTACAATATATGTGTGTGTGCATTATTAATATCTTATATTACCACAACTTTTGTGATTTTGTTTCTTAGTTCATTTGTGTGCTCTCGATAACGCTGATTAATATCTTGCAGCTGAACCACTTGTCTTTTCATATCATCCTTCTCTTCTTGTAGTTTCTAATAAGATACAACATGCAATATTAGCTGTGTCTTGAACATCCTTACTATAATATCACCAAGACTAGCTGTCAATGTAGCAATTTCATCAACTTGAAGTTTACACTTTTCTTTTAGCTGTTAAATCTGAGTATATTTTGTTGATGGTATTTTAATGAAATACCTTATCAGAATATTCAACATAGTTGTCACGTTCAATTTTTGCTTCACGAAGATTATTTAGTGTCATATCCAACTAAAACATTAACTCATGTTGCCATTATAGTTATAGAATATATTACCTCTTGTTTTAGTCCTCTTGCTCTTCCTCGTGCAATCATGAGGTCATCAACAAGCTGTTGAACATTTGTGTAATTTTTCTTCCATTCTCTTAGTTCATGAGCTATTCTTTCGTCAGGCTCATTGTAAAGGGACTGTCAAAGAAAATAAAAAAAATTACTTATACTCTCAAACCTCTTCTATTTCTTGAATGTTTAATCCAGCATCTAGAAATTCTTGTGTATGAAAAATACGAGCATTAGGACCATCAGCAGTTTGTACTACTGTGTTGATAAAGCGTAATACCTCAGCCTATGATGAGCAGTATGATCTGTTGACCCAAACATCATTCTATTCTCTCAAACCTGAAAACTGGAATCTGTAGGTTGATGATAGAGGGAATTAACCAGGGTCTGAAACTTCTTTTCTTCTCCTTTGACACGTCGATAGTGGTCAAAAGCTTGTGAAATTTTTTTAGGACCACTTGGAGCCAGAAGAAGGGAGATGAGCAACTAAAACAAAAGGATCTTTAACCTTCAGTTTTAATATATTTACTTTGAGGACAAGTGTTTTAGTCTTGTAGTGGGGAAATGTAAAACAGTGTGTGATAGTATATACACTGGGTACATAATTGAGAATAGTATTGAATCCGTGCTACAAAATGAATGAAATTATTGTGTTCATAATCCTTTTATTATTTAACATACTCTGTCATTCATCAAAGCTCTCACACATGTTAGTGCATTGTGAACCAAAGCCTGTTTAAAAGTAACAATGACTGTGAAATAAAGATGTTTGTAATACTAACTGGGCTTCTTTGCAATACTGCATATTTTTGAGGCATAGTGGCATTCAGTAGACCTGGATATTGTATGAGATCACGTAATAAGTCTATTAGAGCAATATGTCCGTGATTGGGAGAAGACACAAACTCTGATACCCAACTGAATAGAAACAAGGAATGCAATAATTATGATTTTAGTGATTATTTGCTGTTACCTCTCCTGGGTTGTTCTCAACTCTACCTCAAGTTCCTTTAAGACTTTATTCAATGGATGTAATTTCTCTAACAATTTTTTCTTTATTTTCTTTTGTTTTAAAGTTGGTTGTGCATGACGAACTAACTGCTCAATATAATACATGCAACTTAAACCAGAGCTTAGCTCATGCTATCAATGAAATATGAGTTACTATATATAATACACTGTGCATGGTTGCAATTATAAACCTGTGCCAATATAAGGCTCCATTTCTGTTCTGGACTCATCATATTCATCTCTGCAACCTTCTCTGGTAATAGGTTCAATCGAGTCTACAAGAAATAGAATTCCTTTAGTGCTTATTGTTGATAAATTTATAGTGCTCACTAGCAATTTATTAAAAAGTAGGTTAACAACTTCTTGACTTGGCATAGGTTTTTTTGATGGTAGAACTATAGAGGTTTAATGCACTATATTTCTGATATTTAGAGACTGGACTTACTTCTAGTTGAATGAGGTCCACTTATAAAAGGCCTTTTTATAATTACTTCTGGACTCTCTAATGGAGGTCCACTTAATTGAGGGCTAGTTCCTCCTAATGTTGGAGTCTTGGCCAGAGATTTTGAAGATCGGTCAGAAGTTGTTTGCAGCAATAGTGATGTTTCTACAGGTGATCCTTCATCATCTTTCAATGATACATGATTTATGGAAGGAGGATGTAAAAAAGTGCTCAATTTTAGTGGTGGGGTCCCTGGTGGAGTTTCCGATAGATAAGTTACTTTTGAAGCATTCAATTCCTGTTGTAGTTCAGTCTCTGTTGAAGGAGCATCTAACAGTGGTTTTTCAGCTACTCGTCGATTCCTTCTTCGAGATTGATTTGTTATTAATGCTACAATGGATACAAAAAGATAATACATGACAAAAACTTTAGCAAAAGAACAGTTACCCATTCGTCTTAGTAAGGGTGGAGCTCATTAGTGTGTATATAGTTCGAAGGAGCCACACCCAACTTTATTACGCACTAACTCACCACACCCTCTTTCTTCTCAAACTTAACCTCGTGTACCGAGTTGTAGGTTAGTAAGATCTTTTCTAATCATATTTATCTATAACTTAAATCATCTTTTATTAAAATTCCAGTATTTTCAAAACCTTATTTTACCTTTGTTCATTTCTTCTAGTTTTCCTTCAAGTTATAGAACATAATGGTAAGTATTTGTTTTTAGGGTTCTAGTAACTTCGAATGTTGTTCATAGCCTAAGCAAATTGCAGAGATCAAAGACTTTTTACTCACTTGTAGAAGAAAAGATGCTAAATGTAAGTATTGGTATTAAACTGTATGTAATGAAGGGATGGGCTTCTATTAGAATGTTGGCTAAGTACAATGACTGTTTGTATAGTTAGTGCATTGTACAGTTGAGACCTGTGAGGCCTTTAGTAACAATGATTACATTAAATGTTACATATTATGTTAGTTCAGGTAAGAAAGTTGCAGTGTAAATACATTACAAATGAGTTTTGTGTTAAATTCATTAGTCAAGTACACTGGACATCAAACCAGCTATAATAAACCTTATTCCATAAATTATCTTACTACAAGAGAATGTCTTGTCAACCAACCCTTTGCTTGGATCTGATACACTGTCTAGCATCAACTTGTGCAGACCATTGCAACAATTAGTAAATTAGTCACGCAAATTTGTGTTTCATATACAAATACGTTTATCACAACACAATACTATGCCATTTTTGTCATTATTTACCTTTTTTAATCTGCATTCACATTCTTCTTAGATAAGTTGAGTTTATGGTAGGTGGATTCTGGTTGTTTAATTGCATAGCAAGTAAATGTACATTATTAGCTGCCCTCATATAACATGTTGTGTGTTAGGCTGATTGTCATACTAATAGATAATGTATTGTTATGTTGGTATTTACTGTAGCTGTAAAAATAATGAAGTCAAGGGATAAAGTCAAATTCAAAGTCCGTTGTTCCAGATATCTGTACACATTAGTAGTGACAGACAAAGAGAAGGCAGATAAACTGAGACAGTCACTGCCACCTGGTAAGTAGACCACAGTGTGTTATACTTAATGTATGATGCTGTTTTCTTTTCAGATCTTGCTGTAAAGGATCTTGGCAAGAAGGCCAAAAAATGAGACAATTTTTGACATTGTTCTTGAAAATAATTATGAAACTCCACCCTATTAGTTGATAAAGGGTTAAAATTCCTTGTTATTATGGAGATGTCTTCTAGTTGGCATTACTATACAACTAAGCTTCTCAATCGTACTCTACCTTTTGATACGAACACAGCCATCTTATTCGTTAAAGAACAAGGCCAAGAATCTAGAGTGCCGATTCAAGACTCGACTGAGGACAACAGTAGTGATGTGTTCAAAGACGGTGATGGCGAGGAAATTAGAGCATTTTATGAGCAAGTACTAAAAACTGTTGGTGGTCAAGAGAAAGTTGACAGTAGTACGTCTAGTAAAGAAGAAAAGGGAACTACAAAGAATAAAAATGACAGTAGACAAGAGAATCAAGATGTTTCCATGGCAACACAGAAAAGAAATCCAAAAAGCAAAGTAAAAAAATCAACTTCAATTTTAGACTTATTTCATTTTGTTCAGGAGGGTAATCTAGACAGCTTATATGATGCTCTTTCTACATGTGATCATGACATTAACATCAAAGACAATTACAATTGGACAATGCTCATGTGTGCATCATGTGCTGGTCACATGGACATTGTCTACTTTCTATTAGAAAATGGTGCCCAGTGGATTGATATAGTAGATAGACGTGGTTTAGATGCACCATCAATTGCTGAAATGGCTGGACATCACAAGATTGCTTACGTCATAAGAACGTTTAACTCTACAGACAATGACGAAGCACCTTCTACCAGTGACTGTGAAACATCTAAGTCATTTCACTGTGATACATGTGGACTAGAAGTGACCAGTAGTGTCCAGACTCCACACACTGTCTCAATATTACATCAATTTAGCTGTCAACACAAATCTGATTTATCAGCTTATAGCTTACCAAAAAGTAATAGAGGCTTTCAAATGATGTTACGTAGTGGATGGAATCCTGATACTGGTTTAGGTAGTAAGGGACAAGGATGTCAGTATCCTGTTAAGACGATCTTAAAACAAGATCGTTATGGATTGGGATCAAAGTCGACTAGACGGCCTCGAGTGACTCATTTTTCTGCCGGGGATGTCAGTGCTGTGAAGAACAGACGTTGGAGAAGAGATGATCAAACTGATAAGAAAAAGATAACTAAAAAAGAGAAAAAGAAGTTATTACTAAAAGAAAGAAAATGGGAAATAGAAATGAGACAGTATATGAACAGTGATTAGAGGGTGTAGTTTATTTTTAACATCATAATCTATGACGTAATTATTGCTAGCTAGTGTCATTATCAATAGTAGTAAACTGTCTTTTTATTCCATTTTTGATAACATAAGAGTTATGGATCTGATTTTAGTGTCTGGGACTCAAACCTCAGTAAGTACTCACTATCACACTGATCTCCACTTTCGTTTGGATCTTTCCCCTGAACTTCCTCGGCCTTTCTGTGCTAGTCCATGGAAGAGAAGTAAAATATCACCACTGAGAGATAGGTAATGTAGACACAGGATGGGAATTACAAGTGACTGTATTTAGAATGACATTGTTATTTTAGGTTAATGATAGAATGGGTCTTTAGTTCTAGAGATGCAATGAGAAAACTTCACAGTATTATCACATCTATTAACAATGAACTCTCACAGAGAAGTGCCACGTCTACACCTGATCAAACAACTCAATCTAATGCTTTAATTGTTGGTATATCATATAACAATGGAACATGTTTGAGTCCATGTTTTGTTGAGAAACTTTACGATCATTTCAGTTTATACCCACCATTTGATGGATTCAGAGTAAAAAGAACTCATTTACAAGCTAATCAGCCTATTTCTGACATTAATCAGTTGCTATGGCAACAGTTGCCATGTAGTTCAAAATATTCTCGCTGTCAAAAAGAATTTGATAACACACAACAGATTAGAGTTTTAATAACTAGCCGAGATTGGAGTCCTGTACCAGCTGTTTTGAATGCTCAATTGGAACAAAGTTTTTCTCAAAATCCATTGAACACTAATGCTGTGTTAGGTGATGTTGTGGTTGATTTTGTGTCTGGTTATATGTACAATAAAAGTACAGGTCAACGCAGTTTTCTACGTTGTTCCATTAATCCCAGTCAAGCAACAGTCATTGTACGACATTTGACTCACGAATCTTACAAGCCATTTTGGAAGTCTTATGTAGCAGCTGGCATTCTTCCTTATTCAATTCATCCTGTTAGTGGAGAGGCGATATTTTTAGTTGGAAAGCTGACATATGATGGTGGTACTTGGTGTGACTTTGGAGGGCTCAGATCAAGAAAACGTTTCAAGTAAGACTCTATTCTTGATGACTTACTTATCTACATAAAAATATTAATTGTTATCATGTCCTTTTTTATATAATAATGATCATCTTCAAAATGTAACAGATCCTTTTCATTGTAGAGAAACTCCATCAAAAACTGCTGCCAGAGAGTGCTATGAAGAATCATTGGGTGTATTAGGATCTAGTAGTTACCTCCTAGAGGCTTTGCATAGCTATATTGAGAACAATGCTTTCAAAGTAAGGTTGTGATGTACCTTTGTAATCTCTTACTATATCAATTGAAATGTCTCTTGTGCAACACCATCTCTATTGACTGAGAGATAGAAGGAACATATCACTCGATGTAGTAAGAGTCTTCCTACAAGTAAATGTCTTTCATCTCTTACTGTATTTTGTGAAGTGTTTATGTATCTCTATTGATTTATGTTTCAATATTTACAGTTGAGAGTTATTTGATTCAATTGTGAGATATTTAAAACATTCATCAGATTTCTTACTGACAGGTTCTTCATATTGTAATTGAATGATGTACTTGTATCTCTTACTGTGTAATTGAACGATGTGTTCCTTGTATCTCTTACTGTGTAATTGAACGATGTGTTCCTTGTATCTCTTACTGTGTAATTGAACGATGTTTGTATCTCTTACTGTGTAATTGAATGATGTGTTTGTATCTCTCACTGTATAATTGAATGATGTGTTTGTATCTCTCACTGTATAATTGAATGATGTGTTCCTTGTATCTCTCACTGTATAATTGAATGATGTGTTCCTTGTATCTCTCACTGTATAATTGAATGATGTGTTCCTTGTATCTCTTACTGTATAATTGAATGATGTGCTTGTATCTCTTACTGTATAATTGAATGATGTGCTTGTATTTCTTACTGTATAATTGAATGATGTGTTCCTTGTATCTCTCACTGTATAATTGAATGATGTGTTCCTTGTATCTCTTACTGTATAATTGAACGATGTGTTCCTTGTATCTCTTACTGTATAATTGAATGATGTGCTTGAATCTCTTACTGTATGTTTTCCATGTTTCTAGTGAATTGTTACTATATTGAGTGTAATATATCTGTTACTATAGATCGTCAATGAAGATAGTCAATATGTTGGCCATTTTTTAAGGATACCATTTAGTCATTACCCAGCTCGTTTTGCTACACTGGTTATTGAACAGTGTGCAAATGGCAAACCAGTAGAAGTTGATGCCATAAGGTCAGTATATGTAACCAATTAATTATCATTATATTGGTTAGATGGATACCTCTATCATCTGTAAGGACTGCTAACCAATCAACTTTGTCTGGTAATCGTATTAGTGAGGTTTATGCCATCAATGAAATGGTACAGTCATACTCTTTGCAATATTTATCTCTGTCACTATTTTAGGATGGCTCGCATGATGTTTCTTCATCTTTACAATTAAGGACTGAATTCGCTCGTTCTTTGTGTATGGCAGAAAAGTTAGGGATATTTGATTCTATAGAACATATTGCTCTGCGTCAAAGTTCATACTCATCAGGCAGTGGCTTCATTAATCAACTTTGTAAGAATCCAGTCAAAAAATTAGTAAAGATGGTTCATTCAGGCAGTGGAGAGAAGCCGAAACAACCGTTTGATCCTCCATTAGAGGAAGATCAACACTTAGTAGACACAATGACAGGTCTATCATTGAACGAGACAACTGACAGTACCAGTGAAGAGGAAGAAAGTGAAGAGAAGGAACAATTAGAATGTCAACTCTCACCGGTACAAGATAATACAGGACAGTCACATGACACTTGTTTAGATGTGATACCATCTACAGACATTCCTGATCGAACTAACTCACCTCTTCTTGTAGAAACTACTCGACCCTCTGAAGGGACTCTGTTTCCTGTGGAACATGAAGAGTTACCATCTTCAAAGCGAAAAGATAAGCCAAAGAAAGTTGTTCCTCATAACACAAGAGAGATCTTGCTATATGGGATGGGTGCAGGACGATTCATGCAGTCGGCATACTTTTTTGATGTGTAGATGAACTAGTAAGTTTTCTGTTTTTATATTGCAAAAGGGAATATATCATTTTTATGACTTCTGAAACTAAATAATAAAAATAATTATATAAAGTTACACACACACTTCACTACTAAATGTGAAATAAACCAAACAGATTATTTTAGTGGCTCCTGTTATGGTTTTGGTTCTTCTTGATCGACAGATGATGGAGGAGGACTTGGTATCTCTTCAGATTTGGGTCTTGGTGGGAAAGCAGCTATAGTAACAGAACGCTGTTGTACTTGAGAAGATGATGACACTGGCTTTGGTAGCTCCTCACGTTTGGGTCTTGGTGGGAGATCAGCTATAGTAACAGAACGCTGTTGTACTTGAGAAGATGATGGTGAACGAAATGCATCAGAAGAAGTAGTCTACAAAACAATAGACACAAATCAAAAGAGATTACTTTACATGTAACATGTACTTACTTTCAATCCATAAAGACCATACGCCAAATTATCAGACATTTCCCGACGTCGATGAGCTTCTTTAGACTTCCTTGCCTACAACAGTATAACACGAATGTATTCACTAACTCAACACTAACATGTGGTCTAGAGGGAGCCATTGGAGCAGATAGTGTTTGAGGAATATGTTGTTGAGGTGTGATTGTACTCTTCTGAGGCTTTGGTATAGAGAATGAAGTGCCCATAAGCTCAGAACCTCGTTCATAAAAGTCTTCTTCATATTCTTCATCACTATAGTTTCTTCCCCGACTGCTCTCATTCTAACAAACAATAGTACATAACACAATGTGAAATGAGTTTTATTACTATTTGCATTTCATGTAGTTCATTCTCCAGAGGAATCATATTAGCACAAAAATTAGTATACTCCCATCTCCTGGATGCACTGGTACGACTGTGTGCAGAGAGAGTGTGTGTGTGTGTCAACATATTAACCTGTACTATATTACCTGTGTTCTTGAAGTAGCTTCTGTGTAGCAATGGACCTGACACGAGCTTTTGTAAATTCTCCTTGCATTGTCAATTCAGCGGCTTGTTTGGCAACATGGCTACCAATAATGCCAGCATCCATTTCTGTTGAAAAAATGTCAATTCATAACAAATGAAATCAATCTACACTTCATTATACTACATGTATGTGAAAAAAGAATGCCCCATAATCAAGAGAGTTAAATATGTCTCGTAACCTCGTTTAGTGTCCAGTAAGAAGGATTCCACAGACTACTATCAGAGCTGGATATAATAACATACCTTTTTCAGCAAGTTTCCTATCCTGTGTAACTGGTTTAGTTTTTGTTATAACTCGTAGACATCGATCACCATCAGAATTAGTGTACTCTATTTGTAACTGGAAGGGCAAGTGAGGTTGTCCATCCACCATCTGTGGTGGGACATCTTTCTCTACTAATGGACTAGCACCAGCAGTAGCTCCAGTTTGAGCTATAAACAATAATTATGTACATATTTTGTAATGGGATACTTGTTTGAAGTAATGGATACATTGTACATGTACATGTTTTGTAATGGATATGGATTTGAAGTAATTGTAATAATGAACATGTTTTAATGACAATTGCATGTACAAAAGAGGAAGTAAGCAATAAGCATTCATAAACAATGACTCCATTTACAATACCTTACTCCATTTACAATACCTTTTGACTTGACATCTTCTCCTCCTCCTTGCTCAGAAGCAGGAATTTTGTCATTTTTAGTAGTTTTTTTAGACGATCGTACACCATATTCATAAGTTAATTCTGAGTCAGCTGTAACATTCCCTACTTGTTTTATGATAACACTATCTTTAGAGTCTTCATTACGAAAATACCTTTTTAAAGTAAAAGAGAATTACCACTCAAATGTATTCGCTCAAAGTAAGAAACTATTAATGTACAGTTCTCTCTAGTTATTACAACGTACATGTCGTGATGAACAATGATTTTAGAGACCACATCAGTTGCTATCACAGGATTATTTAAAATACTGCCAAACTCTTCTGTAACAGTCAAAGGATTTACCACAGTGACCTGACCTCCAGTACGATTAGCTACTTGACCCAATTCTACTACACGACAATCATTCCCTTCAATAGACAACAAAGAGACAGTCACGCTAAAAGAAAAAATAACTAACTATCAATTACAAAGCAACATTATTTTTCTAACCCTTTATCCATTGCTATGTCTCCAAGATCTTCATAAAAGTTCTCAGCAGCCGCATACGACTTGTCATTGGATGCAACTACTATATATGATAAGACACACATTACATCAGGTAACATACATAGTCACACTAACCATCAAGACTTCCCAATCCAATATTAGCTAACCCATCAGTACATATAACAACCTATACAACATTCATAATAAAGCAGTACGGTGATATAACTATGAACTCACTTTTGATCCAGGCTTCTGAGAAGCAACAACCACAGAAACCAACACAGCTGGTCCCAGAGCTGTTTGTCCAGATTCTTCAAGACTACAATGAAAATTATGTCATACTGACATCATCATTTGTTTGTTTTCTACCTAAATACTTTCTTAGAAAGTGCTCTTTGTGTCTCACGAATTGTTGCTGGAAGAGAAATAGCTCTACCAACATCAATGATGGCTTTGGAATCAGAAAGTTTGTCACCAGCAACAGTAACTGGTGTCATACGACCATCACCAATAATGGTCACCTACATTATACAATATCAGTTGTTACTATATTTAGCATCACTCTTACATCATCACTAAAAGTAACTAAACAAGCTCTCTTATTGGGTTCTGAATGAGCCAATCTTGCTAACTGAGAATCTATCGCTGCCTGAAGACTCTCCATACGTGAAATGTGTGTGACATTACGACTATTTCCCTGCATAAATCTGTACTCAGGTTGACGTAGATCTGCAGCAACATCTGTTGGAAGACTTTGCAATAATTTTTCATGTTTTTCTTTAGCACCACGAAGGTCATAACGTCCTGGAACCTGGAGAGAGAGAGAGAGAGAGAGATAGAGAGAGAGAGAGATACACTTATTCAATACTACTCTCAATTTACCTCTGTGGTCACACACATACTACCAGATGTATCAATACAAAACACTACTAAGGATTCATCAGTGCCAGCTCCACCTACTGACCCACCCTCTTCAGCAATCACACCAGCTGGAGTGATGAGGTATGTGGTGTCCTCCTCAGTAGGGATTTCTTCAGGTACAATCTCTAGCTCTGTTGTAGTACCACAAAACTCACATGTCCAAAGCTAAAAACATACAACTTGAAAACACAGATACTATTTGTTATAAACTGACTTTCTTTTCATCATCCTCTTCTCCGACTAATTTGGTCAGGTGACTTACAATGGAGCCACATTCTGGATTGGAACAGAACTGGGCATCACCGGTATGTAAGTGTCCTGTCTCTCTTAGTGTATTGAATTTGACAACAAGGATGTTAGTATCAGGTCGACGTGTTCGTATTCCTTGAGAAGACTCATCTCTATGTTCTATTGTGAACTACTTCAAGGAGATGTGTGTGAATGATAATATAACTCACTGCCTTTATAACTCTTGTCCCAACGTACTCTCTGCCTCTTTTGTTTCTTTAGCTCTCCTTTCATGATTCCACGGAGCTGTTTGATAGGTGCAGTTGGTGGAGGAGGAGGAGGAGGTAAGGGAACTATATTGAATAAACTAATAGTCTAGTTGTCATCGATATTTTGACTGACCTGCTGCCCCACTAGGTTGATTATTTGGAGGTTGTATTAACACAGCAGGAGCAGTAGGACTATAATATAATAACAATAAACACACCACAACAAAAAATATTTAAACATTACATTTTATCACTTGTGTTTTTGTCTTTCATTTCTTGTTGAAACTCTGCTAATTGAGCATACTTTCCTGGTGATACTTCCATCTCTACTGAATCTTTCTCTCTGTTCACGTCAGCATTTGCACCGCTAGTATCAATGGATGATGCCATACTGGGCAATGGACTACTGAGTTGTGAGTCATCAGACTCTTGACGAAGAGGCGGAGCAGGAAAGGATAAATCAGTGTAACCACTTACACGAGGAAGACTATGAATACATAAGATTAATGGTAAGTAATTAATATGCAAGAGGGTTTCACCCTTTTTGCTGTTCATCTTCATCTTCACTATCTTCCTCTCCACTAGAATCATCACTAATATATATGAATTAACGTTATAAAGTCATTCAATGTAGTTATTATGGTCAAACTTACTCATCTGGAGGAGGTGGAGCTCCGGATTTCCGTCCAGTTTGTGATCTTTTAAATAATCTCCCTAGGAAACCAGTACGTCTTTCAGTTCGAGAAGGCGGAGGAGGTTGTGGGGGCTCATCATCATCACTGTCACTCAACCACATTCCTTCCTCGAGCTCTCCTTCTGAGACCTCTTCCTCCTCAGAATGACCCTCATAAACATAGGGAGACGCCCACTCCATGATTACATGCACAAGAGTATGACTTTATAGCCTTGTGAGAACGCTTACGATAAGTTAGACACTTGGAAATAGATCTCAATGTCTTTATTATAAGTTTTAAATCGATTTTTGTACCCAATGCTTTTACCATGAGAGCTGCGTCATGCTTTTTCCTGGGGAGTTAGCCGGCAACAGCAACGACAAATTTGTTACTAAAAATAAAAGTTCACACCAATACGTAAATGTCTAAGAATAGATTCAGTGTATATCACGTGATATCATGTGATATGCACGTTTTTGGCTTCCTGGCTGTCGTGGGCACAGTAGAAGCATTCACAAAGAGAACTATCTAAACAAGTAATGTTAGACTCTTACTGATTTATCGATAGATTGTTTTGTGAAGAGACAGAGAGGTCTTGACTGGATAGTTTATTTATTTATAATATTATAAGGTCAGTAAGTTAATGGTAAAATGTTTTAATGTATGTTATCCAAAGGACTATTCTAACTCACTCTGATTTCCTTTCGTTTCCAGATCTGTTTGTACCTAAACTAATACAAATGACTATGGAACTAAGAGTTGGAGGGAAATATCGACTGGGTCGTAAAATTGGGAGTGGATCGTTTGGAGATATTTATCTCGGTAAGTAAAATGGCAGAAACATGACATTTCCCATAAAGAACATGACACAATGTATCATGGTAACCTGTAGTTAAAGGTGTCCATCTGTTGTTCAATACAATACACTGTTATTCAAATAGTGTCTTGCTATTAACACTTGAGTATATTAGGTACTTCAATTATCCGTTGACGAGTGCAGGGCTATTCTTTCCTTCTTTAACATAGTAATAGAGATTAATTACAATTCAAATAATTCTGATAATGAGGGACTTCCTTGACAAGTACAGGGCCTCCTCTTTACTTCTTATAACATAGTAAATAATGATTATATACAGTGCTAATAATTCGTGTAATGACAGGGACTTCCTTGTTTTTAATATTATAGTAAATTTAGCAAATCTGGTTTCCTGTAATCCTTTGAGGTAACACTGAGGTCATGAGACACTTGTAATGTTGATAAACATGTACTGGCTATGTCAAAATATGTTGATATGTGGCTCAGCTGTTTTACTTTGCCACATCAAAGGTTTCTCTACCGTTTTCTTGTTATAAGTATGTAATTTGGCACTGTAAACTATTTCAAAGGAGACATAATGATTGATGACCCTATAATGGAAACTATTTTAAATATCATACTAATCATTTTTGTCCTTTCTTTTCTTTCATAACGAGTGGGTGTGCCACATTTAATCTAGCTGTTTATTTTGATTGGTAACCATAACAACCCATTTGAGTTGCGTCTGTGTTGTTGTTGTTAGTATTGTTAGTTTTGGCGTCACAAGTTGTTGTCTTTCATTTGTGACTTGTCTCGTAGCATAATGTAGATTGTTGATAGTAATATGTTTATATTGAGACCTCTCTCTCCCTCCCTCCCTCACCCCCCCCCCCCCCCCTCTCTCTCTCAGGCACAAACATTGCTACTAAAGAGGAAGTTGCTATCAAGTTGGAGTGTGTCAAGACCAAACATCCTCAACTTCATATTGAAGCTAAATTCTATAAAATGATGCAGTCTGGAGGTACAACCATCTCTAATAAATTCTACATAGTGTTCATGTACATTTTACCTTGTAAGGAATAGAGACTACTGTTCATACCCTAACTTGTGGTTTGTTGACAGTTTGTTTCACAAAGTAAAATCCTTCTATTTAAATACTCCCATAGGATCAAAATATCATTAGTTATCTTAATATGCTTAGTGAATTGAGATTAATGATATAATATTACTCACTATACAGATAATAGATTTTAGTAATCGTTGACCTTTTATTAGTAATTCACTTGTCCTTTGTTTGTGTATTGTTTTCCAGTTGGTATACCTTCTATTAAATGGTGTGGTACAGAAGGCGATTACAATGTCTTAGTTATGGAGCTATTAGGCCCCAGCTTAGAGGACCTGTTCAATTTCTGCTCTCGTAAATTCTCACTCAAGACAGTACTATTGTTGGCAGATCAATTGGTAAGAACCAAACAACTACTGTATATTCATAATGTATATTGTTCAGCACTTCAAAACATCCTTTAAATTCAATACTAGCATTGTTAAACTACTACTACTATACAAATTGATTGTATGTGTAATTGTGTTTCTGTTTCTCCTTCTGTTTCTCCATTAGATCAGTAGAATAGAATATATTCATTCAAAGAATTTTATTCATCGTGATGTAAAACCAGACAATTTCCTCATGGGCCTGGGCAAGAAAGGCAATCTTGTTTATATCATTGACTTTGGATTGGCTAAGAAATATCGTGACGCTCGCACACATCAACACATTCCCTACAGAGAAAACAAGAACTTGACAGGCACAGCTCGTTATGCTAGTATTAACACTCATTTAGGAATAGGTAAGGAATACATGATAATTACATAATAATAATGTGATGAATATTGATATTCATGTGATAAATGTAAAGCGTAAATTATGATATTATGTTGACCAACTAAAACATATGACACCTTTCTATTTTCTTTTTGGCAGAACAAAGTCGACGAGATGATTTAGAGTCATTGGGTTATATGTTAATGTATTTTAACTTGGGTAGCTTACCATGGCAGGGACTAAAGGTATCTGATTCAAGTTAAATGACTAAGAAATGACTGGACTTTTGATTGTTGTAGGCTGCCACCAAAAAACAGAAATATGAGAAAATCAGTGAAAAGAAGCTCTCCACTCCAGTAGAGGTATTGTGTAGAGGTTATCCTGGTGAGTTAATAAAGACACGATTCATTTTTTAAATTGAATTTTTAGGTGAATTTGCTACTTATCTTAATTTTTGTCGTGGGCTTAAGTTTGAAGACAAGCCAGACTATACTTACCTCAGGCAACTGTTTAGAAATCTCTTTCATCGACTAGGCTACACATATGATTATGTCTATGACTGGAACACAGCTAGAATTGTATGGTCATAATATAATGCATTATACTATATCTAGTATACTAGTAATACTGTAGTAGGTGGTATCAATAGTGTGTCTAAATTTAGTGTTGATTCTAAGTTTTAAATGTTTCAAGTTTGTTTGTTGTTAAACGAATATGTCCAAACATCAAATAGACTTCATTTTATAACAAAATCAACATTTCTCTTTTTTCTAGCCTACAGGTGACCACTCAGCTGCATCAATGCCAAGTCATGGAATGGTCGTCGGATATCGAGACGGTCTCCACTCGCACCATCCTCCTCCTGTTGTGCCGTATACACATAGTGCCACACCCACTTCTCGGCAAGCAATAGCAATGGGGTCACCTATGACTCGTCAACATGGACCAATACATGGTACAACTGTACCGCCATCTCCAACACATCAAAGTATGGCTATTTTAGTAGTGCTATATTTAGTAACAATTGTTACTAAAAATAAATATTAGTTATCTATTTTTATTTCCTATAGTCCCAATGATGCGTACACGTTCTCGCAGTGAAAAAGAGAAACAAACTATGCCTCATTCTGGAATGGTCATGGTGTCATCGTCGGGGGCAACAGGTGGTCCACCTGTTGGCCATCACATGCATACAGCTCAGTGGGTGGGGTCAACATCATCAGGCCTTGTTCATGGTGATCATCATCTAGATGATAGGTTAGGTAGCTCAGTGGAGTATCATCCACATCACAGTAACCCTATGCCACTGCCAATACCTCCTCAATCAGAATTTGTTCATCCCTCAGGTGAGTCCCCTTTAATCAATACTTAATTATGAGTTGATTGTCTATAATGAGTTTTCCTTTAATGTGTTTATTCTGAATAGCAAGAATTTAAACATCTGCTATTATGTATCTGACATTGTGGGAGGTGGACACATGATAGGGTCACATTGTTTCTTGTAATTCTAATACACTTGAGTATTTTAATAGTATTATATGATCTTTATCTATGAGTCTGTTTTGTTTGTACTAAGTCTAAGTGTCAATACCACTTGATAAACTTAGTTTATTTTAATTCTCTAATTCCAAGAAATATTAAATGATATTCATAGCTATCTTCAGATGATTCTCTCTCTCTATATATATGTCTTCTCTTACAGTTGTTGATAGAATGACGACAAGATCTCATGCACGTCAGCTAAGAAGCTCTTCGCGACCATCTGAACGAGATCCAGCCACAGCTCAAAACACACAAACTCAATCTACAACCAGTAGATTCAAGTCTGCTTTCTCAAAGAAGTGACCGGTCATGTGATCAAGTGATGACATCACAAATGTAATATAACTATTAGTGTTATGATCTTCGACTTCTCTCTATCTTGATCTCTTGTTTTTGTTATTATTACATGTATAATTCAACTTTGCATGTACTTCTACTGTATTCAAATGTTTGCCTTCTTTTTTTTTAATTGTAATTCATCGTGTTATCAGAAGCAGAATAACTGGAAGAGTTGTGCTCCTGATAATCATTTCTCTTATTACTATCATCCATCTAATTTTTTTGAAGGGGGAAGGGTAAGGTGTTAATTCATGACAAATAGCTCATTTTGTGTACTCTATTCATTTTGTTCACTTAATAATGGCTATTATTTCTTGCTTCATTATTGTGCAATTACAGTTAGGGTAGCCTAGCTACCACAAGAAACACAATGGACAGTGACAATTACATTATCTGTTTTGATAATCTGGGATTTAAATATAATACGTCATATAACACAACATTATGATTACCTCAGAAATGACAGAAAACCCCTACTACCACTGTTTGTAGTTTCCTTCCCTTCAGTAATACAGTCCTTATAGTATTGGGTAAAGGTCTACTACTAGATTACTAAATTATGTAGGTTATTTGTCTAGCAGGAAGTCTACAACTTGGTGACAACAAAGTACACGATAATTTCCTGTTACATGACTGATTACACACAATAACAGAATCACATGCTTTATTTTCAGATCCTGGATCTACCACATACAAGATTATGTCATTGCACTAAGCTGCTTAAATCATAAATGCAGGAAACATGATATTTATAGTAACAATAATTTGTTGTTACATTGAAACACATAATTATTACACAATAAATAATACATTTAGTGAGTGTCCGGGGTTGCACCATTTGGAGTTGAGTTCATGTCCGAGAGAACTAAACGATTAGTTTCATCATGCATTTTCCTCTCATATTCTCTTATATCATCAAGGGTCAGTCCTGAAAAACAGTAATACAATAATTCAGTTAAGGAAACTATGTCTTTCCTTAACTTACCGTGCCATTCATCTAACCACAGGAATGCTTGTTTATGACCTCTCAGAATTATATCGCGAATGGCCTGGAAAATGTGTTAACAAATAATAGAACACTCTGTACTAACCCTATGTACGCCTGACTCAACACGACCTTGAAATCCCCACACTTCAAAGAAAACTTTTACAACTTTATACGAACACATAATAGGTTGAGTAGCATCCTAAATAATAGAAATATTGACATTCACAATTATAGTAACTAGAACAATCTTTTCAATTTACTTTCCATCCAACAGATAATGGGCCTCTGCCAGTTTTTGTTGACTGAAATTGAGTGCAATCATCTTCGGATGTCATTTCTCTTGTCAAGTATTCATCAGTGACTATATCAACATGGTCAACTTCTCTTACAGCTAACATGTCTGGTGAAAGATCCAGTGCGTTGTCTGTACAGCCATTGTTATCTTGATAAGTAGTTTCAATTTGAATTAAAAACCTAGGCAGGAAAGAGCACTAGAAAACAAAAACACAGTGTACTTTAGAAAACACAATTTAAGGTTTGTTTTACCAACATAATACACACTTATGGACTAATCAATTGTAACAATATTACTCACTGTATATTCTGTAATTAACAAGGACAACAGTTCATAGAGGGTGGAATACAACAAATAATAAATATGCACACAGGCATGAATTTCTTGGAAAGAATTCAAATTACATGTAGTAATCACCTGTAGATGTAAAAGGATAATAGTTCCAGGATTTTTCGGTGACATAGAATATTCTTGGTAACATGGCCTGGACCCAGGTAGGAAGACGACTAAAGAATGAAAACAAACCCATGAATTTCTTTCATTACCTTGTTTATTTAATACATAATGAAACTATTACCCCATATTTAGCTAATTATTATTCCTTTCTGATAATGTGTCAATATTATTGCACTATATCTCATCCTGTACAGCATAGACACAGTATTGGTAAAGTGCCAAATTATGCTCTCCAATAGTTAACATGTTTTAGCAATAATAAGTGGTACATTGTAATTTACTTGTGCAAGTATATTCTCTTCTCTGTGTACTGGCCTTCACCACGTACAGGATCAGTACAAGGCTCGTTGATGACAACTTCTACACCTTCTCCTCCACGACTTTCCTCTTGACTGTGACGAGCGATCATGTACAACTGTCCAAGTCGATACTGGAAAGGTAGATAATAAACTAGTTTATAACTGTACTAATTATCAGTAAACCAAGAGCAGGTGTGAAGGCTTACCTCTTCTACAGTTATTGGCATACATATTCTATATTCTTTTAATAACATGGTTGCAGTAAAAGTGGGCGTTTCCTCAGACCTCCGTCGGTATACGGGCTGATCCGAGAGCAAAGTTGATGTTGAAACTTACTTCTTCGCTCTGATTCTTGCTTTTTCTCACTCTTATAGTGTAGATTGCTTGATCTGTTATTCATCACTTCTCTGTGACTTCCTGTGTTACCTACTATGCTATATATGTACCAAACAATGTCTAATTATCGGGAAAGGCGATAGTAATATTAAAATAATATCACGTGTAGCCGGTGTGGGGAACGGAAAGGTTGACGGTAAATGCTTTATTTATCAAACTTTTTTTGTTTAGCATGACAATACTAATAAAATAATTTATTTAATAGCTCTATGTTTAACAATAATTACTTTATTATTACTTTCACAGATGGAGGAAGTCCAAAGTTTCAGCACAACCACGCCTGTGGTAACCACGCCCACAATTTATCAGATGGAAACCTTACCTAAGATAGCACTTGTAAACTTGTCAACTACTTTATCAGATTCTGCATTGAAATTGAAGAACATGGACTACACTGATGAAAGAGGCATACCGTCTAATTCTATAACTAAATTAGAAGAAGAGAGATGGGAGCCAGACACTGCATCAACTGAAGTCTCCATTAACTCTAGTGATCATACTGATAGCAGTTTGATCACTGAGGAGATATTTGATTTAGTATACACATCATCAGAAGAGGGGAATTACATAATCAGTCATAACGATATCACTCATCATCATGATCCACCTATAGAACCAGAAGCTGCATTTGTTATGGAAGAAAAATGTGTACCACTAGAAGATATGAATATCCAATGCTGGGACACTGAGAACAGTCCAGTAAGTATAAACTCTGAATGTGAGCAGTTGACAAAAGAAATAAACATTGAAACAAAGAGTACTGCAAACAGTCAGTCAAATACTTGCACAGATTTAAATGGTCAATTCATTGACACCCAATTAAAGGATGATATGAATGTCGAATTAGAAGTTGGTCTATCCAACTGTAATCTGTTGAGGAAAAATGTCTCATTGGGGAATGGTCTGTTGGCTGATGATTTAAAAATGGAGTTAGACAATGCCCCATCCAATTGTAAGTTTGTAGCAGTAAAAGTTGTCACTTGTGTTAAGGAAGAGAAATGTCTACCGTCAAATAATGTGCAGGTTGAAAAAAATCCAATTAGTATAAACACTGAAAGCAATCAGTTAACAAATGATATAATCATTGAAAATAATGGCATTATTAATAACGCTGATACAAATCCTGATGTTCGTTTAATTAATGAAATGAACACAGAGTTAGGCGATCTCCCATCCAACAGTGACCAACTAAGGGACATGTCCCCGTTAGTTGATCAAAACATAGATGACATCTTGTATAACAGTGATCACCAATCAATCGACAAGAATGTCTTGCCATCTGCTGTAGTTGATGATATGACTCTTGAATCTGAAGATGCTTCATGGAATGGGAAGGATGATCAAGTTATATCTGCTGATGTCCCTCTAGTAAGTGTTCCAACCGTTGAATTAGAGGTTGTTTTATGTAATGGCGGTCATGTTAAGGTTGAAGAGAAGTCCTATCCTGAAGTAGGTGAATTGGACGTTGATGTTTCGTGTAACAATGTCTGTGCAACTGCAGATAGCCAGTTAATCAAAAATGTACAGATTAAGTTAGAAGACCCTGTCATTGTGGATAGCCAAAGTACATTGATGTGTACTAATCAACTAGTATTTAATACTGGTATTACTACTGTCCAAAAATATAAACTCCCAATAAGCAGTTTCAAAAGATCCTTCTCTCCGAAAATCCATCTTGTACGAACAAGTGCATCTCCAAGTCCTGTTAAAGCCTCTAAATCTAAAGTTACTGAAGATTTAGCTGTTTTCTCGAGTACAGGATCACCTAGAGTAGCAAAGAAACGTCGTCGTGAATGGAGAAATGAAGCTGCAGGAAAGGAAAGAAAGCTTAGCAATAAAGGTGTTGGAGATGTTATAACTGGTTCCACAAAGAAGCATCGAAGGCTCATTCGTCCGTGCAGTAACATAGCTACACGAAAATCAACTCGTCTAAGATTTCCTACCAAAATTAACAACATTGAACAGGTTAATGAATCTAAGCGGAGGCTATCTAGAGATTTTTCTCGTGTTGCCTCCAAAAAATCATCTGTGAAGACAGAAATTGTCGAGAGCATCTCTTGTTCTCCAAAAGTGTCTGCAAGCCTCAGTAATGATAAGATAATGTCCTCATCACTCTCTCCTACTTCACCTTCCATCGTAACTTTTGTTGGTGGAGCTGGTGGTGGTGGTAGCTCTAACACGAAACAAGACAATCCCTCTCCAAGAAAGCAGTCACTGAGGTCTAACAACTCAAAAAATTATAACATCACTGAGATTATCCGTCATAAATGTATTCGCTCACTTGAGTTCACCACTCCATCCTCTTCTGATACACAATCCAAACAGGTCAATAAGAAAACATCTTCTCAAGAGAATTCCCAAGGAACATCAGCAAGTGCCTCTACTAATCAAGGAGAAGGTCATGATGAGAGTTTTGGAGGTAGTTCACAGTCTTCAGATGGAAGTAAAAAAGGTCGAACACCTAAGAGGCGCAGATCAAGTAGAAAATCTGAAGATGGGACTTTGCCATTTCAAAAGGACTGGGTATGTGTCTTGTGTGGTCTGGGGAATAATGAGAGAAATTTAGGCTATTTGTTTGGTCCCTATGAACTTAGTGAAGCAACTAAGAATGAAGAGAAGAAAGGTATTTGATTTAAAATATGCACTGTGTGTTAATAAAACAAATGTCTTTTATAGAGACTTGGGTTCACTGTTTATGTGCTACTTGGGCACCTGGAGTTTGTTTGGTTGGGAGTGAGGTGAAAGGACTTGAAGAGGCAATAGAAGAGGGAAAGACAATGGTGAGTCATTGACTGTATCCTTGTTTTAATGTTAACTTTCCACCTCAGAGTTGTAGCAAATGCAAGCATTTAGGTGCCACTATGACCTGTCATTTCCATACCTGTAAGAGACCCTTTCATTATCCTTGTGCCGTGGATGAATGTGAGAATAAACTATTAATACATTGACATCTCTTTGTTCTTTGAACAGGTTGTGAATTTAACTCGAGTCAATTCACTATTACCTGTTCCAGACACAGTTCAAATGCCTCTTCTTAAAACCCTTCCATTACATATTCTATCCTTCTAAAATACCTATGAACTCACAATAAACTAACTCTATAGACTAATTAATCTATATGATGTGTGTTTAATTAATACGTTCATTATATTCTTTATTACAATTAAAAGTGTTAATGTAAATTGTATAGAGTTATATTCTTTCTGATAACCAGATAGCTACCCTACAACCAGTTTTAATAACTTGTGATAGTACATTATAGCCTGGAGCCTACATGAGGGGCAGGGGCATTAAAACAATCTAGAAAGTCTTATCAGATTACTTGTTGTGCCTCGTGATCTATTCCAATTTCTAAATGTTCCAACTCTTCATCTCTGCATTTACTAATGGTCTGATAAAACAAGAAGATAGATGTGCAGCTATATAAAGAACTTTAATTTACTTGCATCAGCTCTTCGTCTCCTAATTGAGTAGATAAAAGCTTTCGAAGTTGACTGAAAAAAACATTAATCATATCATTTTATTCTTTTACTTACTCATTGTAGTGCTCTCCAATGACTTCTTCCACTGCTACAGTACATGCCATAGCAGCTTCCTTTCCAAGTAATGCTGTCCCTGCCCCTATTAATCTTTATCATTAAGACTACAATAATTATAAAGACAAGGATACCTAATACATAACCAGCTATTTCCCATAGTGGTATTAGAGCTGTTGGTCTTACTCGTCTTTCTTTGGTAAGTCGTTCAAATAGTTCCAAATGGACTTTCTCTTGATCCCACATATGCTGTATATATATAGTACGTCATAAATATATTAGTACTGTAATAACATGCCTTCACAACTGGTCCTACAGGACTATTTCCTAGTACAGCCATTTGTCCTGCATAGATTCTATCAGCACCATATTCACCAGCATGATCCACTCTGATGATTCTATCTATAGTTGGATGTGGACGAGTGACAAATGTTCTGATATGGGACACTGAACTGTGTAGTCCAAAAGTGCTCCTGAGAACGGACATAACTAGAATAGGTCCCCACCTTTCCTTTGTGGGCGTGCCACACGGACACTCCTTATTACCGTATTTAATACTATTAAGGAAATGTACAAGTTAGCTAACAATAAGTTATCTATTATGTTATGTAAAACAAATTTTTGTAAACCACAAACCAAAAGAAATCAAGACTGATAGTCTATAACAAAACTAATAAAATTTCCAGTTTGCTACATAACGACAATATCTATCTATATATATATAAATATAGAAAATAACCATGAATGACAAAATAATTTAGAATGTCAGGTGCAGCAAGACTTGCAAAATGCTTCATCATCATCATTGATGTACCATGGAAAATCGTAGTAACTACGAGAGCATTGTGAACAGGTGAACTCAAAAGAAAGCTCGCCTATTTCACCTTGAAGAAGTCTTTCAATAAATAGCCAGGCATTGCCATAGTTCGTCAATGCTCCATCTTCTTCAATCATTTCCTCTAACTCGTTAGCCAGCTTTAAAATGCCTTCTAATCTCCCTGTGCAATCAACAGCCTCTTCAGATAACTCAACAAGTTCCTCGCATAGTTTAGATGCTTTCATAATCAATTGCTGAATTTGGCGAACTTCAGCTAGTTTGGCATGCTCTTTATCACTTTTAATACGTAGTGAACGTATGTTTTGTAGCAATTCTTCAGCATTGTCTTTAGCTTCGTCAATTCTCTCACTTATGTTTTCGATTTCTCTCGTCAAATCTTTTTGCTCGTTACGAAAGCGTTGAGCGTCTCGAGCAGCATCACTGGCTACCGAAGCGTTGTTTTCAATCAACTCACGAATGCCCCAGTATACAGAATACCCAGGAATCAAGAAGAGTAAAGGATTCGAGCTTTCTCTCAACTTAGCCTCAGCATTACGCTTTTCTCTCAAGGCGTTTTCTTCTCTCCTCCTTGCTTCTTCAATGTTTTCTTCTTTCTCTCTCATCAATCTGTCGTAGTATTTATTCTGTTCTTCAAGCTTTTCAATATCCTTTTGAGCTTTTTCTTCAGATCTTTGTAGTTTGTCTATTTCATAAGACACCCGTGTTTGTTTGTTGATCAACCACTTTTGAAAATTTGCTATTCGTCTCGTCATATCTTTAGCTCGACCAAGTAAAGCTTCACCATTTCGCTTCACTTTCGCAAGACATTGTGAGGCCTCATGTTGTTTGTTGCGTTGACAAAGGATTAAGGCTTGTCTTGCAGTGCTAACTGTGTCTTTTGCCGTCACTATTGTATCCAGCTCCATGCCGCACGGGCCCAGATTCAAAATGCATTTACTACGCAGCGTGGTAAACATATAAGCTCGACTATATTGAGATAGTTCAATGCGAAATTAATACATATAGGGTCTAGGATGTTTAGGTTCCCTAGATAGTTATAAGTATGTCGTTATCGACAACTATAAAAAGGCCACCTAAGACGCTTCTTCGTCCATCTTTTTTGCAATGGCAGAAATAGTGGTTTACGTCGAGGGAGAAAAATTCGAGCTCTACAAACCTCCCCCTGAAGGTACTGAGCTCGTGAAAAATCAAACTGAAGAGATAGAAAAGCAGGTCAATTATGACCTCATCAGTGCTCAAACCAGCAGTCTTTCCTTAGCTCTTCGCGTTGCATATCTTGGTGTTACCAAATTTCCTCGCATTCAAGTTAAAATCAATGCTCTTTCCGTGGACGTTACAAAGCTTTCAGACGAAGCAGTGCGAGTTATGCAGAAATTTCAACGAGCAGCTGCTATGATTAATCAATCGTATATCTCTGCTTGCAAGTACATGTCACGAAAGAAAGAGAGATATGCATTGATGGAATTCCAGAATGTCTTCAAGAAAGCAACCGAAATGCAGGAAGCAGTTAACAAGCTTGCTACTGACTTCGGTACGTCTTCAACTAACGCTCAGACGATTTACGATGAAGTTCAAGGTGAAATTCAAGTTCGTGATGATGCTACTGCTGCAGAATCAACCATTCGAAAAGAAATGGCTGCTATAGAAGGGAACATTGATAAAACAGAAGCTTTATATAATGATGCTTTAAAACGAGAGAATGAAGCTAGGGATCGTATGGGAAGCATCGGTCGTCGAATTCTCTCAAACATTACATTGACCTTTGTAGGTGGAAGTGACAAGGAAGATTTCGAAAAATGCTATGCCGAAAGGATGAAATTACAAGATGATTTGCGAGCACTTCGAATTGAACATCAGAAAAAGCTCTTGGCAATGCTGGAAGAGTCAGCAAAATTGAAACCTCATGAAGGCACAGAGATCAAGCTGGAGCATAGCACACTGACTGCTTTAGACTGCTGTGTTAAAGGTATGAGGCATTCCCAATCAACTCTATTATCTATCTCCGAATTCTGGAAACGTGTGTCTGATATGAATAAAGATTTTAGTCCTGACCAGATAGAGATACAAATTAAAACAATCAAAGAGGAGGACCCAAACGATGTAGAAGCTCGCTATGAGGAGTATAACAGCGATGAATTCAGGGAAAAAATAAAACGACAACAAGCTGCCTGGGTTGCTATGGCAGTGGCTAATGCACGTTGTCTGGATTGCATCAACACTGCCAATCGTGAGCTTCATCTTTTCCTTGGAGAGCATTATGCTCCTGATAAAGCTTTGATCAAGCTTCAAGAGCTCATGGGTCCGTTTATGGAGCGTACCAAGAATATGGTTGATGCTATGGAAAAAAGGCAGCCTGTTACTGCTGGTGCAGATTACCCAGCTATTGACTCCGTTTAACTTATATTAGAAGGAACTTATATATAGGGAGCTGCTGGTACCAAAGTAGTAAACTTATATGATATAGTTTAGTTATTATAGGAATTGCGATTCTGTTTTTTCTTACATTTCTTTGCTTAAAATGTGTGATTAAGTCAATAATAATTAAAAACTTTCTGCATCATATATGCAACAAATGCAAGAAAATAAGAAAAAAGGACATTCAAAGTAATTCAGCTCATCACAGAGTTAAATTATACACAGTAGCTTTTAATAATAGTATGGAGATACCATTATAGTTTGGTCAATCTATAATATTAAACTTTAAATATAATCATACTATTTTCTTGTATGCATGCATACCTGACAAAGTTTAAAAGACTTGTAAATTTCAGTGTCTATCAATATGTATAACATAGGACTTCCACACATCTATGATGAACCATCAATTTAATGACCACAATTATGATTATTATCAAAATTTTAGATCGTATGTCATAAAGTCTGAAAAAAAGAGTAATTCTCTTCTAAACCATAATTATATGTTGGATGGGCTTGTTTGCTCAGTCCATATCATATCAACCATTGTTATTATTAATTCTTGAATAGGATGTGAAATTTAGTTTCTTTTGCTCACTGAATCACAATCTTTTATTACACACACATGCATAGAAATTAATGCAATTATGTGTCAGGACTAGTGTAGGGATATAATATGCAACAAATGTAAACTGTAAAAAGAGCACTTATTTTTTTACATTTTAGTTACATTTATATTCCATATATACTTTCATGATTTGTGTACTAAAAGACATTTAACACATTGCCTTTGTATATTATATAGTTTATGCATAAATTCAAATAGAAAACTCTCCCTCAATTAGTTTTCTATCTATATACACAACCACCTTTGATTTTGTACTAAATTAGTTTTGAGAAAGCCTTATCTGATGTTTACTTCATTTTTTAGTCATTAATTATAAGGATTCATGTTCGTTATGACGAGGATTTGGTTTTCATATCTCTGTCTGCACCATGTCTCTCTATCCTCCATTAGGGAAAAGAACAAAAAATACTGGACCCTTTCTACAACATTATAATAACTTGCTGAACACTAAAAGTAGGACAAACATGGTAAGTGACAGTATAGTAGAAGGATTGCTGTATACATCATTAGTCTACATCAACTAATACACCATGCACTAATGTTGTATATATTGTCTCTCCTTGCATGTTGATAGTAGCTATCCCTACATTTATTTCATTTTAGAAAATGTTTTATTTACTTGTACAACATTAGTGTATGGTGTATTAGTTGACTAATACATATTGTCTTATTGTGTGATAAATTAAATATATCATATTTGTAGCTGTAAAACAAAATTGCTTAGTCACCTCGTCGATATAGCAGATAATAACTACTTCAGTCATTTCATTGATAATATCCTGTTCTGACCTCTGTAAACCAATGACTGTCTTTAGTGTCATTTCACCAGAACACATCTATATGACAAGCTCTATTCTTATACTATTGATGATAAGTATATGATACTATTTTAATATTTAACCTTTCTGAGTATAAACATGGAAGGTAATGCTATGAAACTTGTCACATATATTGTTATATTAAGGTGGTATTTGATACTGCATTGCTATTTATAGTAATCTGTGTTTTTATTCAATGGGTCAGCAATGTCATTATTTGTTTGGGCATTTCATACCTACTAATAGGTAGACCTGATAGTCACCAATAACATGTACAAGGTGCTTCTTTCTCATTCACTAAGGATGATAATGAAGTTGTTACTGTATAGGTGTCAGTATGTTGGCTAGTGACAAAAGGCAGTTATATAAAGACACAGGCAATCTATAATATTTACTAAAATAACAACTGTTTTAACAAGTTGTTTGTGCTACCTTAAGTTCAAATGTAGTTACCATATCACATCAGAAAGTATTTCTATTAAATCTATGTAGGTCAAACTAGTTTGGAGAAATTATGGAACCTCTACTGTATTGAGAAGTGAAATTGAAAGCTGTTTAAATGATGTTCTATAAACATAGCAACCCACTTTCAATAAATTATATAATATAGTATATTATGTGTTACCCACAGGTATTTTAACACCAGATTCACTGACCTCATTATATTAATATTCCTAAATTGTTGAAGTTAGAGAGTACATATTAGTATACACATGGCATGCCAGAAAAAGTTACTAAAGTGGTATATCAATGTTACCAACATTCATAATGATTATTCAAAACAACTTTCAATTTCATTTCTTACCAAAGTAGAGGTTGCACAATTCAACAACTACTTAACATACAAGTTCCATTAAAAGACTTGTACTTAATAGTATGACATGTTGACTGGTATAACCCAAGAGAAACCACTGTTATTCTAGAGAGCACCTGTGCTGAATTTGCCATAACACCCTATTACCCACAAGCATGTCATATAACTGACCTAGTGGCGCCAACAGTAACAACTTCCCAGGTAATTTACATTGCTATCCTTATCGGGTGTATTGAAGTGGTTTGAATAGGGGAATCTCTATAAAAGGTCACCTAATACCTTAGCCATTGTCAATTTGTAATATATTTCTCTATAAAAGGTCACCTAATACTGTAGCCATTGTCAATTTGTAATATATTTCTAGTACAAGATTTTATTGTATTTCTTGTGCCAGATGTTCTTGACATCATCATGGCCATATGATACCTGTATACTTGCTTTTATTGTTTTGTTGTACAAGACACTTGAAGGTGACAGATGAAAAGAACTGCTAATCCACACACCAACAATATGAATTAATTTATGTTACCATGGTCACTATGACAATAGGCATGACTGATCAGTTGAAAAATTGCTTTTTAGTACTGCCACATCATAGCTTCTACTAACTCTCCACTTGGTTCCCAATCATCCTGTTTACTGTGATATTGCCTTCATAATAAGTTTAGAACAATCATGATCACATCTTGATTGTTTAGTCTTAGTATTAAATCTGGTACTATTATTAAATAGTTTTAGTTCTGTATTGGCTCTAAAAAAACAATAACTTTAGTTCAGGTTAATTACAACTAACCAAACTTTTGCCCTAAATCAATATTAGTACCAAAGAACTAGAACAACACAACCATATCGCTGACACATTATTGATATGTCACAGATACACACTCCTATTCACATTGTACTTGTACTTACCATAAGCATCAATAAGTCTACAATGAAAATACCTATGAGTACCAATTGATATTATTCATACTAAGGACATTCACTAGAATAACAAGAGAATCTGACAATTGCTATTTTTATTCTAATAATTGTGTAATATTATTATTTAAGTATATGGACCCATTGCTGGAATAGTGTTTATTTCTAATTGGGCCCAATTTAGAATATATATAATACTCTGTTCAAGATCTTAATTATTTTGTCTGAAAAAGTAAATAGAGGAATATATATATATTAAAAATGTCATCCTCATTTACAGTGGGTTGGTTTATGTCACTTATTAGTTTTCTTTTTACACAACCATTGTACCAACAATTTATAACATAGACCATGTGGTTTTGTCTATGAATGAGACCACATTGACAGTTGAAGAATGTGTGTGTGTGTGTGTGTGTGTGTGTGTGTGTTGTTTACATTGTAAATTTTTTTATCAAAGTGTTGAATGAATGAATAGGAAACACATTAGACAACAACAGTGATGATATTTAGCTCAATGAAATCAGCCAAACTCAAGTAATAATGTAGTAATACTATTCCATGGAAGATCCAAGGGGAAAGGGTGTGTTAATACTTCATTTTATAAACTAACCCACTGTAAATGAGGATGATATTTTTAATAAAGTCACATTTCATTGAATCTTATCTAAAACTAGACTGTACTGAAGCAGATCAGTATAAGTCCTATCATGTTCTGAACAATGATAAGGTACATGGTGTTCTTCACTGTAGAGATATTATTTTTAAAATAAAGTTCATTAATGAAAGACTATACTGTGCTTGTATGTTCTTACCACGTCATCAAGATCAATATGCCATAGTTATATCACTAGGCCATAGTGTATAGCTGTCTAATAGTGAGCTGTTTTTATCAATAGATAAATATAATTAGGAATTTATTTTTAGACTTACTTAATTAATCTTAACAGTATTTCTGAACGAAAATAATAGATACAAGAATTTCAGTACTCTTTAATGAGTCTAAAGATATATTTTGCATACCAGTCATATTCCTAGGTAGAGATACCAAGTTCATTATTTGGCCAATTGTAGGTTAACCCTAATTATGAATTATGCCTTTGATAGAGTTATAAATGTAACTAATCTATCTATACATATGCATGTCAGTTTTCACCTCTAATTAATCTGGCCATTATTAATATTAATAATGGCCAGATTTAAAATGACCTACAAAGAAAAACAACTTCTAGCCTTACCAATCTATAACATGTTATTTTAAACTATATCGTCTTGATTAGGCTTTATAAAAATCTATTCTTAAGGCAGTTAAGGGTCAGTGTATCTTAAAAGTTTTCAAGGTCAAATGTTTTCACAGTACTACTATCCATTAATAAAGTACTTTTTGATATTTACTAGAAAACTGCTCTAAATTTACTATGAACTTTACACAGAGCTTTTGTAGATACAGCCAGACAGCATAAAGAGGAACCTACAAAAACATTCATAAGCTAGAACATTCCCAGCATGTCACAATATTTCTAAGGACTAATAGTCTTTAAATCAATACTTTGCTGGTAGTTGTAAACTGACAGTGGACTCTAAATAATATATAACTTTTTTTTGAATGTGCTACATAACTTCATTGAATGCTATTCTTATTCCATCTGTACTAAAATGTTTTCTCAGCATTATTTCCATTACCTTCGAGTAGCATAATAAAATTATTCATTACTATGTACTTACACTTCTAGGCCACTGCCCTATAAACTTCTATCAAATATTCTGCTTTCATGTATTGCAATACTATGGCCTTCTCTCTTTTTGATTGCTGGATCCTAGTTATCACTGACTGTATTAATATCTATCATTTTATTCCAGTTAAAGAAATACTCTGAGAATAAATCTGGCATAACAATACTAAATGAAGATATGTGAATGTTTATGGAGTGTTGTTCTTACTAGATCAAAGGATCATTATGGATGTGGGTCTGACTCTAGCAGGAGACACTTTCCGCAAAATTACAGCTTCAATTATCAATCGTATGAAATTATTTTACTTTGCAAGACTATGTACTCTCGGTTGGTTTATTGCCTTTAGCATCTAAATTTTTAATTTCTGTGAATTCTCTTGACCTTCCTATACCAAAAAATCCATAGATCTTTGCCTCTCCACTTGTGGGTGTGGCAATACTGAACACGTGGGCATACTAAGTTGACTAGGAAATCTCTGCATATTAACTTTGGATTGCTCTTTCTTATACTTGTGCTTGGAAGATATTAATTAAGGTTAGATAAAGGTTCTAGCTTCATTTTTACAAATGTCTTTTTCTGTCTCTTTCAGTGTCTAAAATCACCTTGCCATAAATCTCAACACTGATCAGAAACAATACTAGATCACTTCTACTTACATGCTGTGATATATTAAAATTAAGATATACTCCAAAGTTGATATCTATTCAACACCACCTGTAATTTACTCCAGAAATTACAGGGTTTTTCAAAAATCACTCCATTTGCTTATGACCATGGTAACAGTAGATACTACTCTACTCAAAGGAAACCAAGAAGTGAAGATAGCCTTGTTTTGAGAAATTTTATCTTCTATACACAAGAGGTGAAGCCAAAGGATGGCACAGATGAAAAGGAGATTGTGTCATACAAGAGGGAAGAATGTGTGCCATATGACATAGTCCCACAAGGCCAGCCCCTTTGCCTTGCCATACTAGCCTCAAATGTAAAGTTCTAGTTTTTTGTAATATCTAACTCTTCTTGTAAATAACTGACTTACAACAAATCTTTTTATAGTTTACTTTGAGACATATGGGTGTCAAATGAATGTCAATGATACTGAAGTTGCTTGGTCTGTATTAAGTAAGGCTGGATACGAGAAAACATTAGATTTATTTGAAGTAAGATCTCTCTCTGTCTCTCTCTGTCTCTTTTAATTCTCTCTTATCAGGCTGATGTTATTTTGGTAGTTACTTGTGCAATAAGAGAAAATGCTGAGAGTAAAATCTGGAAGCATTTGGAATTATTTAAGAAAATTAAACAGCAGAGATTTCGTAATTTGCCTCCTCTAAGAGTGGGACTCCTTGGTATGTAACGTAGAAATGGACAATAGGACAGATGGATGGATTGGATATCAATAGAATGTGGATGTTCTAAAGAATAGTATTAAGTTATAATTAGGATATATCATTTGAGAGATATGTTAAAAAATGATATTAGTGTTAAGTTATAATTACAATATATAGTTGAGAGAAAAAATGATATTAGTGTTAAGTTATGATTAGGATGTATGGCTGAGAGATTGAAGGAGGAACTACTTAATACTGACAAGAAAGTTGATTTAGTTGCTGGTCCTGATGCTTATCGTGATCTACCAAGATTACTAGCAGTTACTGAAACTGGTCAACCAGCTGGTAAATAAGATATGATTGTCATGTGATGTATATTAACTTAAGACTGATATTGTTTGTGTGTATTAATTTTAGCAAATTTAACTGTAATATTCACTAAAATTTAATGAATTATTACAAATAAAATTAAGTTAATGGGCATGGCTTTGGAAAAAAATTACTAAAATTAATTTATGCTAAATTTGAATGATGTAAAACCTCTAAATTAATGGCTTAATAAAGTAGATTGTGTGCCAATATGTCACATGACTCATGTGATCATCATGTGATTTCTTGTAGTGAATGTATTGTTGTCATTGGATGAAACATATGCTGATGTTGTACCAGTCAGATTAAATCAATCATCTCCAACAGCATTTGTGTAAGTAAATAAAAATGGACAGAAGAACAGATAAATGAATGTGTATATGGATGGATGAACAGGTATAATGGATGAATGAATAGATGTATATGGACAAATGAAAGGGAAATTTAGATGATTCCACACCTCCTTATCTAGAATGTCCAATAATGTATATATATGTATTTTTAATTTTCTTTAACCAATAATGTTACCTTGAAACAGTTATAAAGAACGTGTACTAAACCTAAGTCGATCATAATGGTCAATATAGTAGTACATTTAAATTGATTCAATCAATATAATGTATAATGTACTACATGTACCTCCTCTTCCTACAGATCTGTGATGCGTGGTTGTGATAATATGTGTAGTTTTTGTATTGTTCCCTTCACACGAGGGAGGGAAAGGAGTCGTCCTATGGAGTCTATTTTATCTGAGATAAAATCTCTGTCTGATCAAGTAATGGATGCAATGATTACTATAGATGATGGATGAATGGATAAGGAAATGGACAGATGGAGGAACAAATGGATGGACTGTTAAAATGGACAGATGGGTGAATTATAATCGACACATGTGTCATGTCATTACAGTGACTCCTCCTCCTTTTAGGGAGTAAAAGAAGTGACATTACTTGGACAAAATGTTAATAGTTATCAAGACCTCTCTTCTACTGATCTCTCTTCAAGTACCCACCTTAGCCGAGGGTTTTCATCTATCTAGAAAAGCTTATCTTGAGTTAGTGGACAACATTAGATCTACTATACCAGGTAATGAGTACAAGTAACTCTGACAAACTAAGTAATGATAATAACAGAGTTAGACACAGACAATTATTGTATTGGCCATTGTGTGTGTTCATATTTCATTGTATTACATATCTTTAGGTGTGACTCTCTCTAGTGACTTTATCGCAGGATTTTGTGAGGAAACAGAGGAAGATCATGAGGAAAGTTTGTCTTTATTGAGAACAGTCCAATATGATATGGCCTATTTGTTTGCTTACAGTATGAGGAAGGTAATACTTATATATCTATCTTATCATCCCATCCTTGCTCCTATGCATCAGTAGGTTTATCAATCTCCATTTTGTACATGTACATATATAATTGTATGTGTGTCTCTCTCTCTACTGTTAGAAAACTCATGTTTACCACAGAATGAAGGACACAGTACCTGATAATGTAAAGAAGAGACGATTACAAGAACTAGTAGATACTTTCTACTCATTAGCTAAAGTTAAAAATCAGAAACTAATAGGATCAGAACAACTGGTCTTAGTGGAGTCAGTAAGTGTCACATGACATTCTATGAAAATCACATGTTTACATCAATTGTCACATTGTGTGTCATATGACCTAAAGACTACCTGTGATCCTCTCTATAGACTAGTAAACGATCAGTTAATGATTTAAAAGGACGTACTGATGGTAACCACAAAGTAATCTTTCCATCTTGTTCCCTTCCTAAAGACAAGGGAAGTACAGTAACTATCCCAACAGCTGGTGAATATGTCAAAGTTAAAGTAAGTAACATTCTATTTCTTTAATATACAAAGTCTAGACAAAATGGCTAACACTAATACTTACATTTGAATGTAATTCATCAATTATTGCTCTCTGACTATAGCAGAAACAGGATCAGTACATGTAATTACTGATATTACTTATACATGTAAATGTAATCACTGATTTATTTATACATGTACATGTAACCAAGTTTCCTTTTTCTATTAGATAACAAGTGCTACCTCACTTACTCTTAGAGATGAACCTTTATGTATCACTAGGTTCTATCATAACTTCTGTTGGTGGAGCTGGTGGTGGTGGTAGCTCTAACACAAAACAAGACAATCCCTCTCCAAGAAGGCAGTCACTGAGGTCTAACAACTCAAAAAATTATAACATCACTGAGATTATCCGTCATAAATGTATTCGCTCACTTGAGTTCACCACTCCATCCTCTTCTGATACACAATCCAAACAGGTCAATAAGAAAACATCTTCTCAAGAGAATTCCCAAGGAACATCAGCAAGTGCTTCTACTAATCAAGGAGAAGGTCATGATGAGAGTTTTGGAGGTAGTTCACAGTCTTCAGATGGAAGTAAAAAAGGTCAAACACCTAAGAGGCGCAGATCAAGTAGAAAATCTGAAGATGGGACTTTGCCATTTCAAAAGGACTGGGTATGTGTCTTGTGTGGTCTGGGGAATAATGAGAGAAATTTAGGCTATTTGTTTGGTCCCTATGAACTTAGTGAAGCAACTAAGAATGAAGAGAAGAAAGGTATTTGATTTAAAATATGCACTGTGTGTTAATAAAACAAATGTCTTTTATAGAGACTTGGGTTCACTGTTTATGTGCTACTTGGGCACCTGGAGTTTGTTTGGTTGGGAGTGAGGTGAAAGGACTTGAAGAGGCAATAGAAGAGGGAAAGACAATGGTGAGTCATTGACTGTATCCTTGTTTTAATGTTAACTTTCCACCTCAGAGTTGTAGCAAATGCAAGCATTTAGGTGCCACTATGACCTGTCATTTCCATACCTGTAAGAGACCCTTTCATTATCCTTGTGCCGTGGATGAATGTGAGAATAAACTATTAATACGTTGACATTTCTTTATTCCTTGAACAGGTTGTAAATTTAACTCGAGTCAATTCACTATTACCTGTCCCAGACACAGCTCAAATGCCTCTTCTTAAAACCCTTCCATTACATATTCTATCCTTCTAAAATACCTATGAACTCACAATAAACTAACTCTATTGACTAATTAATCTATATGATGTGTGTTTAATTAATATGTTCATTATATTCTTTATTACAATTAAAAGTGTTAATGTAAATTGTATAGAGTTATATTCTTTCTGATAACCAGATAGCTACCCTACAACCAGTTTTAATAACTTGTGATAGTACATTATAGCCTGGAGCCTACATGAGGGACAGGAGCATTAAAACAATCTAGAAAGTCTTATCAGATTACTTGTTGTGCCTCGTGATCTATTCCAATTTCTAAATGTTCCAACTCTTCATCTCTGCATTTACTAATGGTCTGATAAAACAAGAAGATAGATATGCGCTATATAAAGAACTTTAATTTACTTGCATCAGCTCTTCGTCTCCTAATTGAGTAGATAAAAGCTTTCGAAGTTGACTGAAAAAAACATTAATCATATCATTTTATTCTTTTACTTACTCATTGTAGTGCTCTCCAATGACTTCTTCCACTGCTACAGTACATGCCATAGCAGCTTCCTTTCCTAGTAATGCTGTCCCTGCCCCTATTAATCTTTATCATTAAGACCACAATAATTATAAAGACAAGGATACCTAATACATAACCAGCTATTTCCCATAGTGGTATTAGAGCTGTTGGTCTTACTCGTCTTTCTTTGGTAAGTCGTTCAAATAGTTCCAAATGGACTTTCTCTTGATCCCACATATGCTGTATATATAGTACGTCATAAATGTATTAGTACTGTAATAACATGCCTTCACAACTGGTCCTACAGGACTATTTCCTAGTACAGCCATTTGTCCTGCATAGATTCTATCAGCACCATATTCACCAGCATGATCCACTCTGATGATTCTATCTATAGTTGGATGTGGACGAGTGACAAATGTTCTGATATGGGACACTGAACTGTGTAGTCCAAAAGTGCTCCTGAGAACGGACATAACTAGAATAGGTCCACACCTTTCCTTTGTGGGCGTGCCACACGGACACTCCTTATTACCGTATTTAATACTATTAGGAAAATGTACAAGTTAGCTAACAATAAGTTATCTATTATGTTATGTACAACAAATTGTTGTAAACCACAAACCAAAAGAAATCAAGACTGATAGTTTATAACAAAACTAATAAAATTTCCAGTTTGCTACATAACGACAATATCTATCTATATATATATAAATATAGAAAATAACCATGAATGACAAAATAATTTAGAATGTCAGGTGCAGCAAGACTTGCAAAATGCTTCATCATTATCATTGATGTACCATGGAAAATCGTAGTAACTACGAGAGCATTGTGAACAGGTGAACTCAAAAGAAAGCTCGCCTATTTCACCTTGAAGAAGTCTTTCAATAAATAGCCAGGCATTGCCATAGTTCGTCAATGCTCCATCTTCTTCAATCATTTCCTCTAACTCGTTAGCCAGCTTTAAAATGACTTCTAATCTCCCTGTGCAATCAACAGCCTCTTCAGATAACTCAACAAGTTCCTCGCATAGTTTAGATGCTTTCATAATCAATTGCTGAATTTGGCGAACTTCAGCTAGTTTGGCATGCTCTTTATCACTTTTAATACGTAGTGAACGTATGTTTTGTAGCAATTCTTCAGCATTGTCTTTAGCTTCGTCAATTCTCTCACTTATGTTTTCGATTTCTCTCGTCAAATCTTTTTGCTCGTTACGAAAGCGTTGAGCGTCTCGAGCAGCATCACTGGCTACCGAAGCGTTGTTTTCAATCAACTCACGAATGCCCCAGTATACAGAATACCCAGGAATCAAGAAGAGTAAAGGATTCGAGCTTTCTCTCAACTTAGCCTCAGCATTACGCTTTTCTCTCAAGGCGTTTTCTTCTCTCCTCCTTGCTTCTTCAATGTTTTCTTCTTTCTCTCTCATCAATCTGTCGTAGTATTTATTCTGTTCTTCAAGCTTTTCAATATCCTTTTGAGCTTTTTCTTCAGATCTTTGTAGTTTGTCTATTTCATAAGACATCCGTGTTTGTTTGTTGATCAACCACTTTTGAAAATTTGCTATTCGTCTCGTCATATCTTTAGCTCGACCAAGTAAAGCTTCACCATTTCGCTTCACTTTCGCAAGACATTGTGAGGCCTCATGTTGTTTGTTGCGTTGACAAAGGATTAAGGCTTGTCTTGCAGTGCTAACTGTGTCTTTTGCCGTCACTATTGTATCCAGCTCCATGCCGCGCGGGCCCAGATTCAAAATGCATTTTCTACGCAGCGTGGTAAACATATAAGCTCGACTATATTGAGATACTTCAATGCGAAATTAATACATATAGGGTCTAGGATGTTTAGGTTCCCTAGATAGTTATAAGTATGTCGTTATCGACAACTATAAAAAGGCCACCTAAGACGCTTCTTCGTCCATCTTTTTCGCAATGGCAGAAATAGTGGTTTACGTCGATGACGAAAAATTTGAGCTCTACAAACCTCCCCCTGAAGGTACTGAGCTCGTGAAAAATCAAACTGAAGATATAGAAAAGCAGGTCAACTATGACCTCATCAGTGCTCAAACCAGCAGTCTTTCCTTAGCTCTTCGCGTTGCATATCTTGGTGTTACCAAATTTCCTCGCATTCAAGTTCAAATCAATGCTCTTTCCGTGGACGTTACAAAGCTTTCAGACGAAGCAGTGCGAGTTATGCAGAAATTTCAACGAGCAGCTGCTATAATTAATCAATCGTACATCTCTGCTTGCAAGTACATGTCACGAAAGAAAGAGAGATATGCATTGATGGAATTCCAGAATGTCTTCAAGAAAGCAACCGAAATGAAGGACGCAGTTAACAAGCTTGCTACTGACTTTGGTACGTCTTCAACTAAGGCGCAGAATATTTACGATAAAGTTCAAGGTGAAATTCAAGTTCGTGATGATGCTACTGCTGCAGAATCAAAACTTCGAAAAGAAATGGCTGCTATAGAAGGGAACATTGATAAAACAGAAGCTTTATATAATGATGCTTTAATACGAGAGAATGAAGCTAGGGATCGTATGGGAAGCATCGGTCGTCGAATTCTCTCAAACATTACAATGACCTTTGTAGGTGGAAGTGACAAGGGAGATTTCGAAAAATGCAATGCCGAAAGGATGAAATTACAAGATAATTTGCGAGCACTTCGAATTGAACATCAGAAAAAGCTCTTGGCAATGCTGGAAGAGTCAGCAAAATTGAAACCTCATGAAGGCACAGAGATCAAGCTGGAGCATAGCACACTGACTGCTTTAGACTGCTGTGTTAAAGGTATGAGGCATTCTCAATCAACTCTATTATCTATCTCCGAATTCTGGAAACGTGTGTCTGATATGAATAAAGATTTTAGTCCTGAGCAGATAGAGACACAAATTAAAACAATCAAAGAGGAGGACCCAGACGATGCTGAAGCTCGCTATGAGGAGTATAACAGTGATGAATTCAGGAAAAAAATAAAACGACAACAAGCTACCTGGGTTGCTATGGCAGTGGCTAATGCACGTTGTCTGGATTGCATCAACACTGCCAATCGTGAGCTTCATCTTTTCCTTGGAGAGCATTATGCTCCTGATAAAGCTTTGATCAAGCTTCAAGAGCTCATGGGTCCGTTTATGGAGCGTACCAAGAATATGGTTGATGCTATGGAAAAAGCCGCAGATTACCCAGCTATTAAGTCCGTTAATTAGAAGGAACTTATAGAGAGCTGCTGGTACCAAAGTAGTAAACTTATATATGATTTAGTTTAGTTATTAGGCTAGGTTATAGGAATTGTGATTTTGTTTTCATTTTATTAATTTTTTCTTATGTTAAAATGTGTGATTATATTAATTCAATAACAATTAAAGACTTTCTGCATTCATATATATATATATATATTATATGAAGCGAACACAAGATCTAGAAAAAAAGGGATATTCAAATTAATTCAGCTCATCACAGAGATTAGATCATGCACAGTAGCTTTTTAGAGATACTATTATAGCTTGATCAATCTATTATGTTAAAATAAATTTATAATCATACTATTTTCTTGTATGCATACCTAAAAAAAACAAAAGACTTGTAAATTTCAGTGACTATAATAATGTACAACATAGACTTCAACATGTAATGAACCATCAATTTAATGATCATGTATTATTATAATTATTATCAAAATATTAGTTCATTTGTCGTCATGTCAATGTAATGGTTTATGTATTTCTCTTCTCAACCATTGCAAGTTGGATTGCCCTGTTTGCTTAATCCACAAGACAACAATGTAATCAAAATGTACAACGTATGTATTACACATGCTCTTTGTGCAGTTTAAATTTTGTTGTATATTATATCCCTTTGTTAGTCCTGACATATAGATATGCATTAATTTCTATGTGTATTGTGATTCAGTGAGCAAAATAAACTAAATTTCACATGCTATTCAGTGCCACACATAAGTTAGTTATTTTAACTACTCTACTTCAGTGTTAAAATGTTGTAAAAACAGTAGTCTCATCCACAGATGCCCACTTGCTTAATGTGAGAAAGGGTGTCTGGTGACTTTAGTCCAGTTCCTTAGATTTGACTATGATGATGTCAGTGAAACATGTTATTACAAATGACAAAAAGATAGCTGGTTGTAATTGCAAGTTGTGCATTAGAAGGCTGCAGTTTTCATTTCAAAGAATATTAGAAAATAATACCTAGCATCAAATTTTACAGTCTTTAATACAGGAATTGAGTTGAATGAAGATGGCAAGACTTACGTTTGTAGAAATTGCATAAGATCAGCAGTTGGTTTGCTAATTCCGAGTGCCAAAAATGAGGTCTTGGTTGTTTCTGAAACTATTTCAAATGAACTACAGCTTAAGTATATGTATCAACATGTTGTTCTCTATTTTGATGGCAAAGTTTGCAATGTCACACCCAAATAGCATTCTGATATTGGTGAGCCATTAATTTTTCACATTAAGTGAATAGACCTGTAGATTTGGGGATGAGAATATAAAAACAACTGGAAAGTAAGGCTTTTAAATTATATTGTAGGGGCATATAAACAACAAAAAATGATAACACCAGAAATAAATACATACTGTTTATTATCATATTCAAATGTTACTATTCCCAATAAAGGAGGTTTTAACAATTGTTGCAATGTCACACCTGAACAAATAGCTTATATGTTCAAAGTGATATAGTACATCTTGATTTTGTTAATGAGTTTGCATGATTATAACAATACCTGTAATAACTTTTGTGGAGTATGTGAAAAGATATTTGGACAACTGGAAAGCTATATATATGGAGAAATCTTTATAGTTGTCTTTGATAACTATATACAATTGATATTTATTTGGCATATCAATTATCTGAAACAGTTTATTAACAATTAAGAATATGAGGCTCAAACTGCAACCTAATTTGTTAAAGACATTGTACGGGCATATAAACAATAAAAATGATAACACTAGAAATACATACTGTTTATTATCATATTCAAATGTTACTATTCCCAATAAAGGAGATTTTAACAATTGTTGTCACATCTGAACAAACAGTTTATATGCTCAAAGTGATATAGTAAGTGCTTATGTAAACATACATGTAGTACATAGTAATGATATAGTGTGTATGGAACGTGTCCAATGACCTTAAAAAGTCATGCATCAAATTAAGCATGTGATTGTGTAGATATGTACTGATAATGGTACAGGTGAGAGCCCTGAAACATGTTACAGCTGTAGTACATGATATGCAGTTCACTTAGGTCATCATGTGTTCCAGGCACTGTTACACATGCTCATGTAATTCATGGATATAGTGTTGTCTACTGAAGTCATTTTATTGCATCTTGATTTTGTTAATAAGTTTACATGATTATAACAATACCTGTAATAAGTTTTGTGAAGTATGTGAACTTTCTTTATCAAGGTTTTCCTTCTTTGTTAATTCTGTCTTATATAAAACTCCCTAAATTTAGTTACATACTGTCTAGACAGCTAATGGAGTTATAAAACTAACATCAAAGTGTAAATATATTTTTACACTGGCAGTGATGTTCGGAATATCAATGATCAATCAATCAAGAATTATTAATAATGGATCTGCACATTTCATATACTTTTATGATTTATGTACTAAATGACATTTAACACTTTGCCTTTGTATATTATTTATTTATGTATACATAAGTTTAAATAGAACAACTCTCCCTCAATTAGTTTTCTATCTATATACACAACCACCTTTGATTTTGTACTAAATTACTTTTGAGAAAGCCTAATCTGATATTTACTTCATTATTTAGTCCTTATAGGGTAATACAATTAATTATATTATAAGTATGTATATATATAATTGGTTATGACAAGGATTTAGTTTTAATATTTTGTGCAATACAATGATAACTCCATTGAAAAGCTCAATTGTTCATGCTAAAATGAAAGTGTAATATAATTTGTAGTATAAGTTCTGTATTACAACAATAAAATAATGTCTTGATATTGTTACAATATAATCTATGCTATAACAATGCTTATAACAACTGTTTGGCCTCTTGTGGTGCATGTGAGTATGTTTGTCAGGCCTCTTCCTCCTTTCTTCCTTCTTCAAGAAAATCCCTTACCTAATTATATAATGGTGTCACAACTGAGTAATGGCATCTATAGAAGAATAATGCACAACTGTTTGACTTATTGTGTAGACATGAATGATGCTTGTGGGGCCATTTTTTCATTAATTCTTTCTTCAATAAAGTCCTGACATAATTAATTTACTTATTTCATTCAGCTGTGACACCATTATCCAATCAATCATGCACGATACACTATACAAAATTTCTTCATCTGTATTAAGAAAAAAATATTGATCCTCCTCTCAAGTTTTAAAACCAATAATCTTATAGTATGTCAGTATGCACATAAGATTTAGTATAAGCACTGATATACTTTATCTGGAATTGATATTAAAGTATATGAAAATATTAAATACCATTACATTAGAAGCCTAATTTTGAAACAAACATATTAGTATTTTACAAGTGATGAAAATTTATTGAAGTAATGTTGTTTGTTACACATGTATGCTGAATCCAAAATTAAGAAAAAATATTATGATGACTTAAATATAATCATAGTGTATATGTATATCTGAAAAACTAACAATTTCACAAAAGACTCAGAATTTTCTAAAAATATCAGTGACTGAATATGCCCGGATTACAACATAGACTTGTACATCTATGATAAACAATTAATAAAAATGACCATATCAATAGTTTACTTTGTAATGTTATATAATGTCTAGGTCTAAAGAAAAGAGTAATGTATTTCTCTTCTAAACCATAATTGTACATTGGATTGCTTTGTTTGCTCAATCCATAACACACTAAATGTAACCAAAATGTACAACATATATACATCAATATTATTTTTCAACAATTAATTTCTATAGTGAAATGTATATGCATAAAAGATATTTGGACAACTGGAAAGCTATATATATGGAGAAATCTTTATAGTTGTCTTTGATAACTATATACAATTGATATTTATTTGGCATATCAATTATCTGAAACAGTTTATTAACAATTAAGAATATGAGGCTCAAACTGCAACCTAATTTGTTAAAGACATTGTACGGGCATATAAACAATAAAAATGATAACACTAGAAATACATACTGTTTATTATCATATTCAAATGTTACTATTCCCAATAAAGGAGATTTTAACAATTGTTGTCACATCTGAACAAACAGTTTATATGCTCAAAGTGATATAGTAAGTGCTTATGTAAACATACATGTAGTACATAGTAATGATATAGTGTGTATGGAACGTGTCCAATGACCTTAAAAAGTCATGCATCAAATTAAGCATGTGATTGTGTAGATATGTACTGATAATGGTACAGGTGAGAGCCCTGAAACATGTTACAGCTGTAGTACATGATATGCAGTTCACTTAGGTCATCATGTGTTCCAGGCACTGTTACACATGCTCATGTAATTCATGGATATAGTGTTGTCTACTGAAGTCATTTTATTGCATCTTGATTTTGTTAATAAGTTTACATGATTATAACAATACCTGTAATAAGTTTTGTGAAGTATGTGAACTTTCTTTATCAAGGTTTTCCTACTTTGTTAATTCTGTCTTATATAAAACTCCCTAAATTTAGTTACATACTTACATAGTATCTGTTACTTAAGCTGTCTAGACAGCTAATGGAGTTATAAAACTAACATCAAAGTGTAAATATATTTTTACACTGGCAGTGATGTTCGGAATATCAATGATCAATCAATCAATCAAGAATTATTAATAATGGATCTGCACATTTCATATACTTTTATGATTTATGTACTAAATGACATTTAACACTTTGCCTTTGTATATTATTTATTTATGTATACATAAGTTTAAATAGAACAACTCTCCTTCAATTAGTTTTCTATCTATATACACAACCACCTTTGATTTTGTACTAAATTACTTTTGAGAAAGCCTAATCTGATATTTACTTCATTATTTAGTCCTTATAGGGTAATACAATTAATTATATTATAAGTATGTATATATATAATTGGTTATGACAAGGATTTAGTTTTAATATTTTGTGTAATACAATGATAACTCCATACAAAAGCTCAATTGTTCATGCTAAAATGAAAGTGTAATATAACTTGTAGTATAAGTTCTGTATTACAACAATAAAATAATGTCTTGATATTGTTATAATATAATCTATGCTATAACAATGCTTATAACAACTGTTTGGCCTCTTGTGGTGCATGTGAGTATGTTTGTCAGGCCTCTTCCTCCTTTCTTCCTTCTTCAAGAAAATCCCTTACCTAATTATATAATGGTGTCACAACTGAGTAATGGCATCTATAGAAGAATAATGCACAACTGTTTGACTTATTGTGTAGACATGAATGATGCTTGTGGGGCCATTTTTTCATTAATTCTTTCTTCAATAAAGTCCTGACATAATTAATTTACTTATTTCATTCAGCTGTGACACCATTATCCAATCAATCATGCACGATACACTATACAAAATTTCTTCATCTGTATTAAGAAAAAAATATTGATCCTCCTCTCAAGTTTTAAAACCAATAATCTTATAGTATGTCAGTATGCACATAAGATTTAGTATAAGCACTGATATACTTTATCTGGAATTGATATTAAGGTATATGAAAATATTAAATACCATTACATTAGAAGCCTAATTTTGAAACAAACATATTAGTATTTTTCAAGTGATGAAAATTTATTGAAGTAATGTTGTTTGTTACACATGTATGCTGAATCCAAAATTAAGAAAAAATATTATGATGACTTAAATATAATCATAGTGTATATGTATATCTGAAAAACTAACAATTTCACAAAAGACTCAGAATTTTCTAAAAATATCAGTGACTGAACATGCCCGGATTACAACATAGACTTGTACATCTATGATAAACAATTAATAAAAATGACCATATCAATAGTTTACTTTGTAATGTTATATAATGTCTAGGTCCGAAGAAAAGAGTAATGTATTTCTCTTCTAAACCATAATTGTACATTGGATTGCTTTGTTTGCTCAATCCATAACACACTAAATGTAACCAAAATGTACAACATATATACATCAATATTATTTTTCAACAATTAATTTCTATAGTGAAATGTATATGCATAAAAGATATTTGGACAACTGGAAAGCTATATATATGGAGAAATCTTTATAGTTGTCTTTGATAACTATATACAATTGATATTTATTTGGCATATCAATTATCTGAAACAGTTTATTAACAATTAAGAATATGAGGCTCAAACTGCAACCTAATTTGTTAAAGACATTGTACGGGCATATAAACAATAAAAATGATAACACTAGAAATACATACTGTTTATTATCATATTCAAATGTTACTATTCCCAATAAAGGAGATTTTAACAATTGTTGTCACATCTGAACAAACAGTTTATATGCTCAAAGTGATATATATAGTAAGTGCTTATGTAAACATACATGTAGTACATAGTAATGATATAGTGTGTATGGAACGTGTCCAATGACCTTAAAAAGTCATGCATCAAATTAAGCATGTGATTGTGTAGATATGTACTGATAATGGTACAGGTGAGAGCCCTGAAACATGTTACAGCTGTAGTACATGATATGCAGTTCACTTAGGTCATCATGTGTTCCAGGCACTGTTACACATGCTCATGTAATTCATGGATATAGTGTTGTCTACTGAAGTCATTTTATTGCATCTTGATTTTGTTAATAAGTTTACATGATTATAACAATACCTGTAATAAGTTTTGTGAAGTATGTGAACTTTCTTTATCAAGGTTTTCCTTCTTTGTTAATTCTGTCTTATATAAAACTCCCTAAATTTAGTTACATACTTACATAGTATCTGTTACTTAAGCTGTCTAGACAGCTAATGGAGTTATAAAACTAACATCAAAGTGTAAATATATTTTTACACTGGCAGTGATGTTCGGAATATCAATGATCAATCAATCAAGAATTATTAATAATGGATCTGCACATTTCATATACTTTTATGATTTATGTACTAAATGACATTTAACACTTTGCCTTTGTATATTATTTATTTATGTATACATAAGTTTAAATAGAACAACTCTCCCTCAATTAGTTTTCTATCTATATACACAACCACCTTTGATTTTGTACTAAATTAGTTTTGAGAAAGCCTAATATGATATTTACTTCATTATTTAGTCCTTATAGGGTAATACAATTAATTATATTATAAGCATGTATATATATAATTGGTTATGACAAGGATTTAGTTTTAATATTTTGTGTAATACAATGATAACTCCATTGAAAAGCTCAATTGTTCATGCTAAAATGAAAGTGTAATATAATTTGTAGTATAAGTTCTGTATTACAACAATAAAATAATGTCTTGATATTGTTATAATATAATCTATGCTATAACAATGCTTATAACAACTGTTTGGCCTCTTGTGGTGCATGTGAGTATGTTTGTCAGGCCTCTTCCTCCTTTCTTCCTTCTTCAAGAAAATCCCCTACCTAAATATATAATGGTGTCACGACTGAGTAATGGCATCTATAGAAGAATAATGCACAACTGTTTGACTTATTGTGTAGACATAAATGATGCTTGTGGGGCCATTTTTTCATTAATTCTTTCTTCAATAAAGTCCTGACATAATTAATTTACTTATTTCATTCAGCTGTGACACCATTATCCAATCAATCATGCACAATACACTATACAAAATTTCTTCATCTGTATTAAGAAAAAAATATTGATCCTCCTCTCAAGTTTTAAAACCAATAATCTTATAGTATGTCAGTATGCACATAAGATTTAGTATAAGCACTGATATACTTTATCTGGAATTGATATTAAAGTATATGAAATATTAAATACCATTACATTAAAAGCCTAATTTTGAAACAAACATATTAGTATTTTACAAGTGATGAAAATTTATTGAAGTAATGTTGTTTGTTACACATGTATGCTGAATCCAAAATTAAGAAAAAATATTATGATGACTTAAATATAATCATAGTGTATATGTATATCTGAAAAACTAACAATTTCACAAAAGACTCAGAATTTTCTAAAAATATCAGTGACTGAACATGCCCGGATTACAACATAGACTTGTACATCTATGATAAACAATTAATAAAAATGATCATATCAATAGTTTATTTTGTAATGTTATATAATGTCTAGGTCCGAAGAAAAGAGTAATGTATTTCTCTTCTAAACCATAATTGTACATTGGATTGCTTTGTTTGCTCAATCCATAACACACTAAATGTAACCAAAATGTACAACATATATACATCAATATTATTTTTCAACAATTAATTTCTATAATGAAATGTATATGCATAAAAGATATTTGGACAACTGGAAAGCTATATATATGGAGAAATCTTTATAGTTGTCTTTGATAACTATATACAATTAATATTTATTTGGCATATCAATTATCTGAAACAGTTTATTAACAATTAAGAATATGAGGCTCAAACTGCAACCTAATTTGTTAAAGACATTGTACGGGCATATAAACAACAAAAATGATAACACTAGAAATACATACTGTTTATTATCATATTCAAATGTTACTATTCCCAATAAAGGAGATTTTAACAATTGTTCTCACATCTAAACAAACAGTTTATATGCTCAAAGTGATATAGTAAGTGCTTATGTAAACATACATGTAGTACATAGTAATGATATAGTGTGTATGGAACGTGTCCAATGACCTTAAACAGTCATGCATCAAATTAAACATGTGATTGTGTAGATATGTACTGATAATGGTACAGGTGAGAGCCCTGAAACATGTTACAGCTGTAGTACATGACATGCAGTTCACTTAGGTCATCATGTGTTGCAGGCACTGTTACACATGCTCATGTAATTCATGGATATAGTGTTGTCTACTGAAGTCATTTTATTGCATCTTGATTTTGTTAATAAGTTTACATGATTATAACAATACCTGTAATAAGTTTTGTGAAGTATGTGAACTTTTTTATCAAGGTTTTCCTACTTTGTTAATTCTGTCTTATATAAAACTCCCTAATAAATTTAGTTACATACTTACATAGTATCTGTTACTTAAGCTGTCTAGACAGCTAATGAAGTTATAAAACTAACATCAAAGTGTAAATATATTTCTACACTGGAAGTGATGTTTGGAATATCAATGATCAATCAATCAAGAATTAATAATAATGGATCTGCACATTTCATATACTTTTATGATTTATGTACTAAATGACATTTAACACTCTGCCTTTGTATATTATTTATTTATGTATGCATAAGTTTAATAGAACAACTCTCCCTCAATTAGTTTTCTATCTATATACACAACCACCTTTGATTTTGTACTAAATTAGTTTTGAGAAAGCCTAATCTGATATTCACTTCATTATTTAGTCCTTATAGGATAATAAAATTAATTATATTATAAACATGTATATATATAATTGGTTATGACAAGGATTTAGTTTTAATATTTTGTGTAATACAATGATAACTCCATTGAAAAGCTCAATTGTTCATGCTAAAATGAAAGTGTAATATAATTTGTAGTATAAGTTCTGTATTACAACAATAAAATAATGTCTTGATATTGTTATAATATAATCTATGCTATAACAATACTTATAACAACTGTTTGGCCTCTTGTGGTGCATGTGAGTATGTTTGTCAGGCCTCTTCCTCCTTTCTTCCTTCTTCAAGAAAATCCCCTACCTAAATATATAATGGTGTCACGACTGAGTAATGGCATCTATAGAAGAATAATGCACAACTGTTTGACTTATTGTGTAGACATGAATGATGCTTGTGGGGCCATTTTTTCATTAATTCTTTCTTCAATAAAGCCTGACATAATTAATTTACTTATTTCATTCAGCTGTGACACCATTATCCAATCAATCATGCACAATACACTATACAAAATTTCTTCATCTGTATTAAGAAAAAAATATTGATCCTCCTCTCAAGTTTTAAAACCAATAATCTTATAGTATGTCAGTATGCACATAAGATTTAGTATAAGCACTGATATACTTTATCTGGAATTGATATTAAAGTATATGAAAATATTAAATACCATTACATTAGAAGCCTAATTTTGAAACAAACATATTAGTATTTTACAAGTGATGAAAATTTATTGAAGTAATGTTGTTTGTTACACATGTATGCTGAATCCAAAATTAAGAAAAAATATTATGATGACTTAAATATAATCATAGTGTATATGTATATCTGAAAAACTAACAATTTCACAAAAGACTCAGAATTTTCTAAAAATATCAGTGACTGAACATGCCCGGATTACAACATAGACTTGTACATCTATGATAAACAATTAATAAAAATGATCATATCAATAGTTTACTTTGTAATGTTATATAATGTCTAGGTCTGAAGAAAAGAGTAATGTATTTCTCTTCTAAACCATAATTGTACATTGGATTGCTTTGTTTGCTCAATCCATAACACACTAAATGTAACCAAAATGTACAACATATATACATCAATATTATTTTTCAACAATTAATTTCTATAGTGAAATGTATATGCATAAAAGATATTTGGACAACTGGAAAGCTATATATATGGAGAAATCTTTATAGTTGTCTTTGATAACTATATACAATTAATATTTATTTGGCATATCAATTATCTGAAACAGTTTATTAACAATTAAGAATATGAGGCTCAAACTGCAACCTAATTTGTTAAAGACATTGTACGGGCATATAAACAATAAAAATGATAACACTAGAAATACATACTGTTTATTATCATATTCAAATGTTACTATTCCCAATAAAGGAGATTTTAACAATTGTTCTCACATCTAAACAAACAGTTTATATGCTCAAAGTGATATAGTAAGTGCTTATGTAAACATACATGTAGTACATAGTAATGATATAGTGTGTATGGAACGTGTCCAATGACCTTAAACAGTCATGCATCAAATTAAACATGTGATTGTGTAGATATGTACTGATAATGGTACAGGTGAGAGCCCTGAAACATGTTACAGCTGTAATACATGACATGCAGTTCACTTAGGTCATCATGTGTTGCAGGGACTGTTACACATGCTCATGTTTTCTTCATAATAAAGTCCTACTTATTTCATTCAGCTGTGACACCATTATCCAACTAATTATGCAAGATACACAACACAAAATTTATTTATCTGTATTAAGAAAAAAATATTGATCCTCCTCTTAAGTTTTGAAACCAATAATCTGTATGCATAAACTCAAATAGAACAACTCAATAAAGGAGGTTTTAACAATAGTTGTCACACCTGAACAAATAGCTTATATACTCAAAGTGATATATTAAATGCATTATGTAAAACATACATGTATAGTTCATAGTAATGATATAGTGTGAATGGAACGTGTCCAATGACCTTTAAAAGTCATGCATCAAATTAAACATGTGATTGTGTAAATATATACTGATAATATGGTACAGGTGAGAGCCCTGAAACATGTTACAGCTGTAATACATGACATTCAGTTCATGCACTTAGGTCATCATGTGTTGCAGGGACTGTAACACATGCTTATGTAATTCATGGATATAGTGTTGTCTACTGAAGTCATTTTATTGCATCTTGATTTTGTTAATAAGTTTGCATGATTATAACAATACCTGTAATAACTTTTGTGGAGTATGTGAACTTTCTTTATCAAGGTTTTCCTACTTTGTTAATTCTATCTTATAAAACTCCCTTACTTGAATTGCATGGTTTCACTTGAGTTGTCTCCACAGCTAATGTAATTATGAAACCCACTACAAAGTACAAATATGTGACTCTAATATACTAAAAATCACCCATGATCAATCAATCAAGAATTAACAATAGTGGATCTGCATATTCCATTTACTTTATGATTTATGTACTAAAAAGACATTTAATACTTTGCCTTCATACATGCTAGGATTCAGTTTTAATATTTTGTGAAATACAATGTATGCATTAATACATTGTATTGTCTTTATCTGAAGAAGGAAGAAATAATGGTGTCAAAACTGAACAAATAAAGATTTATATATAACATTATAATTGTAAAAGTCATCCTAAGATAGTTTTTATGGCACTGTTGTTGCTGTAAGTTAATGTACTAGGTTTAAGACTGGAGAATTAGCAGAAGCTATGAAACTACTCAGACGTTTTCTTTAATAACAGAACTTGATCAATACAGGCTGAACAACCAGCAATACTTACCTTTATTGTTTATCAGCACATTTTTATTGTCTGCATGTGCATTTTGTCTAAGTCAAGTAAATATGGCATACTTTAAAATCGATAATCTCCTTGTCACGTTATTGTCATCAATTTCAATTTTATATGTCAACAGCATGCAAGCAAGCATTCACAAGGAGCTATTTCTGTCTTCTAATATATGCAAAACAACTAGATAAGCTGTAATAAATTAAGCTTAAAAACAACACTAAAATGATGTAACTGTATAGATACGACAAATAATTGTGACAATCAACTATTTAAGTAACACTTGGAAAATTTTACTCAAATATAAAAGAAAGGAGGAAAAGGATTGGATCTATGGTTTAATTAAAAACCTATGTATATAGATTCTCAAAAGTTATAATAAGAATGCACTATATATTAGCTCATAATTATGTGTGGGTGCATAAGAAAGAGTATGACTGTTCTTCATACAACAATGACAAATAGTACAATTCACCGTACATACATGTAGATTAAGGATATGCCAATAGACAATAGAGATTAAGTTCTGGCTACACAACTACTTTTATTCTAATACTTATACATGCAAATAAATAAAATCTTGTCAGTACTAACATTATAACACATACCTTCAAGAACAAAGTATATTGCTAACTGTTAATCAGGATATATAGCACAGATCACAGGATAAGCAGGATTACCAAAGTGCATAATGAGAGGGTGGAGTGTTAAAAGCAACTATGCAACCAAACAAGTCTGACTTACAATGTCTTTTAAAATAGTTGGTATAAATTGCTGTTTGTCTCTGCTTTCCGGAGATGTTTGTTCGATGCTGGGAGTATGATCTACAATATGAAAGAAAATATTGACACACACTACTGTTATATAATGCTACTCATAAACAAAATGAGTCCTTAGATCATTGGTGATTATCCAGACAACTGAGTAATTAACACTGATCTCCTGCCAGCAACGCACAGCCACATGCATCTGTATATTATATATATTACTGCATTGCAATGTTAACAATGATGTACATTAATAGATCTATATATGGGTGAGGCAGACGTTTTGTTCATGATATAATGCAGAGATGACACTGGATCAAACGGTTGTGGTTTGAGGTCTGATCCAAGTAGGATACATTTTCCACAAAATTGCATTTTCATGTAATTGTCCATTGCAGATTTCCAAGATTATGTACTCATTGTTGGTTTATTGCCTTGTCTTCTAACTTTTCAATTTCTGTGAATTCTCTTGACTGTCTTCCTTTACAAAAAATATTCGAGCAAAACAAGACCTTCTCCAGCTGTGGGTGTGGCAGTACTAAACACGTGGGCATAAATAAGAATTCTCAATATATTAACTTTTTTTGGATTACTATTTCTTATATTCAATTTAGTGATTGATGATTTGAAAGATATCATTTAAGGTTAGATAAAGGTTTTAGCTTCATCTATATAACTGTCTTATTTCTGTCTCTTTCAATGTCTAAAATCTCCTTATTGTGGACCACAACATTGATCAGAAACAATTCTAGATCACTTCTACTTACATGCTGCGAAATGTCAAAATTAAGATATGGTTTAAAGTTGATATCTATCACACGATTCAATACCACCTGTAATTTACTCCAGAAATTTCAGGGTTTTTCAAAAATCACTCCATTTCCTTATGAACATGGTAAGAGTAGATACTACTCTACTCAAAGGAAAGCAAGAACTCAAAATGGTCCTGGTTTGAGAGATTTTATCTTCCAGACGCAAGAGGTGGAGCCAAAGGATGACACAGATGAGAAAGAGATTTTGTCATATAGGAGGGAGGAATGTGTGCCATATGTGAGAAAGGAGGATATTAATGGAAAGAATTGTAAAGGTAATTGACATATTCGTTTCATACCAGTGGTTCAATAGACTTGTGTCAGTACTGTCTATACTGAAATAAATATATAAAGTCTGAGATATAACTTGGTTGATTGAAGGACAGCTCTTATAGATTAGGTCAATATACATATAGCCTTGAAGTAGTCTCACGAGGCCAGTCCCTTTTGCCTTGCCATACTAGTCTCGAATGTAAAGTTCTAGTTTTTTGTGATATCTAACTCTTCTTGTAAATAATTGACTTACAAGAAATTTTTTATAGTTTACTTTGAGACATATGGGTGTCAAATGAATGTCAATGATACTGAAGTTGCTTGGTCTGTATTGAGTAAGGCTGGATACGAGAAAACATTAGATCTATTTGAAGTAAGATCTCTCTATATCTCTCTGTGTCTCTTTTAATTCTCTCTTATCAGGCTGATGTTATTTTGGTAGTTACTTGTGCAATAAGAGAGAATGCTGAGAGTAAAATCTGGAAGCGTTTGGAATTATTTAAGAAAATTAAACAGCAGAGGTCCCGTAATTTGCCTCCTCTAAGAGTGGGACTCCTTGGTATGTAACGTATAAATTGACATGTGGACAGATGGATGGATTGGATATCGATAGAATGTGGATATTCTAAAGAATAGTATTAAGTTATAATTAAAAGATATATAGTTGAGATATATGTTAAAAAATGATATTAGTGTTAAGTTATGATTAGGATGTATGGCTGAGAGATTGAAGGAGGAACTACTTAATACTGATAAAAAAGTTGATTTAGTTGCTGGTCCTGATGCTTATCGTGATCTACCAAGATTACTAGCAGTTACAGAATCTGGTCAACCAGCTGGTAAGTAAGATATGATTGTCATGTGACGTATATTAACTTAAGACTGATATTATTTTTCTGTGTATTAATTTTAGCAAATTTACCTGTAATATTCACTAAAATTTATTACAAATAAATTTAAGTTAATGGGCATGGCTTGGAAAAAATTACTAAAATTAATGTATGCTAAATTTGAATGATGTAAAACCTCTAAATTAATGGCTTAATAAAATAGATTGTGTGCCAATATGTCACATGACTCATGTGATCATCATGTGATTTCTTGTAGTGAATGTATTGTTGTCGTTGGATGAAACATATGCTGATGTTGTACCAGTCAGATTAAATCAATCATCTCCAACAGCATTTGTGTAAGTAAATAAAAATGGACAGAAGAACAGATAAATGAATGTTTATGGATGGATGAACAGGTATAATGGATGAATGAATAGACGTATATGGACAAATGAAAGGGAAATTTAGATGATTCCACACCTCCTTATCTAGAATGTCCAATAATATATATGTATTTTTAATTTTCTTTAACCAATAACGTTACCTTGAAACAGTTATAAAGAATGTGTACTAAACCTAAGTCAATCATAATGGTCAATATAATAGTACATTTAAATTGATTCAATCAAAATAATGTATAATGTACTTCATGTACCTCCTCTTCCTACAGATCTGTGATGCGTGGTTGTGATAATATGTGTAGTTTTTGTATTGTTCCCTTCACACGAGGGAGAGAAAGGAGTCGTCCTATGGAGTCTATTTTATCTGAGATAAGATCTCTGTCTGATCAAGTAATGAATGCAATGGTTAATATAGATGATGGATGAATGGATAGGGAAATGGACAGATGGAGGAACAAATGGATGGACTGTTAAAATGGACAGATGGGTGAATTATAATAGACATATGTGTCGTGTCATTACAGTAACTCCTTCTTCTTTTAGGGAGTAAAAGAAGTGACATTACTTGGACAAAATGTTAATAGTTATCGAGACCTCTCTTCTACTGATCTCTCTTCAAGTACCCACCTTAGCCGAGGGTTTTCATCTATCTATCAATCAAAAGAAGGAGGTCAACGATTTGCTGATCTTTTAGATAAAGTGGCACAAGTACATAAATGTCTAGTTCTTATCTACTTCATCTAACATTTTTGATCTGCTTTACATATAATATTACATATATAGTATTCTCATTCCTGTTTTATGTGTCCTCATTCCTATGCTAGGTTGATCCAGAAATGAGGATTCGTTTCACATCACCTCATCCCAAAGACTTTCCTGATGAGGTATACATAATTCTATAATTTTGAGACAGTTATCAGTCAATATTTTGTACCATTATCATTAAAAATTTTATCTGGTGCATGTACTTTGTTACACTCTATTTCTATAGTTACTACAAGTAATTCGAGACAATCACAATATCTGTAATAATATCCATTTACCAATACAAAGTGGTAGTACACGTCTTCTAAAACTAATGAGAAGAGGGTAAATTAACTTATTCTTGGTCTTTGATATGATAATGTCTCCCTCAGACATACTAGAGAAGCTTATCTTGAGTTAGTGGACAACATTAGATCTACTATACCAGGTACTGAGTACAAGTAACTCTGACAAACTAAGTAATGATAATAACAGAGTTAGATACAGACAATTATTGTATTGGCCATTGTGTGTGTTCATATTTCATTGTATTACATATCTTTAGATGTGACTCTCTCTAGTGATTTTATCGCAGGATTTTGTGAGGAAACAGAGGAAGATCATGAGGAAAGTTTGTCTCTATTGAGAACAGTCCAATATGATATGGCCTATTTGTTTGCTTACAGTATGAGGAAGGTAATACTTATATATCTATCTTATCATCCCATCCTTGCTCCTATCCATCAGTAGGTTTATCAATCTCCATTTTTTACATGTACATGTATAATTGTATGTGTGTCTTTCTCTATTATTAGAAAACTCATGCTTACCACAGAATGAAGGACACAGTACCTGATAATGTAAAAAAGAGACGATTACAAGAGCTAGTAGATACTTTCTACTCATTAGCTAAAGTTAAAAATCAGAAACTAATAGGATCAGAACAACTGGTCTTAGTGGAGTCAGTAAGTGTCACATGACATTCTATGAAAATCACATGTTTACATCAATTTTCATATTGTATGTCACATGACCTAAAGACTACCTGTGATCCTCTCTATAGACTAGTAAACGATCAGTTAATGATTTAAAAGGACGTACTGATGGTAACCACAAAGTAATCATTCCATCTTGTTCTCTTCCTAAAGACAAGGGAAGTACAGTAACTATCCCAACAGCTGGTGAATATGTCATAGTTAAAGTAAATAACATTCTATTTCTCTAATATACAAAGTCTAGACAGAATGGCTAACAGTAATACTTACATTTGAATGTAATTCATCAATTATTGCTCTCTGACCATAGCAGAAACAGGATCAGTACATGTACATGTTATCACTGATATTACTTATACATGTAAATGTAATCACCGCTATTATTTATATCTGTACATATAATCACTGGTTACTTATACATGTACATGTAATTACTGATTTGTTTATACATGTACATATAACCAAGTTTCCTTTCTCTGTTAGATAACCAGTGCTACCTCACTTACTCTTAGAGGTGAGCCTTTATGTATCACTAGGTTACAATCCTTTAATAAACTATAACAATGAACAAATTAACATTTTCAATGTAGTATGCAAGAAATGTGAATGTCTATTTATTGATATGATTTATATGTTAAGTGAGAAAGGTAATGTGATTTCATAAGTGAAGAACACCAACTGACACTTCATTAAATCTAAGAGAAAACTGTACTTTCGTAAGATGTTACTAATATATTTGGGAATAAAGAGTTTAAACGCCATTCATACTAAAACCACACAGCATCAGTTATCCTCACTAGGGTGTTAATTCAAGTTTAACGTTGTCTTAATCTGTTCTATAATGATGATCATTATTCCTAACACAACAGAATTTAAAGAGTACTGATATTCCTACAATGTATTATGTTGTATGGCAGGTTCTAAGGGGACAAACTAGTGTCCAGTTTATCTAGTGGCTGTTTGTGCTACTGAAGGAACTTTTCCAGCAAAGTAAGGAAGCACTTATGAAATTCATTTAGAAATGTTGTGATACCACTAAAAGTAAGATGAAATAACTCATTCTTTCCATACACAAATAATTCATTAGAATCTGGGACTTCTATTAATCCTAAACACCATTCTTGTCAATAGTTTAACTTGAAGTAAATATATTTTTGATGGCATCTACAAGGCGGATCATTTTCTAATTGTTTAGTTCTGGCACATCAGGTATTCAGGAATAAGACTACTTATAAGTGATGACTGGTTGGCACTGAACTACCTGATATAATTCCTTGAGTGACTTAATTACAATGATGATGAACTTTTCTTCTGTTTTGCTTAAGTTATATCCAGATGCATGAATAAGTAACCTCATTTTAGTGGGTGTGGCCTTTGAAACTGCATCTAGACATAGATAATAGAGTAAGGAACTACTCAGGCCATTGTCTATGGTAGAGATAGCACTTAGCCTGCTCACTTTGAGACTTTCTTCTTTAACTAAAAGTTAATAGGTTATTCTTATTTGCACAAGTAAAGAAAATGTAAAATAGAATATGTAAATACAGGGATAAGTAATATCAATTGAATACAAAGAATACAAGCAAGATAGTAGGGATGGCAATAGTATCATCGCTACATAATAGCATGGGGAAAGATAGAATGCAACAATAATATAATTATTATAAATTTTGAATTGATTTTAGGCTGTAGTCACTGAGTTTCATTGTGTGTGATTGAGTTATTTCAGCAAGTTTTTGAGTCACATAAAATTAAATACAAGTTAGCATGTGCAAATTTTAGCAATTGTTACAGTACTCATTAAATTCACTAAAATTAGTACACACAATTAATAGTAGGCTTAAAGTAGACTATGTTATGTAGTCTATCCAAGCTATAAATATGTCAAAACATCACGTCAAAAAGTATAGAGCTGAGAGATGATTCAATAATCACCGGTGAAGTCGCCGGTTTCATTTTCTAAAGTGCTCAAATAGTGAGATAGAAAAGAACAATTCATCTAAATTGTGTTACACACTATAAGAGTAAAAAGTAAACCTTTACTTGGTAACTGAGTTATTGTTGGGTACAAAAGAAGCAGAAGCACAAACAGAACAAATTCATCATTTGTCCAATTTTTACTGTGATACTTAAAAACATGGGCATCATAAAAGCTTGGGGATTATTGTAGAAAGAAACCCTACCAAGTATTGAGAGATTCTGATGTGTCTTGGCTGAAATATCAGTGTTTCATGCCAATACATTTCAATTGACAATCTTTAGGCCATTGCTACTCACACATTGCCACCACAAGCATGCCTGATTCTCTTATGCACACGATGTGCTTTTACATGCATTGTGTTTCACCCACGATCAGTTTTATATCATATAAGTAAGTATCTCTTAATCTTATAATGAAAGCAAAAACAGCAAATCAATATTTCTAGAAATAAATTCTTAATTCCTGTATAAAAACAAGTTCTTATATTATCTATCTATCTATATATATATATAGATCTATATTTTAAAAGTTAAAAATAAAACTCTGCTTGTGTAAATTATGTCAACTTAAACTCAGCTTTATTTATAAAGAAGTTCATGTAATGCACATCACATGAACTCATAATGTACATGTCCTGCTACACATCATGCAGGTAGTCACCAGCCACCCAGGACAGATCAACTCCTTTGGCCATCTTGAGAATGTCATTTACAAAATAGGCAAATTTTTCAAGAGCAGTACTCTTAAAGCGATGTTGATAAGGTTTTTGGCTCTTATCATGTAGGACAAAGAAAAGAACACCCTCTTGCATCCCATACTGCAGAGACGAGTCGATATTCAAACTCTGGGGTATATCGACATACCCACCCTGAATGTAAACTGGAATACTTTGACCTTCAGAAGTAGTGTAATCACATAGAATGTAGTTTTGACTTTTGTCTCCACCAAATCCAAGAAAAGAATCTTGTTTCCAATTGACGGTCACAGTTTCCACTTTACTTTTGAGATTTAATGTTTGTCCTTTCATGAAACTCATTGTGTTCTGCAACTGTAAAACTATAAATTATATACTGTTATTGCATGTAATATATAAATGTGTCAACAACTGTACAAATGGTTTTATGTACTTAATACAGATAGAGGATATACATAGAACACACAAACATAGTTAATGTAGGATATAATAACATTTTCGATTACTATAATTGTGATTATTAAATTCACTATGCATTTTTGATTACGATTTGTCCAAAAAGTCTCCTGCATGCAGCTTCAGAGAGAATAGAAGTGTTTTTGTCTTTGCAATATAATTTTTAGTTAATCAAACATATAGTAACTATAATTTATACGATATATACACTGCAGCAATTAAAAATCTAGCTGATTTTAAAAAAAGATATATTCAAACAGGGCATACATGTACAAAGCACATAATGCTCATAGAAGTTGAAGTCAAAAATGCAATTCGAACCTCTAGTCTCAGCCTCTCCTGTTTCCGTTGTTTGAAAGCTGGCTATGCCTGTATACGTAATCATAAATGTTAATAGAGTGTGTCAGCCACGATTTATTCCCATGTTGCGAGATAACGAGTTTAAACGTGGCGTGGTTCTGCGAGAAATTGCGCCAACAGTTGTTCCACATTCATTAACAAAAATATTCGAAAACAACTAAGATGTATGTGCAAGTTGCTTTCTGTATGTTTCTGTGCAAAGTTCAAATCTTATGCATGCAAATGTAAAAATTAAACAATGATCATAATAATGATTGTATAAATTTTGATAGAGAGCAATAATTATTTTTGATAGTAATTGTAATTACCTTTTAATGTAAACTCAGACGATGGTAGATTCTTCAGTGAAGTAAGTCCTGCAAAGGCGCTACCAGAATGACAGCAAAATAAATTGACGCTACCTTAAAAAGCGTCGTCTTTAGTCTCGCCCACTCGTTAGGTGGTGTAGAGGAAGTAGGCGTGCCTCAGTTAAAAATGGGGGAAGTAGAAAAACACGAATGGCTAAAGACGAATATTTCAGCAAAAACTTCATGAGGATGGGCGTGGTGACTACAGACCACGAATAACACAAATATGGAATTTTAACAAATGAATTCTTATTAATGTAACCTATCTACTTTATTCTTTATGCAATTATATTATCTACTAATATGCATTACGAGATTGTAGTAATAAAACGTTAAGGCGTGAGTGCAAGATTAAAAGAATGGACTACAATGACGATTTTCCTGAAGTTCCTGCTGCTTGTCAAAATAGAAAAATGTTTCCTGAATTTGGAGTTGGACTATAGAATCTGGGAAATATATGCTTTGCAAATGCAACAGTACAATCACTGATTCATTGCCCAAACTTTCACAGATACTTGATGTCACATAAAGAAAGTGCTATGCAACTTAACACATGAACTTCTACTTAGAATTCTTAAGAGCCTAGAAGATGTAAACATTATATAATTATTATTTTCAAATGTTAACATAACAAACAACAATATTAACATAATGTTTTATATAGTTCTCAAATAAACATTGGCATTGAGACTGCAGGTGAGTAAGTGATTTATATGTTGATCACATAACAATCCTTTAAAAATACAGTTCAATGTGTAGAATGTAATTCAGTAAAATTGACAGAAACTTATCAGTCTGACATTCAAATTGATACACAGTTTGGTTAAATGATAACAGCTTGCTGTGTTGAAGTAATCGTTTTCAGAGTGAGAATGTACACAAAGGTATTAGTGAAACTCACAAAGAAGAAACTTTGTCTCTTGGCAATTTTGTATATTGCGAATGGTACATTTGGTATGTTGAGGCTTTCCGTTGTATATTAACGTATATATACACAAACAGTAGGATCAATAAAAGAGTGGACAATTTTATCGATACACTAATGAAAATCACAAGGGACAAAGCATTCGAACGACTTATAAAACTAACCAAGAGAAAAAAGACAAAGAGATTGATTGACATACACAAAAGACATTTAACCATCAGGACATGACAGTAGATTTTGTTGAACAAACAAATTGAAGACAGGGTATGGGATGTGACATCATCACGCAGTAATGACAAATACAGGGTGACTGTGGAGAATGAGGTATGCCCAGAGAATTGTAGACTAAGATGCATTGACTGCAACGTATGTGTGCACTCCTACTAATGTACATATCAAGACTATACTACAATAGGAAACATTTGTAAACACATTTATTTAACAGTACAGTTTCAATAATGCAACAGGCAAGAACAACTATACTCTGTCCGAGTTGAGTTGAGCCCTTTATTAAAAAAAAGGTGTTGTATGCATGGAATGTAAGGTCAGGTATTTTCTCACCTACTTTATCAACTTAGCACTGAAGTATATTATCATGTTATTCATTACTTTTTCACGTGAATGTCATGCGAACAGACCACGTTTTTCCACGTGTTTGTGAAGATACAAGGGGAAGAGACTGAGGTTACAAACAAAGCAAAGGAGGTTGTTGCAAATGTCTATGACTATTTCGAGGAACTCCACACGCGTCAACGTACTCAAGAACCTCTTAAAGAAACTGCTGATGCCACAGGAGTTTCACATGGCAGCATCATTTGTTAAAAGGTTTTTTTAGAACCACGGCGGCTTTATAGCTACCTTAAATCGCAAAAGACAATATGTGATTATTATTTTAATAGTAATAATTATTATAATAGAATGTTTGTTCATATAATTAGAACTGTAATTTTGAATTGCCACGTGACACACGGCTGACTTCTCAAGGTGAAAAGTGTTATTCGAAGGTGTGGAATTTGAAGTATGACGAAGGCATGCATTGAAAAAGTATGGAGTTTATAGTTTGCTACTTTCTCGTAGCACTAGAGAGCCAAATTTTATATATAAATAGCGCATTTGCAAGCTGAATTGATTGGTGCAAGTTCCATGCGGATAGCACGTAAAACGGCAAAGTTATTTACATGTCTGGGTAGCTCAACTCAACTCGGACAGAGTATAAATGAAAACAACTTAACTAATGATGGAAAGAATTCAGACAAAGAGCTAAATGACTTACTTGAAGCAATAATGTCAGATGGTGGTAATTTGGACATTATATAGAAACCAGACAATTAATTAATATTGTATATAATAATTAGTGCGGTACGCATGCATACAAAACTTGCATGCTTCACTGTCCACGTGTACAGACTTGATTCCTTTAAAATTTTGCTTAAAAATACAAGGGAGGAATATAAATCTACTAATATATTCAGTCTATACAGCTTCCTATACAAATTAAACTTAATTCAGCAAAATGTTCCCAGCTTCTTTAAGGATCATTCAGAGGTGGGTGGATTCTGAGACTCTATATTGATGATAATAATAATAGTAACAATAATAATAATAATAACAACAACAACAACAACAATAACAACATTGTAGGGTTAACAATTAATACCCCAAAGGAAAGTTTGATTAATACCCATTTTTTAATTCATGCACTGATTTACATGACAGATATTATATAGTGACAATAATATCCATCATAAAAAAACAAACTCCAAGTTATTACAGAAGTTATACTTCATTCTTTCAGTTAAGGATATTTCAGAACAACTTGAAATTCAGAAGTGTACATGGATGTGATATAAGAAGGCAGTCAGCTAGCCACATACTAATTGTTTGTATGTGTATACATTATCAATAGTGACATTGCTCAACCAGGCTGCAAAAGACTGCCTCAGTACAAGATAGGCAAATTCAAATTATTAAGTTACTATATGTTATGGGTTCCCAGCTATGCTCTTAAAATGCTATGTTAGTAGTGCAAAATCACTGTGAATAATTGTGCTAGACTATTAAAAGAAGGCAGTCTATTTAAGGAAGTCTATTTCATTGCATATTAAACTGATCTCCACTCCTAAGCGCTTAAACCAACTGTACGTAGCAATTCTATATAACAGGCACTGTGCACGTGGGTAATGACAGGTAGACTACAGAAGCCCACTGGTACAATCCGAGGCTTGGGCCACATACTTTAACACTTGATGTTTGGAGATTAGGAGGTAGAGATCAGTATTAAAATATGCTGATCTCGGACTGCTCCATTGCATTCACTTCTATTTTATTATATTCTATTGTTTTTGATACTCTTTATATTAGCTTTGCTATTGAATGTCTTTTGTGTACATGTTTTAATTTTTTTAAAATGAGCTTAATCCAGTAACTTTAACAATCTATGCCTACATAACACTACTGTGTGCTTCATAATAATATATGTACCTTTGATACTGCATACAAATAGCTCAACGAGTTCTTCCAGATAACCCTGCGTATACGTAACTCGACTCACGTTCAAATCAGTAAAAGCAGCAGAAATAGATTCATTAATGACTTCATTTATTTGCTTACGCACCATATCGAATTGTTCAGCTCCATCAGCTTCGTCATTATCATGTGCACTTTTTGCCTTCGGATTTAGTCTACTGTCTGCATGCTTTATTCCTTTTTTGAAGCAGTCCATGGCTGCCAATGTAGTAACTTCGAGGTAAATTGTTTTGACTCTCTTCAGCTCTTTACTGGCGTGAATATAACCACCATCAAACGAAATATTAAGCCCATCTTTTAAATCGGGATGTTTTTCATAAAAATGCTTTTCAAGCTCCGTGTTTGCCTTTTCAGCCAGAGGCAATATTGTGCATATCAGCTTTGGAATGTCCATTTTTGTTTCCGTTTTCTTTTGATCTTCTATAGCAGAAAATAAATCCTGGACATTGTCCTTAATTTCACTGAACATGACTTGAGCACCAACGTATGCTACTTGTAGGGCAAGAGAAAGATTGTCGATTTCATTTTCCACTTGATCATGAACAGCAACCCAACGTCTTTACGAGAAACCTCATACTTGATCTGCACAAAGTCATCAAATGTTTTCGCCATTTTTACAGATATTATAGATGGTTTGGTTATAAAAGTGAGTTTACACGTACAATGTGACACTTATATAGACTCTTGGTAATTAATAATTCATTAGTATCAAAACCATGATTGGCAAGAAAATTAACCTCAGCAAATATGCACGTGTGGTAATGAGAACGAGGAAATCAATGTTTTGATAGCAGTATTCAGAAAACGTCTGCTGCTATAGCTATGTACATGTTTTAAAATATTAAATATTAACTCTAGTACTATATCCACACATGTATATAATTATACAAATGTGGTGAAGATAACAAGGAAATGAGATTAATTGTTTTGATAACAGGTATATTGAAGAAAACGTTAATGTGTCAGTTCTATCAATAAAAGCAGACAACTGAATTAGTTTCATTCAACTATATTGCTAAGACAAACAGCATGTAAGTATATATTTATATACTTTGTATGTATGTTGAGTCTATCCTACTATCAGGTCAGGCTATAGCTAATTATAATTTACTGTTGCAGTACATGTAGGCAAGTATAAGCTGACAACTGAATTTATCATTCCTTAGTACCATGAAAAAACAATTTGCATGCATTAAATTAGTACAGTCTGTACAAAATCCTATCTAATATGTCATATATATACATATATATATATATATAATATAGGTATAAAAAGCTTTGAGCATTATAAAGTTAGGTTAGGTATAATATACATATGTGTGTGTGTGTGTGTGTGTGTGAAGGAGATTCATTACTCATTTATACATATACACTTACATACATGTTCAATGTAGTACAGACATGGTTATAATGTACAGTTGTTACATATATGGCATGATCATTGGTTATATAACATTACATAATAGATAGTGCAAGTGGGAGGTTCATGGTATAGTGATGATTTTATACATGTGCACAATGTAATCAATAAACTACAAAGCCAAAGAGGTTTTGCAGTTGTAAAGATACATCCCTTTTCCCTTAATTGTCATATCTCTTTATGATTGTACTCAAAGAATATTAATTCCATCATAAATGATAATGCTATACTGCATACAATCTGCAATTAACAATATCCATTTAGTTCATATGACACATTGGTTAATGTGGAAACCTACTATACCAACTATTTTTTATAGAAACTATTCCACACAATTAATATGAGTTTCAAGATAATGTATTAAATTTACAGAGCTTTAGTAATTGTCACCATGAATGAATGTGTGAATATGTGAACTATATATGTATACAGCTACTATAGGCAAGTTTGTCAACCTTATCAAAACAATTAGGATCATTTCCTACTTTTACAGGTGTGACAATACCCTCAAGCTTAGCAATAATTGTAAATGGGTTCATTTTTTAGTATTGTATTGATGGTATTCATTTATTACACTTTATTGGACTAGAACTCACATGAAGTCTCATATTAACATACAGGTGTTATTATGGACTGCACTGTAATATTACATTCATGTGTTATTACATACATTAATGGCACTTGAGCTACATTATACTAACATTCATATGTTATTTTGGAACTAACATATAGCACGAATAGAGCTCCTGGTGTGTCATACTAGCATTCATAATCTTGTTTTTGTTAAATCATAATTACATCATTTATTGTATATTCATTTTATAAACAAAATAATATTTATAATTTATATATGACATATGTATCATAGCCTATCATAAGACACCTCTGAAATATCCCTGCATGGCTTTAATTCCTCATAGATCTTGTAAACTGATGATGGCTTAAAAACATTTGTATCATTAAATGGCAAGTATGATATACGGTTTTTACAAAATCTCTTATGAGTTTATAATTATAACTATAAGAAATTCAATTAATCTACAGATTTAAAATTTCTTTGGCTTTGTAGTTTATTGATTACATTGTGCACATGTATAAAATCGTCACTATACCATGAACCTCCCACTTGAATTATCTTTTGTGTATCTTATATAACCACAATTATCATGCAATATATGTAACCACTGTATGTTATAATAACCATACCTATACCAGCTGTTTCCTTTTACTGTTGGGCTAAAAATATAGCTATTTAAAATTTATATAAGACATATCATAACCCATTATATAAAATAATGTCTGAAATATATCTGGCTTTAATTTCCCAGATCTCTCTTTATATTTGTTGCTCAATTTTGTAACTATTTGTGTCTATGTACTGCTAGTCTATAAATCATAATATAAGTACTTTGTTATGCTAATGGAAGTTCATGAGGAATTTTCAGTTCTCTGTGGAGAGGTGTTTTCTGTCTTTAACTTTTAGATGTACTTTTGTTGTTCAAACTCACATTCAATATTGTATATTCATTTTAGTGCACAATATTGTTATGTCAAAATAATAGCTAATACTATCATGTGTTATTAATATGGGGAATCAATTATGTATAGATAGGATTGTTTAGTTGTATGTGCATACATACATTGGAGACATGCATACATGGTCAAAGTATAATCTCTAATTCCTAAAAAAACATTCACAGCAATAATTTTCTTTGCAGCATTATAGGAATTCACATTCTTACACTTAGTCAGAATTGAACTGACAAACGTCATAGAAGTGTCATACTAGCATTCATATTGGTATTGTGGAACAAACACTTTTTTTGTTATGTCAAATGCTAATACTATCATTCATATGTTATTAATATGTGTGGAATAGAACTCATGCAGAGACATACTAGTATTCATAAAGCTATTGTGGGACCCACACACATATTAGTTAGTATTCATGTTGTTATGTTACAAGCTAAAGGTCACAAGACATATGCATACTAAAATTCATAATGCTATTGTGGAACTCAAAAGTCAATACTATAACATTCATAAGTTATTATTTTATGTGAAATGGAACTCTTGCAGTGCAATACTGTCATTCATGGGAACTCACACGTAGTATGTAAATATTGTACTTAGCTATAGCCATGAACATCAATCTCAATTTAGTACTCTAACATGATTTACTGCAAAGCAATTGAGTGTTTTCATAACAAAATATAAGAAACATCTAGCTTCATGTCTGGATCTACAGAAAATTGTAAATGTGTGATAAAGCCTTCTAGTTTAATATTTCCCTTTACTTTTAGGATGTTAATATGATCCTACATGTATGATCCATTATTTTATATCATAATTTACCATCATGGTATAGACATGCATTTAAAATTAGAGATCAATCAACTTAGAACCTTTAATATTGTATAAGTGTGAGTCTCTCTTTTAAGTGACCTCTGAAATACACCATTAAGAGTTGATATCATCTTTTTGCCACTGATTGCTTTACAAAAAGCAGGAAATGTATAATGCACCTCTATTAAGAAGAAAATTGAAAAAAACAAATATTGGGAAATCAGCTGCATTAGGTCTACTTGCCTTAATTATATTCCAGAGTAGTAGTTTTTATGGTTGCCATAAATATTGTTGTCATAATATGACTATGTAAGACATAACTTTAGTTATGTCTTACATAGTCTTACGTTAGTTATCTAACTTAAGTTAGATTGAAAAGTACCATATGTATAATAAATGTGTTAGATTCATGAATGAATGTATGCTCAAATGCATGCACCTAATATCATTCTGAATATAACATGGAAAAAAGACCTGTTTAATTACATACAAAACAATGATACATTTCAATCATGTACATGACCCATCAATACACCATCTCATTTCTATTACTGAATTTTGCAATAGATATATACAATATTTTAACTTAGGTAAATTAGAACCATTTCCTCCTTTTTTTCAGGTGTTGCAACACCCAATAGGTTTGGAAATACATATAACTATGACAGCATTGATATATTGTTGCATATAGTATTATATGGTTTTGATTGCTGTACAACTCAAACACATGTTGAACACATGCACTGCAGGAAGAGTGTTATTCACATATATATGTTGTCAGCTTTTTTACAATTTAAACTAACTATTATATTGGCATTCATGTTGTCACACTTAAAAATAGACCTCACAAGAAGTGTCATAGTAACATTCATGTGTTGTATATTGGAACTCACACCAATGTGATATTACATTCATATATGTTGTTAATATGTACAATTCACATCATACTGTATATCAGTCATAATATTGTTGTGGAATCTGACCCATATGTTGTAGACTGTACAATTCATTTTGCAATTGGTACACATAGGATGTAAATATTAAACATTTCAAATTCGTATGTTCATTTTGTTACACATTCATCACAATATCTATATATAGCTTGATCTTGCATTTGTAATAAAGTGATTTTATAATTATGACAGGATCTCTAACATTGATCATGTCTTCATAGACCAAAGGAAAAAAGGTCATTTTATAGCCTATAGCTTCAAAAGTTAAAACTCCACAAAGAACATTAGCTAATGACCTAATTACTCCAAAGTGGAACAGTTTTCTCATCAGTGTTGTAAACTTTTATAAAAATGATTTAATAAATTTAAGATTGCAAAATAGTTTTATAGCCTTGTGTAGTGAATAGTCTGTCTCACAGTATTAGAAGTCACATAATTTGAACTCTGTATGGTACTGACTTCCAAAAAAGTTCAAACATCTTTATTAACAATGAAAAAAAAATCTTATGTGTTTGAATTCTTGCTTATACAGATATATTCTATACCTGTTGTGTTCAGATAGCAGTAAGTGAGTGCATGGAAAGCAGATAATTAGTTGGTGCAATAAATTAAAGAAATAAATAATAAAGGTCAGTTAAATCTGTGTGTGTTGTAAAAGGGTCATGATGAATGTTCATATGTAACACACTAGCATATTCATACCTTGAAAGATTAGGGTTAATGGATTATCGTTAAAAGATTCCTGAAAGGTTCTATGAATATACAAGCAAAGAGCTAGTTGTGATAACAAAAGTAGCCTTATATGTTGATAATACATTGGGAAAGGGGTGTACATTTGCAAAACCACCTTGTTTTTGTCAAACTAGTTTTGCGTACATTATTAAGATCTAGAAGGTGTGACTAGATAAATGGGAAATTGTCTATGATCATTACCATAGTACCATCTCTTGTGCAATGTATTATATAATCTTATGAGCCTATAATAGTTTTTTGCCAATAACAAGTTATTCATCAGAATAACTTGGTACTTAGTGCAGACAAATACATGATTTCTGAATCTAAATTTTATGACTATTCCTTTAAAGACTAAATATAGTACAGTAAGCCTTACATCATACATCCACATAACAGCTTATACATAATTGTACAAATAACTTGTTATCAAAACAATTTGGACCATTTTCTCATTTTTACAAGTGTTGTAACACCCATAAGCTTGACAATGGTTCATTATTGCATTGAGCTGCATTACCAAACTTTAGCTGTATCTAAAGATGACTGTGATTGTCATTAAAAAAATTATATATACATACATACATATATATATATATATATATATATATATATATATATATATATATGTAAACGTACCTTTGCAGAGTTCAACTTGTGCTTACATATAATAAAATATACATTTATGGAGCTTATAAAAAGTGATGATAACATGTTGTCAACTTATTGGAACTGATACATAGCATTATTTTAGTTTTATATTAGAAGTGTCTTAGTATTCATACGTTATTGTGGAACTTACAAGGAAAGTGTTATAACATTGATGTGTTATTAATATGTGTGGAATGGTATTTGAGCTGTGTTATACTAACATTCATATGCTATTCAGAAACTCACAAGCAATGTGATATTAGAAAATAGCATGAGTGAAACTAGTCAATCTTGCATATTTTGCTATTCTTAATTAGTTCAGCTCATCACAGAGATTAGATAATAGCTTTATGTGTTACATATTGCATGAATAGAGCTCCTGCTGTGTCATACTAGCATTAATCATGATCAAATAAAGTATTGTATGTTCATTTTATAAACAAAATAATATTTATAATTTATATATGACACATGTATCATAGCCCATCATAAGACACCTCTAAATATCCCTGCATGGCTTTAATTTCTCATAGATCTTGTAAACTGATGATGGCTGAAAAACATTTGTATCATTAAATGCCAAGTGTGATATACTGTTTTTACAAAATGTCTTTTGAGTTTTCTAATTATAACTAGAATAATTTCCCAGATCTTGCCTTACATTCATTGCTTAATTTTGTAACCATTTTGTGTCTATGTTCTGTTAGTCTATTGAACATAATATTCAACAAAATATTTTGTTATGCTAATAAAATACCACAAGTTACTGGTTTCATTTCTAAAGTAATCAGGTGATCACTACTAAGACATAACTGATTTACATTAGATTTCTGAGTAGAATTCTAAAGAGAGAAGATGATACTACTCCAGAAACTCCAAAACATCCACAGAGAGTAGTTATTATGAACTCAATTGCCTAAAGAACCAATCAATGCCTTTGAATAACATTTCATGACAATTACTAGTTTGCAATACTAATCAACTCATGGAAGTTCATTAAGAATTTTCAGTACTCTGTGGAGAGGTGTTTTCTGTCTTTTAACTTTTAGATGTATTTTGTCATTATACAGCTACTATAGGCAAGTTTGTCAACCTTATCAAAACAATTAGGATCATTTCCTACTTTTACAGGTGTGACAATACCCTCAAGCTTAGTGATAATTGTAAATGGGTTCATTTTTTAGTATTGTATTGATGGTATTCATTTATTACACTTTATTGGACTAGAACTCACATGAAGTCTCATATTAACATACAGGTGTTGTTATGGACTGAACTGTAATATTACATTCATGTGTTATTACATACATTAATGGCACTTGAGCTACATTATACTAACATTCATATGTTATTTTGGAACTAACATATAGCACGAATAGAGCTCCTACTGTGTCATACTAGCATTCATAACGTTGATTTTGTTAAATCATAATTACATCAAGTATTATATATTCACTTTATAACCAAAATAATTTATATATGACACATGTATCATAGCCCATCATAAGACACCTTTGAAATATCCCTGCATGGCTTTAATTTCTCATAGATCTTGTAAACTAATGATGGATAAAAAACATTTGTATCATTAAATGCCAAGTGTATATACTGTTTTTACAAAATGTCTTTTGACATTTCTAATTATAACTAGAATAATTTCCCAGATCTTGGCTTACATTCATTGCTCAATTTTGTAACCATTTGTGACTGTGTACTGCTAGTCTATTAAACATAATATTCAACAAAGTGTTTTGTTATGCTAATAAAATACCACAAGTACTGGTTTCATTTCTAAAGTAATCAGATAATCATTACTAAGACATAACTGATTTACAATAGATTTCTTAGTAGAATTCTAAAGAGAGATGATGATACTACTCCAGAAACTGCAAAACATCTACAAAAACTACTTATTATGAACTCAATTACCTAAAGACCAATCAATGCCTTTGAATATCCCACAATATCAATAACATTACATGACAATTACTAGTTTGCAATACTAATCAACTCATGAAAGTTCATTAGGAATTTTCATCTCTCCGTAGAGTAAGCTTTTTCTGTCTTTAACTTTTAGATGTATTTTTTTGTTCAAACTCACATTCAGTATTGTATATTCATTTTACTGCACAATCTTGTTATGTGAAAATAATAGCTAATACTATTGTGTGTTGTTAATCTGTAGAATGGAGCTCAGTTGTGTATAAATAAGATTGTTCAGTTGTATGTGCATACATACATTGGAGACATGCATACATGGTCAAAGTATAATCTCTAATTCCTAAAGAAACATTCACAGCAATAATTTTTTTGCAGCATTATAGGAATTCACATTCTTACACTTAGTCAGAATTGAACTGACAAATGTCATAGAAATGTCATACTAGCATTCATGTTGGTATTGTGGAACAAACTCTTTTTTGTTATGTCAAATGCTAATACTATCATTCATATGTTATTAATATGTGTAGAATAGAACTCATGCAGCGACATACTAGTATTCATAAAGCTATTGTGGGACCCAAACACATATTAGTTAGTATTCATGTTGTTATGTTACAAGCTAAAGGTCACAAGACATACTAAAATTCATAATGCTATTGTGGAACTCACAAGTCAATACTATAACATTCATAAGTTATTATTTTATGTGAAATGGAACTCTTGCAGTGCAATACTGTCATTCATGGAAACTCACATGTAGTATGTAAATATTGTACTTAGCTATAGCCATGAACATCAATCTCAATTTAGTACTCTAACATGATTTACTGCAAAGCAATTGAGTGTTTTTTTTATAACAAACTATAAGAAACATCTAGCTTCATGTCTGGATCTACAGAAAATTGTCAATGTGTGATAAAGCCTTCTAGTTTAATCCTTCCCTTTACTTTTAGGATGTTAATATGATCCTACATGTATGATCCATTATTCTATATCATAATTTACCATCATGGTATAGACATGCAATTAAAATTAGAGATCAATCAACTTAAAACCTTTAATATCGTATACGTGTGGAAAATCTCTTTTAAGTGACCTCTGCATGAAATACACCATTAAGAGTTGATATCATCTTTTTGCCATTGATAGCTTTATAAAAAGCAGGAAATGTATAAGTTTGCATCTCCATTAAGAAGAAAATTTAAAACATCAAATATTGGGAAATCAGCTGCATTAGGTCTACTTGCCTTAATTATATTCCAGAGTAGTAGTTTTTATGGTTGCCACAAATATTGTTGTCATATACAGAACATTAATAAATTAGATTGAAAGTAGCATATTTATAATAAATGCGTTAGATTCATAAATGAATGTATGCTCAAAAGCATGCACCTAATATCATTCTGAATAACATGGAAAAAAGACCTGTTTAATTACATACAAAACAATGATACTTTTCAATCATGTACATGACCCATCAATACACCATCTCATTTCTATTACTGAATTTTGCAATAGATATATACAATATTTTAACTTAGGTAAATTAGGACCATTTCCTCCTTTTTTTCAGGTGTTGCAACACCCAATAGGCTTGGAAATACATATAACTATGATAGCATTGATATATTGTTGCATATAGTATTATATGGTTTTGATTGCTGTACAACTCAAACACATGTTGAACACATGCACTGCAGGAAGTGTGTTATTCACATATATATGTTGTCAGCTTTTTTTTAAATTTAAACTAACTATTATATTGGCATTCATGTTGTCATACTTAAAAATAGAACTCATGCACAAGAAGTGTCATAGTAACATTCATGTGTTGTATTGGAACTCACACCAATGTGATATTACATTCATATGTGTTGTTAATATGTACAATTCACATCATACTGTATATCACTCATAATATTGTTGTGGAATCTGACCCATATGTTGTAGACTGTACAATTCATTTTGCAATTGGTACACATAGGATGTAAATATTAAACATTTCAAATTCGTATGTTCATTTTGTTACACATTCATCACAATATCTATATATAGCTTGATCTTGCATTTGTAATGAAGTGATTTTATAATTATGACAGGATCTCTAACATTGATCATGTCTTCATAGACCAAAGGAAAAAAGGTCATTTTATAGCCTATAGCTTCAAAAGTTAAAACTCCACAAAGAACATTAGCTAATGCCCTAATTACTCCACAGTGGAACGGTTTTGTCATCAGTGTTGTAAAACTTTATCAAAATAATTTAAAAATTTAAGATTGCAAAATAGTTATATAGTCTTGTGTAGTGACTAGTCTGTCTCACAGTATTAGAAGTCATATAATTTGAACTCTGTATGGTACTGACTTCAAAAAAGTTCAAACATCTTTATTAACAATGAGAAAATAATCTCATGCGTTTGAATTCTTGCTTATACAGATATATTCTATACCTGTTGTGTTCAGATAGCAGTAAGTGAGTGCATGGAAAGCAGATAATTAGTTGGTGCAATAAATTAAAGAAATAAATAATAAAGGTCAGTTAAATCTGTGTGTGTTGTAAAAAGATCATGATGAATGTTCATATGTAACACAGTACCATATTCATACCTTGAAAGATTAGGGTTAATGGATTATCGTTAAAAGATTCCTGGAAGGTTCTATGAATATACAAGCAAAGAGCTAGTTGTGATAACAAAAGTAGCCTTATATGTTGATAATACATTGGGAAAGGGGTGTACATTTGCAAAACCACCTTGTTTTTGTCAAACTAGTTTCATATACATTATTAAGATCTAGAAGGTGATTTCTGAATCTAAATTTTTATGACTATTGCTTTAATAACTATATATATAGTACAGTAAGCCTTACATCATACATCCACATAACAGCTTATACATAAGTGTACAAATAACTTATGTTATAAAAACAATTTGGATCATTTCCTCCTTAACAAGTGTTGCAACACCCTTAAGCTTGACAATGGTTCATTATTACATATGAGCTGTGTTACCAAAATTTTAGCTGTATTTAAAGACAACTGTGATTGTCATTAAAATATATATATATATATATACACACATGTAAATGTATCTTATTATTTTATGTGGAATGGAACTCTTGCAGTGCAATACTGTCATTCATATGGTAACTCACATGCAGTAGCCATGAACATCTATACCAAGTTCACCAACATGATTTTCATTGAATTTATTGTATACTGTCTTGAGATTAGCTTGACAATACAAATAGCATTTTCATGACAAGTTGTAGAAAACATGATAATTTTCCAATTTTGACACAAACAGAGACCCATAACCGTTTGTGTCAAAATTGGAATATTATCATGTTTATTAAATAATGTATGATTTACTAAATAATGTATAATTTATCATATATCATGGTAATTTTCCAGTTTTGACACAAACAGTACATACCAGGTGTTCCCTTTTACTATTGGACTAAAAATATACCTATTTAAAATTTATATAAGACATATCATAACCCATTATATAAAACAACCTCTGAAATATATCTGGCTTTAATTTTCCAGATCTTGCTTTATATTTGTTGCTCAATTTTGTAAACTTTTGTGTCTATGTACTGCTAGTCTATAAATCATAATATATTCAACAAAGTATTTTGTTATGCTAATAAAATACCACAAGTACTAGTCAACTCATGGAAGTTCATGAGGGATTTTCAGTTCTCTGTGGAGTAAGCTTTTTCTGTCTTTAACTTTTAGATGTATTTTTGTTGTTCAAACTCACATTCAGTATTGTATATTCATTTTACTGCACAATTTTGTTATGTGAAAATAATAGCTAATACTATCATGTGTTGTTATTATATGGAATGGAGTTCAGTTGTGTATAAATAAGATTGTTCAGTTGTATGTGCATACATACATTGGAGACATGCATACATGGTCAAAGTATAATCTCTAATTCCTAAAGAAACATTCACAGCAATAATTTTCTTTGCAGCATTATAGGAATTCACATTCTTACACTTAGTCAGAATTGAACTGACAAATGTCATAGAAATGTCATACTAGGATTCATATTGGTATTGTGGAACAAACTCTTTTTTTGTTACGTCAAATGCTAATACTATCATTCATATGTTATTAATATGTGTAGAATAGAATTCATGCAGTGACATACTAGTATTCATAAAGCTATTGTGGGACCCAAACACATATTAGTTAGTATTCATGTTGTTATGTTACAAGCTAAAGGTCACAAGACATACTAAAATTCATAATGCTATTGTGGAACTCACAAGTCAATACTATAACATTCATAAGTTATTATTTTATGTGAAATGGAACTCTTGCAGTGCAATACTGTCATTCATGGAAACTCACATGTAGTATGTAAATATTGTACTTAGCCATGAACATCAATCTCAATTTAGTACTCTAACATGATTTACTGCAAAGCAATTGAGTGTTTTTATAACAAAATATAAGAAACATCTAGCTTCGTGTCTGGATCTACAGAAAATTGTCAATGTGTGATAAAGCCTTCTAGTTTAATCCTTCCCTTTACTTTTAGGATGTTAATATGATCCTACATGCATGATCCATTATTCTATATCATAATTTACCATCATGGTATAGACATGCAATTAAAATTAGAGATCAATCAACTTAAAACCTTTAATATCGTATACGTGTGGAAAATCTCTTTTAAGTGACCTCTGCATGAAATACACCATTAAGAGTTGATATCATCTTTTTGCCATTGATAGCTTTATAAAAAGCAGGAAATGTATAAGTTTGCATCTCCATTAAGAAGAAAATTTAAAACATCAAATATTGGGAAATCAGCTGCATTAGGTCTACTTGCCTTAATTATATTCCAGAGTAGTAGTTTTTATGGTTGCCACAAATATTGTTGTCATATACAGAACATTAATAAATTAGATTGAAAGTAGCATATTTATAATAAATGCGTTAGATTCATAAATGAATGTATGCTCAAAAGCATGCACCTAATATCATTCTGAATAACATGGAAAAAAGACCTGTTTAATTACATACAAAACAATGATACTTTTCAATCATGTACATGACCCATCAATACACCATCTCATTTCTATTACTGAATTTTGCAATAGATATATACAATATTTTAACTTAGGTAAATTAGAACCATTTCCTCCTTTTTTCAGGTGTTGCAACACCCAATAGGCTTGGAAATACATATAACTATGACAGCATTGATATATTGTTGCATATAGTATTATATGGTTTTGATTGCTGTACAACTCAAACACATGTTGAACACATGCACTGCAGGAAGAGTGTTATTCACATATATATGTTGTCAGCTTTTTTTTAAATTTAAACTAACTATTATATTGGCATTCATGTTGTCACACTTAAAAATAGAACTCACAAGAAGTGTCATAGTAACATTCATGTGTTGTATTGGAACTCACACCAATGTGATATTACATTCATATGTGTTGTTAATATGTACAATTCACATCATACTGTATATCAGTCATAATATTGTTGTGGAATCTGACCCATATGTTGTAGACTGTACAATTCATTTTGCAATTGGTACACATAGGATGTAAATATTAAACATTTCAAATTTGTATGTTCATTTTGTTACACATTCATCACAATATCTATATATAGCTTGATCTTGCATTTGTAATGAAGAGATTTTATAATTATGACAGGATCTCTAACATTGATCATGTCTTCATAAACTAAAGGAAGAAAGGTCATTTTATAGCCTATAGCTTCAAAAGTTAAAACTCCACAAAGAACATTAACTAATGTCCTAATTACTCCACAGTGGAACAGTTTTCTCATCAGTGTTGTAAAACGTTATCAAAATAATTTAAAAATTTAAGATTGCAAAATAGTTATATAGTCTTGTGTAGCGACTAGTCTGTCTCACAGTATTAGAAGTCACATAATTTGAACTCTGTATGGTACTGACTTCCAAAAAAGTTCAAACATCTTTATTAACAATGAGAAAATAATCTCATGAGTTTGAATTCTTGCTTATACAGATATATTCTATACCTGTTGTGTTCAGATAGCAGTAAGTGAGTGCATGGAAAGCAGATAATTAGTTGGTGCAATAAATTAAAGAAATAAATAATAAAGGTCAGTTAAATCTGTGTGTGTTGTAAAAGGGTCATGATGAATGTTCATATGTAACACAGTACAATATTCATACCTTGAAAGATTAGGGTTAATGGATTATCGTTAAAAGATTCCTGAAAGGTTCTATGAATATACAAGCAAAGAGCTAGTTGTGATAACAAAAGTAGGCTTGTATGTTGATAATACATTGGGAAAGGGGTGTACATTTGCAAAACCACCTTGTTTTTGTCAAACTAGTTTCATATACATTATTAAGATCTAGAAGGTGATTTCTGAATCTAAATTTTTATGACTATTGCTTTAATAACTATATATATAGTACAGTAAGCCTTACATCATACATCCACATAACAGCTTATACATAAGTGTACAAATAACTTATGTTATAAAAACAATTTGGATCATTTCCTCCTCGACAAGTGTTGTAACACCCTTAAGCTTGACAATGGTTCGTTATTACATATGAGCTGTGTTACCAAAATTTTAGCTGTATTTAAAGACAACTGTGATTGTCATTAAAAAAAAAAAAATATATATATATATATATATATACACACATATGTAAATATATCTTATTATTTTATGTGGAATGGAACTCTTGCAGTGATTATTTTATGTGGAATGGAACTCTTGCAGTGCAATACTGTCATTCATATGGTAACTCACATGTAGTAGCCATGAGCATCCAAGTTCACCAACATGATTTTCATTGAATATATTGTATACTGTCTTGAGATTAGCTTGGTAATACAAATAGCATTTTCATGACAAGTTGTAGAAAACATCTGACTTTATGTCTACAGAAAATTGTTAATGTGTGATAATGCTTTCTATTTTGACATCTTTCCTTTAAATTTTACTGTTAGGATCTTATGAGTCCATCGACATACAGTCATACATGATCCATTATTCTATCACAATTCCCTGTACATGTAGTAAGACTTAAAGACCAAAACTATAATTTATATTATGTAAGTGCCTCTCTGTTAAGCCACCACTGAGTTTGACCTAAGACGTGATAGTATTTTTTGGCAACTGATTGCCTTACCGATAATATAGGTACTTAGGTGTTAAGGTTTATTTTAGGGACCAGTGTGAAACAAATGCACTGCCTATGTTGTTATCATTTGCTTATTTAAAATAAGTAGTTGGTTCTTTCTAGTCATAATACTCTTGTTAAATGAAAAATGGTTCTTTATCTCAAAATGTCCACTCAGCTACAAACTCACACACTAGCAATTCACACAAAACCACATGTACATAACGCAACATTGAGTACCTATTTGTAATGTTAATCAACGTGCTCTTTTAAATTGTATAATATAACAACACATTTATTATTTAAAGTTTTGAGTATCGAACACTATCTCCATAGGATCTCGTGGAAGTTCTTGTAGAGTCTTTCTCTTCTCTTTAGAACTCTTTTTCTTTGTTTTCAACTTGTGAACATGTTTTTCAGCCATCATCAGTTTAATGTTTCTGCGATACTAGAAAGATTATCATATCAAACGTAAAGTATTAAGTATGCAGACTGTCTTACAGCATTAGGTGTTACGTAATTAGGATTCTCATAAAGTGTAACTCCACCAAAACTACCACCAAATATCTTAATGAGATTCATAGTAAATCTTGGTCCAATTTCAGTCAATGTGCTACCATTGTCTACAATCTAAAAAAAGTAACATACAAGTGATGTCATTATTAGCTCATTTACCTGGTAGTTTCTAAACCAGATGTGATCATCTAGAAGACCAAAGTGAAAGATGTGGTCAATGAATGGTTTACTCTTTGGATGATAGTATGGTGTACTAAACACATGAATAAAGAGTTCTCTTAACAATTCGTAATGAGGAATACCACTCATGGCCTAATAAAAAAATTAATATTAAACAAATTGATATATTGATATATTGCCATACTGGATCAAATGAGAGTAGAGGACGTGATCCTAAAAGACAGTTTCCTGTTAATTTCAGTTCATCCATTGTATGTACTATAATGATATAATACTTAGCATATTATTAGGTGACTATCACTATAATACCATTTTCCACTAGAAACTTAGCAGATGGTCCATTAGGTAAATTAGCAACCCTATACAATAGAAAGATGATAGTAGATCATGTGTACTTAGCCATGAACATTAATCTCAATTAAGTGATCTAATGTGATTTATCATGACATCTTGAAACTCACATAATTATTGTAAGCAAATGAGAGCTTCTAAACATCACACACATTAATGGTTCTAATATTTATCTTTTCACTTTTGTATCACAATAACTTAAGATTTTTGACATCACTTTAACTGCAGTAACACAAGTTATTTTAACTTTACTATTAATTACACTTAATAATTTTAAGTTAAATGGGCGCGAGTCGGAAAAATCACTAAGGCAATACATGTTAAATCCACATTTTTAGAATTGCCAAATTTACCCACTATACTATTTCCTGAAATAGGTTGTAATGTTTACATGAATGAGTAACTTCAAACAAATCTGAATAAGGTATTAACCACGAAACACGAAGACCAGAAGACTACATCACGCTTACTCATCAATTTTCCTTGCAAGCTATTAAACACTTTGTTTAAAAGGCAAAACAAGTAAACTAAATATTTCTATAAAACAAAGCATAAATAAATGTGATAACGGTCTCACTGCATTACAAAGCACACAAACTAGACAATATGGATGGTAGTTGAATCATCTCTGGTATTTCCTACATAATATCATAGCAAATAATCAAAGAGCATTAAGTTTTGTCAACCATCATCCAAATTTAAATTATACAAGATTATAATGATAACAATAATGTTGCTTTATGTGTCTTACTATATAAGGATGATATAACTGCCATCTCTACTATATTGTTTGGTGGATTCTAATGGACTGACGTAACCATCTCTATATTTACTTCATTTTTAGAAAATGTCTACTTGTTAATGATAAATTACAATCATCAGCCTTATTGTTAAGTCATGATTGATCTACCAATTAGTTAATTGTGTCTCAGGTTTGTTGTATATGGTATAGGCAGTCATATTTTCATTTTAACGATCCTTTCTTATCCACTATGTACAATATACGCAAAGCTAATCTTTCATTGGGATTAAATTAAATTCCAGACTTCATAAAAATGGAATTTCAATAACTATACAACATTCTAACCTACTACAATACACTCACATGAATTCACATATAAATAATGATACAATTTGACATTAAGTTATCAAAACAATTAAGACCATTTCCTCCTTTTTACAACACCCTTAACCTTGCACAGGTATGGCAAAAATTCTATGTATGTATGTGGTTAAGTCCATTTTCATTATGCACAACAATTAAACCACAGGTCCATGTGACAACCAATTACTTTCTACAACAATCACAATGACAACAGGGACAATGGCTATGACCAAAGTAAATGCAATGCATCCTTTATAGGCTCTGTTTTTCTCCCTTATATTATTCTGTAGTCACTCCATAACTTCAACTAACCCTCTAATGTTGACTACCACTGATGTATATAGTATCTGTTACAATGTTAAGCATGACTGTAAAAACAAGAAAAGAATTCATATTACTAAGTAACACTAAACATCATTTTCAGATAATCTTTAAATGATTTTACTCTTGAATATGAAACTTATATTAGTTTTTCTTATATTACTACACAATATGCCCTATATTTGTTTAAGGCCACATGGCATCCATATGAACTGTCTACTTACTTCGGTTTATTCTATTGCTATATTATGAAATTTAAAAGCAATGAAGTCACACACGCATTAACTGAATAATTGTTTTGAGGACACAAATCTATCGAGTAAATATTGGAGCTTTGAAAGTAGAGGGATAGCAGAGATGCTAGAAGGTGATAAAGCAAGTTAGCTATCTTCAAAGGTTGATTAGCCACACCAATAGTCATAGAGCTTGTGGTGAGGCTTTGCATCAGGCATGACTTTTTAAATTATATTCATTGTTTAGAAGATCTCAAATACTAAAAATGTTTATAGCAAACATTTTCAAAGGGGTAACATTTTTTATAAGACACCTCCACTATATAATACTTAATACTTGAACAGTTCTGTAACCAAATTCATACTTTCAGCAGTACACACACACACTCTTATAAACAACAGTTTATTAATACTTGCCACTTCTGTGTGGGAAAGGGTTACAACATTATCTGTCTTGTAATCTAAACAAACCATGTCCCCATATGTTAGTTATGAATATTTCAAAAATATTGTGTCCTACTTTTTCCTTATAGGCAAGAATTTGGCTTATGGCCCAGACAGCTGCTACTAGAAGAATCATTAATGCTATCCTATATATTATTGGTTAACATTGCTATATCATGAATCATTGTTGACTGTTCAGCAATGCTTTATGAAAAATAAATCAAAACAAACTAAAAATGTTATTTATTTAATATGACATTCTTCTTACCACATATATATATCTTTTCTCTTCCTCATTTCAAAAAAGATACATTTTGTGCAATTTTTCATTTCACAAAGCTAACAAAAGAACAGTACGATAATAATAGTAATAGATGTATGTACCTCCAATAATACAGAAAGATGATCTTTTCTATCCAACTTGTTATCTACACAAAATACAATCTTTAATAATACTACTCATCATGTTATAACTGAGCTGTCAGTTATAAGTATGTTAGTGTTGTGTTAAAATTGCTTAGTCACCTGATCTTGAATGAGGTAACAATGTTTTCACATCATTCATGAGGTGTCTAGTTCTAAGAAATTAAGAGATAATAGTAAAGTTTGAGTTTATCATAATGTTGAAGTAACAACGAGACATTGGACATTCTCTGAACAATTACCATGGCTGTTTTATAATGAAATGTTTAGATAAATTAAATCATAAATAATGAAAAAACATTTTAAAAGATGAAAGACAATGTAGGGATGGCAATGCCAAAAGGGAAAGAAACAAGATAGGAATGAATGAATATTTGTCCATATAAAATCCCCATATAACTAGCTAATCAGTATTAATCTTACAAACTTCTATTCAGTATTGAATATTTGCGAATACAAATTGTATAGTAGTAACTAGTGTTATATGCTTTTATTCAATCAAGGATACATGCCATTGAAACATTATATTCAGTATATATTACTATAGCAGTAGCTAACAGTCTAGTAGCCAAGATTAGGCTACTAATGAAGGGGATTTTTGTATGGGCTTGTTATGCTTATCCCTGACTCATTTCCTTCCATCTTAGTATTACAATCCTTACATTATCCTTCATTTTTTAAATGTTTGTTCATTACTTGTTTTCATTATTTTAATATAAATAATTTGAGAAAAGCCAAAACTCTACATATTTATGTGGTAGTGTGGGAAAATGGAAAAGAAACAAGATAGTAGGACAATTTGGATCTTTAGCTAGTTTCTAATAGAAGTCCTATTAGTTACGGAAATACTCGATAATGGCAGGTATGTGTTGAATAAGTCTATAAGTCAATTTAAACAGTCACATCAAAGCATCATGGTGTAGAATGCGGTAGCCATTTTTTCCCAGCCCATCCCTACCCATTAAGTACTATTGTGCTTAATAATATAGACATTTTATATAAACACTTTTTGCTCTACCATTTTTCAAAATGTAATTAGATATATCTACTAAACTATTACTTGCATGTATATTGAGTTTTTGTAATGGGAGTTATTTGGTCAGTACACAGTAAGACTGATCTCTAATGTTCATTACGTACTATATGCTATTTGAATACAATTTGGTCATTTAATACCAAAATGGTATTTGGTGGGTTAAAATTTGATTTATTAAAATATGACTATAACATCAAAGTTTTACTGGTTATTAGGTGGGTTTGCCAATTAAAATCCTCACTAAATTTCCAACTATTATGATAATACCTAAATGTAACTCCTCGAGCACAAACAATCAAAACTCTTGTCTTGTTCTTCCATTTCTTCACCTAATCACGTGATCATAACTATTTATTTCTTTTAAATTAATAAATAAACCTTCTTTTCTGGAGGTTGATCTTCTTCCACTTCTAATAAGGGTGGCCCTTGATCCTTGATTGTCTCCCACTTTCTCTTCTTTCTGGAGGTTTTACTGGTGGAAACGAGGACTTGACCAGTTGCTTCTTCCACGTGTTCCTCCATTACAGCATTTATGGGTATCGTTGCTAGGTGAGTCAATAAAAATGTTTGGTATGTTAATTGCTCAGCCCCACCTCTTCTCTTTTTAAAGGCATTAGTTTGCATCTATAGTTTTGTTCTTGTAGTCAGACATTGTAATATCTTGTAACAGTTTTGTATTGTAGTTTAAAAGCTCTGGTTTCATCGGAGAATGTCTACAGAAAGAAGTAGCGACAATCAAGCAGCCACGCCACATAAGACAACTGAAGAAGTAAACAAGCAGTCAAGTTCTTTGTTTAGCGAACTTCTTGAATCTGGAGAAGAAATAGAAGGCATGTTTCAACAGAGGCGAAAGCAAGAGATGTTACAAGCTCAGAGTAAGAAGATAAACAAAAAATCTGGGCCCAATGGAATAAAAGACCCAGTTCAAGTATTGAAAGAGAGAGTGGCCATTTACAATAAAAAGAGAGATGAAGCATACCATTTACATGCAAATGAAGAGGTAAGAGATCAGATAGAATAACTGTACTGTAGATTTCTTAACATGTAAGTACACAAACAAGATCTAAGTAACTGTATATTTAACAATAACTGAAGTGTTATAATAGTTCAGTGTAGATATTCACACCACAGTCATACATGGATATTGGTGCTTATTTTGTGTGTTACCACATGTTAATTGAGCTAACAACACATACCATCTATTGAGTGTTTTGTTAAGTAATGGATTTCGTTGAAGTAATAGACACGCTTCAGTTTGATTTTGCGACGCTTGCTCTTACATCAGGATATTTTGGCAAACAGAACAAGCCAATAGCTTGTTCTAATTGACTTACTTTATAGAACAATAATGTACAGTGTACTAGATTGGATGTTATAAAACCATTAAAATCTGATGCTTGTTACACCAACATTTCTTTCTAAGTGGGCCACCCTTACAACATTTATAATTCAGGCATTGCTTCATTATTGTTTAGTTTGTTTGTGGGTACCTCTCAGTCAAACGTAAATGTAACAGATACTCAACAATAAACTTCTCTGTCAAACATCTCAAGAATGCTATCATGATTACACAATCACATTCTAGAGTTGACATTGACTCATTTCTCACTGCATTCTATGTGTGGGTTGTAACAGATATGATTGTATGATGATGACATGTACCACTGTTAAAGTTCAGTACTCCTCCACTCTGATCTGTCATCAGTTTTCAGCACAAGACTAGCTATTTTGTAGCCATATAAATGTTAGACTTTTTTGGTCAATGATTGAACACTAATTACACTTAAGGACAGATTCCATAAATGGCTTGGGTAGTTCTTCCCTGTGGCCTAACTCTGTTCACCATACTAAGTGGACATTATCAAATTTACAAGTGGTATGTACTATAACACAATGTGGTAAATTTTTCCAACTTCTCAGCATGTTATATCATATGCTTCACAAATAAACTATCAGTGTACATAGCAACAAATACACTTGTTTAACTGTTAATGACATATTGGATGCTCTTTGATTAATATCATAAATTGCTTTATCTGAGTTTTGTTATTGGTTAAGTATCAATTTGTTATCTAACATTCTTAATGATTTCATACCCAATGTACACATCACAGAGCCAATGTTCTTCCAGTAGACAATATCACATTATTTAGCAATCAGATTTATGTGTGGTCTCCTGGGGACCATTTTTTATTTATTGGTAATGATTCAAAATGTGAAAGTACACTTTGGGTGTGCTTCCTGTCTATTGTGTTTCATGCACCATTTCTTACAGATGAAGCAAGGTCATAAATGATGTTTAGCGTACTTACTTATGGCAATAAAAAATAGCAAAAAAAGTAACGAGTACATAATGGCAGCCATCATAGAGAATATGGTATAGTATAAAACAGAATGAACTGATGTTTTGTTTGAGAATTATTTATAAGTACGTCTATGTTGTCCTAGGAACTTAAGAAATATGATACACTTCCTTCACACGAATACAAAAGGGACTGTAGTAAATACACTACAATTATGATTTACACGTATATGAACTGAAACATGAGGAAATTGTTTACAAGAAGTTACTTTCGATTGTCTTACCACAGACACATTAGATACAAAGATAGCAGTGTGACCTTTTCATCATTTAACATCACAGTGTAACTGATACTAAGTTATTGCCAACTAATATTGCTACTTGCATACCTTTTGTTCACAGCTGCTCTTACTGTCACATTCTCCAGTGTTCAGTAAGGAATAGATCCAATGCACACATATTGGTTCAGAGCTCAATTTATTTTTAAATCATGCTTACCAGCTGTTGTTTGTGTTAAAGGAAGTCACCATTTGTTGTTACTACTCTCCAGCTGTAGAGAGTAATAGCCACTACAGAATCAACACTCTAATCAACTTAAACATGACAGCTAATGGTCAAATTTCGTTGTACTTACTAGAGATCATTGTACCACTAAATGGAGCTTTAGCAATACATTTATTTATACATGTAATTTGTACTACCTTGTGTGTTTGCTGGCGGGCGATGTTATTTTGTCTTTTAACATTTTACGATATGAAATAACAACCGTCTGTATTGTAGTAACTCATCATTATGTGACGATATTTACTTGTCAGTGTTAATTGCCATCATGACATAGTAACCAACTGAATTAGTACACATAGTAATTTATATCATTTGAACATACTACAGTTGACAGTGTCGATTGGTATGTAATCTGTGTACTGAATAGATAAATCTTCCTGTATTCCCTATTATCTAACACACATGACAAGGATGAAAACACCACTTAACTATGTACTATCACTATAGCTATGCATGAAATAATTTTACCATTACAAATTAGTGACACATCATTTATTAGTTTATATCTTGGCGTTGTCAAATTTTATATCCTAGTATTATTGCCTTATAAGGTTGTAGGCCAAACAGCTGGTACAGGAACAAGTTATGTTAGCCGTATAGCAAATAAAAACCATATATGAGCTACCTAATCCTCCTTGATCTAATATATGGCAAGCATACCAGCTGGTATATCATACACATGTTAGGTGTGGACAGTGACTATATTAAAATTAAGGTTATGTAATTAATATACCAAGTTATGCAGTAATGTAAGAGTATACTATGCAAAAGAAGAGTATAAGGTCTTAGCATATTTTTATATTCTTTGTATGTGTGACTATGTCAGTTGTAAGAGTCCTGTTGTCAAACATGAGAAAATCTATTTAATGTTGATTTAATCTATATACTATGTGTAGGAGAGAGCTAGGATAATCCCATTGTATTATATTGCATACAGTTATGAAGTATTGTTTAGTCTGTTTTGATGGGTGGGTTTAAACTGACTAATGAATGAATGTATGGCCGTATGAAATAAGAGCAACAAATAAAACCTAGACAAAACTATATTAATTTATCATATACTCATTCACTTATTCACACTAGATGATTGTCATATTTGCATTAACTAGTAATATATCGTATTTATACTAATAATTATAACAATTAGATTATATAGTTTATATTTTAAAATCACTGATCTAATATGATAGAGTTTATAACTTCATCAGGAGTAGAAATTATTGATAAAATTCATAATTAAAATGAGTATTGTCTTCTATGCTATCAATAATAAGCCCCTTCACAGACTACACCTTGTTGCCATAGAGACCAGAGAGTATCATACTTTGATATATGTATGTTCCTTGTTTGTCACACCAAATCATTAGTATAAATTAATGTGTAGTCTCATTTCTCAGTAAAACACAAGTAGTGCTAATAGACATGATATATGCGATATCAGTCAGTATGTCTCCATTTACTCACATTCCAAGACTAATTATTGGATACTAATAAATGAGTTGTTACAAAACACGCATATCAATTCCTTATTAACAATTGAATGTAACAAACTAATGCTGTACTTAATACTATCTGATACAGCACTCTATCATGAGAGATAATAGCAGTTAGTTTTGATAGTACCTTGTGCCAATGGCAATCATCCATTGAGTTACAAAATTAAGAAATGGTCATCTCCATTTTAGCAGTAAGGTATCTACGAATGCCCTACTTTAAGTAAGCTATACAACTAACATAAATTATAGTTGCTATCGTATTCATTGACTGTTTCAGTCTTGCATAATTGTTATTGTTATATGTAGTATTCATGCTCTGGATCAACTAGAAGTATGTATAAAATTTGATTGAACAATTGTTATATCATCATGCCATGTCATCATAACTTCAAAGAGTTACAGCATCTCAGTGGGTGTATAACAAACCAGTGACATAAACACTCTATTGAGTTACATGTAATAATGAAGTAGCTCAGTTACAGGAAAATAAAAACTGCTATAGCTGCATATAAAGAGATACTATGAAAGGGAAATTTAGTCACTTTAACAAGGAGAATATATTAAGCACGATGGTTGAATAGTTTCTTCTTTTTATTCTAGGATCTAACTTTCTCTGGTCAGCTGATGTTTCAATATCACAATGGCTATCAAGTTCTTAGTGATGACATTGTAATCAAAAACTCAGACACTGCAGCAGGACTCATTCCTATTTTATTGTCACATTTTCTACCTCAGTATGAGTCATCAATGTCTCAATCTGAGACTAGCAACAGTTATATTGCTCTCACACAGGGAGGAAGTAAGTTACATTTAAACAAGTATGTCTGTGTTATTTATTACTTTGTTTCTTGTAGCTGAACGTGAACTCGATAGAGCTGAGAAGCCATTAGAAATAGCATTAGATTGTTCAGTGAAAGGATTGTCATTTCCATCTTTCACACTGAAAACGTCTCTTTCTCTCGTGCTTCAATCACAAAACAATGCCAAGAAACCTTCCTCATCTTGTTCATTGGCAGCTAGTTCACAATCTAGTCTTGGCCATGCTTCATCTGAAGGTAGTGAGTCTCCTCGGCTCATAGAAAATACTCCAAAACTAACCAATGATGATCACGATAGTCTCTATAGTTTTAGTAGTGCGGGTAGTGCACCTAATTATAACTTCTTCACACATCCCCCTAGTCGTAATCTTGGTCTCCCACGTTCACTCTTCAAATCTCGTTCCCAAACCTCTACAAAATCGCCTTCACATCACAAGACGTTGGAACAATCTCACTCTAGAACATCAGATACATCATTAGGATCCCCAAGTACACTCTCTCCAGTTGTCACTACACCACCTGACAATCTCACACCAGAACTTTTACGTAAAGGTGGTCGCTCAAAATCAAAAGTAGGGAATTTTATGGAGGGTGTAGCACGCTCATTAAAATCCAAACGAAAGACACGACCTGCATATATTTATCCTGAGGAAGAGAGAAGCATTGATTTATCAAATCCTCAAAAATCTCCTCTAATGTCACCAACAATGGGTGACAGAAGATTCTCAATGCCTGCTGTTTTTCATATTCATTATTCTCGTGCAAAGAATGCTCAATTATACAAGAGTGTCCTGGTATCAGAACATTCTTCAACACTTGAAGTTATAAAACAAGCTCTTGAGCGATATGGCATGAAATTTGTTGATCCACGTGAATTTTCTCTTTTTGAAGTCATTGGAAGATGGGAAGCTGTAATAACAGATGTAGAAGCTGCTCTCGAGAAAAGTCTAGGGGCTGTAATAACTCCAAGCAGTCTTGATGATCCACTAGATGGGAAGAAGAGGTTACTGAAATCTGCTCCTGCATTTGAAGAATTTGTTATTCACTACACGAGAGAGATGATTCATGATGAACAGCCTTACAATGTTCAATTCTTTCATCAAGTTCCCGAGGGTTATACTCGTCGTTTTGAGTTGAGATCAAAGGGAAATGATGAAACAGATGGGACAGTAGATAAGGAGGAATTGTTAGCACCAACGACACCTATCTTTGGTGTCACCTCTCACGACAAAACAAAAAGCAGATTGAACACTAGCTGCGAAAATGTAACATTTAGTTTCTCTTCACCTACACATGCAAAGAGTACAACAAAAGAGGTTGAATCAAAGAATTCAACTTCTGTTCCATCTTTCTCTTTCATGGATTGCTCTTCACCAGACAGTGAAAAAGAACTTCAGAAAGGTGTATCTATTCCAGCCGACTATAGTTCAACAACATCAGATCCAAGCAAAGCAATAAGCCAAGAAAAAGAAACTTTGTATCCTGCCATGCCAATTCAGAATGCCTTTTTACTCAATCTTCAGTTAACACACAATGACAGAGATTTCATGATCTATCAGTTGACACATAAGAAATTGTTAATTACAGCCAGTAGTGATCAAGACAAGTCCAAAACCTCTACAGACCAAGACTGTCATCAAATGAATTTGCATATGCCTGGAGAAAATGGCTTGACATTATGTGATATACATATCGATGACAAAATTTCCAATCATCATAGATACCTCATAGAACCGCACAACAGTAAAGTATCAGTGAATGGTACAAAAATTGATGCCTCAACAGAGCTTTGTCACGGTGATCTCCTTCAATTAGGAAATACTCACTTGTTTATTTTCCAAGACTTTGAGCAGAAACCAACAGATGTAGATTTTACTTGGCCATATAGATGGTATCCAACAAAGACCAGTGGTATTTCAACTCCTGTCCATAAACCTATTGGAGAAGTTCGAGACGTCTCTCCACACAAACCACAATCATCAGAAATGTTGCTCGTTGATTTTGCAAGCCATCATGATACCGAACAACCTTCTTCTCCAGCCAAAGTTGTATTTGTCAGCCCAACCAGAGATGATCAATTGGACGTCATTTCCAGGAAGCCTCTGCCAACTGTAGAGGAAGTTGATTTCAATGAGGAAGAGACAGTTGAAGAGAAGCACCCTATTCCTGCTCCTTCTCATCGTATTAGAAGTTACTCTGATAGTAAAACCAGGCGTCATTTATCTTCTGCTCCATCCTCATCTCCGACATCTTCTTCATTTTTCCTCAAACAACAACATAGACATGCCAACAACTTGGAAGCTTTTCCAGCCGATCGTAAACTGATGTTTTCATATACATCAGCCGAGGAAGATACCCTCCTTGATTTACTCATTTCCCAACTTCAACCAACCACTATATCTTTCAAGCTTGGTCCAGCGTATGTCCTGGCAATGTGTATAGAGTATAACATGAGATGTAATGGACGAGAGAGTGCTGGGCGTCTTGCATGTAAGGCAGTGACATGTATACAACAAGTGATTTGGGTAAGGACACAGTAGTCGTGTAAAGATGTTCATATGTACACAAGAGTTATGTGTGTCAATATTAACCAGTATATACTGTATGATATAGCACTTATTAGATAATGGAGTTTAACTAGTATTTAGCGGTTAGCTCAGGAATCTGTACAGTTATGACTAGGACATGTAAAGTGCATACTTTTATATTGTGATCTTGTTCATTTCACAGAAACTAACCAAACAAACTATGCAATGGCAACCAGATACTACTCAGTAAGTACAGAACAGTGTACATTGCTTAAAATTATATTTCTTACATAGAAATACTGATCCTTTGTTGAAAGATATATATCCTGTATTCCAATCTGTTATGTTTTGGTTTGCTAACTGTCTTGAGATTTACAACTTTCTTTTGACTCAAGACTCACTTAATCTTATCATGCCTGTCCCTGGAGAGGAGACAGAGGAAGAGAGTGCATTAACATTACTGGAGAATATGATACAACAACTGTTCCAACAGATATTTTATCCAGTTAGCAAAGTAAGGAGGACAACTTCACACAATACTAGTTATTTCAGTGATCTTCTCTCTCTCTCTCTCTCTCTCTCTCTCTCTCTCTCTCTCTCTCTCTCTCTCTCTCTCTCTCTCTCTCTATTTCTCTCTCTCAAGGCTTTGTATTGGGTTCTTCCTACAATGTTTGAAGAAGCTCTACACGATGAAGTCAATGATCACTCCTCTGTCAGACTGGCTGTGGAATGTTTAAAAGAAGTACTAGAATTAATGTTAGAACTTCAAGTACACACTGAGGTACATAACATATTACTAATAATATACTAATAATATACTAATTTTTCCTTCCTCAAGATGATTGCACATTTATTTTCAAATATCTTCTTTTTCTTAAATGGGGCTTTGTTTAATACTTTTATTGATCAAGGAATGGACCTGGGATTATTTATCTATTCAATAGGGTCCAAGGTAATAATATTACAGGTTAAAAATGTCAATGTTTACATCTCCAATTACAGTTAAGAAAAAGTCTTGACATTTTAGAAGGATGGGCTGGACGAGTTGGGTTTCGAGAAGTGTCACTTCAATTTTTAGCCTCATTTTCTTCAGCCATTGATCTAGTTGCTATACCACCTCAAGAACTAACACAAGTACAAGATCCTCAGTATAATAATATTGGCTTACAGTGCATCTTTTAGCTTTCCTGGAAAACATTACGTGAAGAATTTCCATGTCTTCATCCGGCTCAACTTCATTTCATTCTTAGTCAATATATTCTACCAGAGGAGATAGAGGGGGCATCCTTGATTCACTGGACACCATTGCCTGATGACTCTCAAGATGCTCTTAATAAAAGTCTGTACATTTTGTGCACGATACTTAAAATTTCCTGTTTCTATAGATATGCTTCATGAATCATTTGATTCAAACCCAGATTTTAGTTTTCCTATCGGTGGATACCACTTAGATTTATGTAATCAACCTTCAGAGGGTCATCTCTTGCAAGAATTTGTGGATTTGTTACGCAAACAGCTCAAGAAAGCACAAAGTGAGTGATTTTTAAAGAAAATGAATGTTTTAATAATTTTGTACTATTTGTTTTCTTCTTATTTTCTTTCACATTTTCCGTTATCTCCAGAGAGGTAAGCATTAAAAATTAGTAGTTTCATCAAATAATCTTATTTGCTCTTTAGTATTGATGTTGCTAAAATCACTGAAGACTTTACTTCAGCTACTCAACCCATACTTATAACTACTACCTCCTCAAATAATCCAATAAGCTCATTGAAAAAGCCACATTTTGATGTGTCAGAAATAGTCCGGGAGAGTCCTGATTTTACCAAAGTCTCCCATAAGTAAGTTGATCCTCTAACAATCTTCATCTGTTCATCCATCCATCAATTCATTCACTCATTCATCCATCCATACATTTATTCATCTATCCATCCATTCATTCATTTATCCATCTATCATTCATTCATTAATCTATTATTAAATCAATTTTTGTTATCTAGCTTAAAATCCAAGGTCAAAGGTCCTCATTACAGTCACAAAGCCATAAAACGCAACAAAATCAAAAGTCATTCAAAATCAGAACTTAGAGGGCGAGTTCAATCGATAGTAGAACCTCGCTATATTGCAGCTCCAGAGAAACTTATGATTCATGTTGAAGAAGATGAAGATGAATTAAATGGTGGATCAAGTTCAATGGAAGAGGAAGACATAGATCGATGGGTACATGATAATTTCCCAGTTGGATCTCGTGTCGTTAGTCTACAACGTGGTAATCATGGGTTTGGATTTACTTTTGAAGAGAAAAAGGTAATACTTTTGTCCAAGTAATGTCTAGTAGATTATATATTTCTTCAGGACAACACAGGTTCTATTGGCTTGTTTGTTAAAACTAGTAGTGAAACTCTGGTTGATCAGGTTAGTCAAGTAAATGAGAATATAATTCATTTCAATTCATTTCCATATGGTCTCATTCCCAGATGTCTGATTTGAAACCTGGAGATCAGATTCTAGCTATTGATGATATGTTTCTGGCTGATAAAGATGAATTCTCAATGTGAGAGATAATTTAAGTATCTATTCAAATGCTCAACTGTTTTTTTTGTTCTTTAGAATACACAAGTATGTCAAAGAAGCTGAGGAAGAGATAACTCTCATTTTAGCACCACGATCCTAAATAACTTTATCATAATCAATAATTATCAAATTGTTATTTTTAATTCTCTTTTGTTGTTATATCATTGTGTGTGTCTCTCTTTTTTGTTGTGGGCTCTGTCTCTCTTAACACAAACGAACTATGAACTTGAAATATTTTACATCACATGAACAAAGTATAATTATTATAAAAGCAATGATATTTTATTATATTTTGAATTAATGGATCCTATATTACTGCAATGTCACTAACGACCCAATTAAATATCTCTACAACATATCCAGGTATAAATGGAGAGGCCATAACACAATCAACAGGTTATCACTCTTTAGCTGTAGATTCTGGTTATGAAAAGATTGGCAAGGAGTTACCAGAAATAGCTGAAAAATAAAAGACAGATTTTCAACACTGTATTTAGCAATGCTATGATCATTAAGAAATCTATAAAGATTTGATATGTCTGACAGAATCATGCAGAACAAAACTTGAAGACATGATGAGTAATATAGCCTACTCCCTTTTCTTATTTATCATTGTTATATTTGGTACCAAACTTATACTTTCTTGAGAAGAAATCAATGCTGCATGAGAATACAAAACTTATTCAACTCTTATGATTTGATTCTGCTTTGCTTAGTAAAATTGGAGGAGTGTGTCTTTATAATTTATATTATACATTACTGATGTTTTGAAAGATCTCAGGGATATAGTTGTGTTGATGGAACTAGAGGATGCCAAAGTAACTGCAGTACAGTTGCCTGACATACCAACTTGCAGTCAATAGGAGATAAAGTATGTTCATTATACTGTAATAAAGAATGGAGATAAGTATAATTGTAATCTATTAAAATATTTGATTATTTTTTTGTTCCTTAGAATACACAAGTATTCTGAAGAATAATTCTCATTCTAGCACCGCAACTTTAAATTAAAACGAAACTAAAATTAGCTTACTTTATTTGAACAATTCATAATTTTAGGAAAACTCAATGTACACAATGTACTGAAGACATTATTATAACCCTGTCCTTTCTAGATTGTTTACAAATTAAATCCAAAATTTATTTAAAATAATAAATAATAATTTTAATAGAAAATATAATAAATTGCAGCCATAGAGTAGTCTCATTCCACAGGAGCTATGTACAATAACAAACAAACAAAACATGTAATTATACACAAACGAGTACACTAACATATACAAAACATGTATAAAATCTGCAGAACTATGATGATGAATACATATAGCATGTGACAATCATGTGATCAGCTATTGAGGAGACGGAGGAGTGACCTCAGCCACATCTAAAACACTGAAATAAGGATTTCCGCCTAGGACAATCATCACTGAAGATGAAACAGACACAGAACAACAAAGTTTACGAGCAGTGTGCATACGTTGTATTAATGTCCACTGATGACCCACATCATCTGGGAAAAAGGCCCAGACCCACTCCGCAGGTTGTGATAAGGAGACAGTCTTTTCATTCCCACCAAAAGCTAGCAGGTAGCCATTAAAAAGACAGAGAGACATCATAGTATAAGGACAATCTTGATGCTTCTCCCAGACAGTAGTAGCATTTGATGTAAATCTGTTTAGCCGACTGGTTGATGCCAATAATCTATCCATAGCAACAGAAAACACAACTCGGGTCAATCCATGACTACTGGAACCACCCATTATATAAAGTCTATTTCGATAAACAACAGCAGAAGAGCCTGCAAGCCCATAAGGAAGAGAAATAGCAGTGTACCACTGCTGAGATGGAAGATGTAAAATCTCCACAGTGTCCAAGAATTGTCCATTATTGTTGATACCTCCCACTACAATAACATAATCACCCCACGTTGCTGCAGCTGGTGAAGAACGAGCTGTGGGTAAAGGAGGTAGTACCTCTACCCACACTTTTTCTTGGACATCATATGTTGAGAGTAGTCGGGTACAAGTTTGGTTAGATGTACTTATACCACCAATTAAAACTAATTCTCTATTAACAATGACAGAAGCATAATAATACTGAGGAGATTGCTGCACTATCTTAGACCAACGAGTTACATTACGAGTTGGACAACTGTAGACATAAGTATTAGGTTGACCAGTTGCTGTTGCTCCACCACAGAGGTAGATACGAGACCCAGCTAAGAGAGCCCGTAAGGTAACACCATGTAATCCTTCTAACATACAACGATGACTAGTCCAAGTGAATTTAGTTGACTTGAGAACATTTTTCATGTATTCCCTCTCAGCATCAGTAACAGTTTGTGGAGTTATGACAGCAAATCCATCTTCTGAATGTTCATCTTCTCCCTCCTCCTCCTCGTCCTCCTCTTCATCCTCCTCTACAGACATAGGTGTGGTTGTTGAGTCCTGCTCCTCCTCAGATCCATTCTGTTTCTTCTTTTTTGATTTTTTGCTGCGCTTCCATGGTGATTGAAACTTCTTGGAGATAGATTGGCCTTTACTGTTTGATCCTGCTGTTGAGACCTAGAGTGCGTACAAATATACATATATAGAGCACTATGGTAGTTTACATGTTAATGTCCAAATATGGTAGTAGATATAAGAGATACTATCGAAAGCTGATCTGATCATTACAGTAACAATAGATACTAATATTCATAATGTGTCTAATATGCTGTTCTAGCTATTTGGACAAATTTTTTTTAATAAGTCATTTACTGGTGTAGCACCATTAGATGAAGTAGATGGTAACATTTGTCCCTGTAAACGCTCGTTTTCTTGTTGCAGAGCAGTTACCTCACCAGCTAATCTTTCCTGTTCATTTTTCTGTGTGTGTGTGTGTGTGCAAGAGAGAGAGAGAGAGAGAGAGAGAGAGAGAGAGAGAGAGAGAGAGAGAGAGAGAGAGAGAGAGAGAGAGAGAGAGAGAGAGAGAGAGAGAGAGAGAGAGAGAGAGAGAGAGAGAGAGAGGAATAATATTTAGTTTGTCTAGACATACAGACACATCAACAACTATTACAATAATGGAGGAGACAGGTGTCTCTATTATTAAATTACTTACAGCTAATACTAGTTCTCCCCTAGTCTGCTCCAAATCATGTTGAAGAGTTGAGATTTGTTCTCTGATTCTTTCAGCCTCACCATCCTGTAAAAAAAAAATAAAAGAATCACAAAGATACATATTATTTATTACCCTAATTTGACAGGCTAGTCTACTTTCTTCATAGGAATCAGTTACTTGCATCTTCTGTAGCTCATTGCACAACTCTAGAGCGTTAGGACGAGATTTAGGATTATTTTTAAGAGTTGTCATAGCAATATTAGTCAAGGGATGGTTTCTACCCATTAGTTTGATATGATTGTGTCGACGTTCTACTTCTGGGATAGTTTTTGGGAATCCAAGTCTCCCTTTCTCTTGTTCTGGACCAGGATTGGGGAATTTATGTGAACGAATTTGAACAATAATGACCCCAAATGCAAAAATATCCATTGCTGGGGAGCAGTCAGCAGGAATATGTCTGACCTCTGGAGCCATATAAGCTAATGTTCCAGGAGCAGGTGTATTAGCAATACGCTGAAAGAAAGAGGAGGACTCAAATTTGGATACCCCCAGATCAGTGACCTTAGCTCGATAGTCTTTACTGATAAGAATATTGTTAGAGGAAAGGTCACGATGAACCATAGGTGGTTGAAAGGCTCCGTGAAGGTAAGCTAACGCTTTGGCAACATCATGACAAATATTGACTTCTATAAATAGAGGTAGTGTTGATGTACGTTTTAGAAGTTGCGACAGACTCTCATACATTAGTTCCATTACAATGGCTGGGAGGCGTGTCTCTTTGTCGACAGTGACGCCCAAAAGTTGGATGACATTAGGGTGACGTATACGACTGAGTTTACTGCACTCATTGAAGAAAGATTCCAGTATAATATGAGCTTCATCATCTAGTTGATTGACAGATATACCAGCTGGGAAGAAAGAAGGAAGAAGTTTTTTAACTGCTACAGTGAGTCCATGATATTTTGCCAATTTGACAATACCATAAGCTCCTTCACCTAGCTTACGGTCTTCTAAAACTTCTATTCCTTCAATCATGTATTCTTTGGGGAATCCAGGAGGTACTTTGATAGTTAGGGAAGCCATCACTGGATTCGATCAATCAATTTCCTCTTTAAATAGTAGACAAAATGCGTTCGTGAACTGGAGATTTGCTGTGGTAATTTTCTCGTTGATTTATAACAGAGCGACTGTTTATCTTCAGATCACCAGCACGTATTTCACCGAATCATATTTATATAGAAGGGGGCGAAACAGCTAAGCTCTTATAAAAAACAGCTCTGTTATAGTCGCTCAGCTGTTTACATGTGATCTAAACCACGCCTATCAATTATAGAGCACACCTTGTTTAAAATGGAGGTTGAAGTAGAGAAAGCTTGTGTAGAGCAAAAAGTAGATCTCAATTTAGAGTTTAATCTCATTGAAGAAGAAAACGGACCGTGTGTCAATTGTGGTGGGAAAGACCTCTTAAGGGACAGTTGTGCATCCGAAGATGTGTTGGTTCGTTTGCATACAGTAACCAATTGTGCCATTTTGTAATTTGTTACCCTCAGGTATGTAGAGAATGTGGATTTGTGATGGAGGCAGGTTCTATAGACGACAGGAAAGACCCTCAAGACTACATAGCTCCAATTAGGCCATCCAAACCAACAACAGCAAGGTGATAAAGTCATTTCTAATACACGAATGTTTATATTTGTCTAGAGGAGGACCTCGTCTTCGATTTGGCAATCCTGAGTCCACAAGAGTTGCAAAATGGGTATGTTTCGTGGAATTTATATGTAACGTTCTAATAATGGATGTGAGTTATTCTCTGCATTTATCATTGTAGGTTCGTTTGATGAGAGAACTTGGAAGAATAGCAGACAAAATGAGACTTCAAGAACATATGAAAAAACTGGTTAGATATTTTTTGTGCACTACTTCTCCGCATTAGTGAGTGGGCGTCTGGGAAAATACTCAATGATTTATTAGACATTATGCATCCAACATACCTACTTAATAGTGAATGGAGACCCAAGACAATTCTTTGATTGTAACTCATGAATTTCAATTCCCCCTAACATCCACTGTGTATCTCCTGTTTCTATTCCAAGAACCCTAAACATTGAGACTAATATTGAAAACATAGTCTGAAATCACATGTTCCCTTTGACCTCTTGAGTCTCTGACTATTACATAATAATCAGTCATGCATATATCCAGTAGCATGAAGTTACTTGATCCACTACTTGGGACTGTTTTGTGTGTTTTGAGTGTGAGAGAGAAAATAATATGATATGATTTACTAGCAAGTGTTTCATAATTATCCTCATATTACCATATCCTTTAGTGTTTAGAGAAACTCTCTGATTTTATGAATGAACATGATCAAGTTGGACGTACAATTAAAGATTCTATAATTGCTGGAGGGTAAGAAGGAAGATAATTTAACAAATCCTATTTTTTGGTCTTTTAGGATAATCTTTATATTTGCCACAGACCAATCTCCAATGTCTTTTAGGAAAGTTAAGGTGAGAGAGAGAGAGAGAGAGAGAGAGAGAGAGAGAGAGAGAGAGGAGAGGGAGAGGGAGAGGGAGAGAGAGAGGGAGGGAGGGAGGGAGAGAGGGAGAGAGAGATTCTAATTGTCCATTTTATCTCCACGACAGAGTATTATTAATGTTAATGGTAAACGTCTCAGAAAAATGATCAAACAATTAAAACAGCTGTCATCTTTTAAACCGGCTTGTATACCAGTAAGTTATGTGTCATAATCATTCTGGCTCTATTCTCTTTAGCCTAGAGAGTCTACTGTTCAAGAAGTGATGATTGACCATGTGGAATCATTAGAAATAGTGACTGATCTCAGCGAGAAAAAGCAATGCATAGCTTTAGCTTCTGGGTAAGTTAATATTTGAAGGTTGTGTCATATCTCTATATTTAAGTTCCTACCTTTGATCTTTAAATTCACGCAAATTGTAGAATGTTGTGTAATATAACTCTATATACTTATTGTTCTTTAGTTTATGGGAGCTATTACAGACTACTGATTTAGAGCAAAATTTAGTGTAAATAATATTAATATTATATTGGTATATTGAGTTGGTCTTATATCCAGGACCTGTAACCCTATTCTACTCTCTGCTATTGTTGTGACAGCACTGGAGTACATTCGCAAACGTAAAACGCACAAAGTAACCACACCCCTTTGACCACGCCCCTAACTTATGTTTTGTACAGGAAATAATTCAATGTGTAGCCAAAAAGGTTGATATTGCCTCTTTGATGTTTAAACGAGTAAGAACAATATGATTATTAAATTTGTTATCTTTTGTTAGCATTGTACTCAAATTAGAATTAACCTTTATAAGTTGGCAATTAAAGTCCCATCACTAGGTGAGTGAAATTTTGATGTCTTCCTATTAAGTTAACCCTTTTTATTTAGAATCAGAAGTTCAAGCTCGTAAACTAACTAATATAACAGTTCTTCGATATTTACCAACTATCATTAATAACAAGACCTATCTCTTTGCCGACAGGACTCTGTAAGTCATCTGATTGACATGTAATTATCACATGACCTATTATTTTTAATACTAGAACTAACAGAGAGAAAAAAAAGGTAAGTTAGTATTTGATAACCTGTGTCATGTGATTCAACAGGAAGAAGAGAAACGGAAGAGTCAAGACATGGAAGAGTCCTCAACTAGAATTACTGGGACACCTTGTGTTCCCATACCAGAATTTAATTGGACAGTAAGTTTACCAATCAAGACAAAACACTATTGTTTATTTCTTTTTTAGGAAGATGAAAGTTTAAGTGACATAGATGATGGTGATATCGACCAGTACCTGGCAGGCCAAGAAGAAGTATGACATACAACATAGACATTACATGTGACTGATTACTTTTCTAGATTGACGCTAAGAAACAGTTGTATGAGTCATGAGGCCATGAGTCAATTGATGATAACCACACCTTTCCATATATCACTTGAAACCAGCTGTACAAGGTTGTTTCATATAAAAACAGTTTTATAATTTTTAATGGTGATTTAACTGGCAATTAATATAAATTTTAAACATACAACTTGTACACATTCATAAAATATATAAATAATAATTACATTAACTTGTGCATTTTTCAACTGATTACTTTGGTACTACAGATATAACAATTATTGCTATCGCTAACACAATAACCACTGTCCATAAAACTAGAGATTAAGAAAATAATGTTAAAATTATAATATAATGATTCATTCTCTTACTGCATGTACACCATGTTTTTTCTTTTTTCCTTCTCTCTTCAACACGTTGTGTCTCTCGCTTTATCCTAGCATCAGCACGAGTAGCTCCAGCACTGATGTCATCAATTATTACTGGTATCAATTAAGCTAATGAATAATTAATAAGGGGTGTGTCCCACTTACCATTGTGTTCAGTGACTTCATCTTGAATAGATAGTCCAAGTTTTTGTTGTCGTCTCAGTGCAGCTGATATAGTATCCAGGCCACGGTCTTGTTCTGGTAAATATTATTTGCTAATATATTATACAAATTGTATTGTCTAACCTGCAATTATCCGTCTTTGTTTTGCTTGTATTTCCTCCACACTCATCCTCTGCCCAAGACCTGGTCCTGTACCACCAGTACGAGAACGAGGCCCATCTTCATTAGATAGGCTATCATGAGTGTTAAGTGTCAGTGATCTGTTAAACTGATCTAGTCTGTTACAAAGGTGACAGTTTGAAACAATATGGAAGAAGTGCTTACTTGTCAGTGAGCTCATCCAGCTGTCTTTGTCTATGTTGTCTCTCTCTTTCAGAACTAATACCAGTTAAGGGACAAACATTATGTGTACATATAGTAAACAACTGTTCTCTTGTTGAACACAAACTGTTTCATAGTTACATTATACCAAAAGAGAGATACATGTCTCAATACTCATATGTTATAGAGAGAGGAAGGATACATAGATCGGTGATTAACCAGTCTTTTTAAAGAATTAATACCACGTTTGTATTCTGTGAGAAGTGTTGATATCTCTCTCTATAAAAGAAGAATAAAAACACCTCGTGAAAATTGAATTCTATTATAATCAAGTCAAGACCAGTAATAACAGTCTTCAATAATAACTAATGAATCGATTTAAAGTGAATGTTGCCACCTATGAAAATCATACCACTTTTCCAATATCCTATGAAATCACAACAATGTACTCCATACAGACCATACTACATGTACTATATCCACACAACCTATAGATGGTCAGTTTTGACAAGATAGAAATCTTAGAGGAAATACCCACTATGTATACTCTCCTATAACAGACCTTTCAAGGAAATGTGTTAGTACCTGTACATTAGATGGGTGCTCATTAAAGTTGGGGGAAGTGACAGTAAATAAACAGAGGATATAACTATAGTTTAATAGACAACTGTCCAAAGGACACTTCAAAGGAAACTATTTCTTTCAGGATTCTGTTAATGTATGTATTAGCAACTAGAGTAAATCTTAAAAGATTTAATTATATGTGGGTTTAAAATTTTGTGGTCACTAAATAATTTTAACTTAGTAATCATTTATTTATTACTATCGTTAGTAAACCAAACTGGCCCAATTCTCTAATAGTTAATACTGAATTTTAAATACAACACTAAGCAATAGACGGTACATCTATTTAATAGTGTCATCAATTTGAATAATGGTTAATTATTAATAACTAACTTGTGCCCCACCTCCTCTTTGTTGGAGTTTGGCTTGTATCTGGTGACTTAAATCAACCAGGTAGTCATAATCATTAGTCCTAACAATAGACAGGTAATATACTAATACTGTTAGCACTATTAATGACATCTTACCATGTGTCTTGTGACTGATAAGCCATTGTCTCATGAGTCAGTTTAACTTACAAATGGGCGGAGTCGTAATAACAACACCCTGAAGATATCGGGAGTAGCCGGAGTTATACGGAGTTGTGATGTAAGTTATTTAACTAATTTTAGCATACTCAATCTCTTTGATAGACTGTGGTTAGAAGTTTAAATGTGAAAGCAGGTGAGCCCAGTTACTTTACTTACCTTTTCTGTCTGTGTATTGTCTCGTCTAATTTAATAGACCTAGTTCTGCTAATGTGCCCTAGTTCTAGTCTTTTTTGAACATACTCCCACTTTCTCGAATTTAGATAACTTGAAAACTTAATATCTTACGTTATTTGTTTAAAGCTAGGCTATGCTTTAAAAAATTAACAGAAATTCACTATAGCTGTATTCCTTATTGAGCAGTCTACTAGCAGCTGATAAACCCTTTCAAATTGATATGTTACATTAAAGCTATATTTACAGGGCTATCATAATACATTGTTGACTAGTCAATATTCTGTGTATTAATGTATGAGTGTATATGTCTAGTGTTACCTCATTACTGTCCCATTAACTGTAAAGTTGTGTCTAGTATTGAAAACAATGTTATGTGAAGAAACTTGACTTAACAATAATGCTCCTTGTGTGTATGTCCATTGGAGGGTGTCTGTTTTTAGCACATTTTACTAAAACAAGCTACAAATATCTGATCCGGAACAAGTTATGAATGAGTTTCTGTTTGACAATGATCGCTGAATGATGTTCCTTGCTTCTTCGGTATTGTACAAGGTGATTGACAAAATGGTCAATTCTGATGAGTTTACATAACGTCCTTTCATAAGTGTTTCAGTTGGCCTAAGGCTAATATAAATTCTAATTTAATGTGGTATACATATTGTGCTCTCTCAATGGAGGTGTTATAACAATTGATTGTTCATGTTCCTCTCACAGCTTGTTTCCTCTTGTACAAGTTTTAACTCTATCTCTCTCTCTCTCTCTCTCTCTCTCTCTCTCTCTCTCTCTCTCTCTCTCTCTCTCTCTCTCTCTCTCTCTCTCTTCTCTTTCAGTTAAACATGGCTGCAAGAATGGATATAGCAGAGGAGGCCATGTTATTTGATCCTCTCGTTCAAGATAGTGAAGAACCTGTTGATTATTCTTCTAAAGACAGAGCTATAGTACAGGAAGGTAGACAATTATATCTTACTATTGGCCACATCACACATGTAGTCATTGTGTTCGTGCCTTCAACTACTTATTTAATTGTTTGCTCATCCATCCATTAAACTTTGCCATTCTGGCAACTGTTCTGTCCATTTTCATCCTTGCCTTTGGCATATGACATCCCACACCCTTACTACAAATCTTTCCATCAATTCCTAATCTAATCATGACCAAAACAGATCAGTAACTAGATTAAAGCTATTACTAACTAAATCAATCCTTATAAAACAAAAGCGAGACCATCAATGTATTTATAGTAAGTAATAAAGTATTATACAATAATTGTATTGAGTGAATTGTTTGTAGTCTCGCTGGTTTTTCTCATGTATTATTAATAATATTGTGGCATTATTACTTGACATTGTTAAGGCATCGTTGTAATTCAATTATCAATGGGACGCCTACAGACATTGAGTCTCTTTTGGTTATCTAAGATGGTGTTACCTAGCAACTGTTGATTGGTTGTTGGAATGTGATAGTGATAGCAAGAGTAGATTTTTAATTTGTTATTGTCATCCATCTGTCTGGTAAATCTATCTGTCTGAGTAGTAATACCATGTGTCTATATTATATATCACTATAGTGTAGATATCCCATTTGTTTCTTAGGGGATATTGTCTTCTTCTGTCTGTTTGTTAGTTATTGACTACTTATGTCAACTTTACTGTGTGTCTCTCTCTCTTATATAGAGTTAGAAAAGAAGCTACAATGTAGAGCTGAGCGAGATTCACTAATACAGAGAAATATATTACCAGGTGGGTTGTGTAGTAGTCAACCACTCAATTATCCTTACTGTTAATACTATATATGATTTGAAATTGATTAAATGAGCTTGTAAATATAATTCTAGCAATTCCATTGTAATGACGTTTACTTGTTGTAATGATGTGGGGTCAATTGGTAATATTTCATTGATTTGAACACACACACACACACGCACACACACATACACACACATACACACACACACACATATACACATGTATCTATCATATAGAGCACTCTTTAGTAGAATACTAAGTATAAGGATTATGACAAAAATCAAATATTTATATAAAACATTTCCTTCATAATTATAATGTTGACAAAAGTCTCAAACTAAAATCAACAACAATTAAATTAGAAACTTGAAATTATAGGTATGAGATTTTGGAAACGAGACTAAAGATTAGTCATTTATATCATAGTAACTCCACTTGTTGACTGTATTTTTAGCCACATTCCTTGCTAAATAAACCTCACTACTTCTCGACACATACCGACTATTGTACCAGTAGGTGTGTTAGAGTAGATCTTGAACAAATTATGAGTATAATTACAATGATTAAGTTATTAAATTAATACGATATTGTTAAATGACTTGGCAGTCTATAACAAAATCAACTACATCGTGTTTATCATTACACTTCCTTTATTGAACGGTTTCAATTTGAGATAACTTCCATAACATACAAAGACAGATATTAAAGAATATACAATAATCATACATTATTTATAATACACGAAAGATTTATAAAGTATTCAAATGTATGTCCAATCCTTTATACACACAGTGTTCTTGCATACTAAGTGTATCAGGAGTTACCAACTCTTGAGAGTCACCATTCATAATCTATCATAGTTCTAACTGACCCAACTCTTACTATTGTAGAGTCACCATTCATAATCTGTCATAGTTCTAACTGACCCAACTCTTACTATTGTAGAGTCACCATTCATAACTGTCATAGTTCTAACTGACCCAACTCTTACTATTGTAGAATTACCATTCATAATCTGTCATAGTTCTAACTGACCCAACTCTTACTATTGTAGAATCACCATTCACAATCTGTTATAGTTCTAACTGACAGTCATGTAAATGCAGTTAACATTTAAGATCACGTCATGTAAATGCATTTACAGTGATGTCAATATTTTGTAGTGATTCAGTTGACTCTACAATGCTGTCATTAGTTAATTTCATTTTCTCCTAATGGAGTATCACACTACACTTGTGTGGACCATATATGTTCTAATTAAGTCATAATATTCTAATTATGAGTTTATATAGGCAACTTTATTTTTGTTTTGGGAGGTTATTGTGGTTTTGTGATTATTATACTTTAAACCTGAGCTTCTGTGGTTGAATTAAGTTCTGAGGAATATTTTTAGGCTTTGATCTTACATAAACATACAGATTAGCCATTACTCTACATACTACTCATATTTTATTTTAACCACCTTTTGTCTTTCTTATTTCAGCTGTGTCAACTTCTCCAATCATACTGGCTCAAACGCAACAGTTGCAGAGAGCAAAGGTGATCTATAAACATTTCTCTTACTGTTACTCTCTCTCTCTCTCTTTCTCTCTCTCTCTAGACAGTAGATACTTTACAACAAAAATTAAGGGACAGACTATCTCGAAGTGAACTTTACAAGAGAAACATTCTTCCTGGTATGTTCAATGTCACTTCCCAGATTCTTAATAGTACAATATATTGAGATACTTAAGAGATCAGTACATGTGGCTCAGGAAATGATTTCACTTGAGTCTATGAGATTAGTACATTGAAGACAGGATATTTGAGGGTAGCCATATGGTTCCTTATGTGGTATCTATAACTGTCTGCCTTGAGGGAAAATACAATATACTCTATTTAGTCTTAGGGGATTATAGCTGTATACACTATAATACTGAGTTCAGTGTGAAGCAATTTGGTTGTTTAAGGAACTGCATGCATGTTTTCTTTGAAGACAAACAAACTTGTTCTTCCTAAATATCTTGAGCCAATGTTTATTACTATTTGTAATATGGTTGTGATAATTCTACTGAGAATATACAGTCTTTATTTGTAACATGTCTACATGTACATGTAGACATGTACTGTACTCTCATGTCGGTTTACACAGTAACAAATTACTAAATGCATCATCACATATAATTGTGAGTGGGTTATATAGTGTACCCAATCAGCTAGAAATGATTATTTAATACAATTCCCATCTGTCTACCACTCATACTTACTATCGTCTGATAAGACCAACCACTTGTTATACCATATATGTTAGTACCCATAGTCACATGATGACAAGGAACTCCTCAATGTAGTGGTCTCATATCCATTATTTTGCTGAGCTGTCATTTTATGTGGTTATTGGTGATTTGAGTTACTTAGTAGCTATTAGTGTTCTTTATGGACAATGGTTGTGTTAGAATAGTAATGATATCTATGTAATGTAGTTAATAGCGACTCACAAGATAAAGAAGTGATAACAGATGTGTCCTAACATATTAGTACATTGGCAGTTTTTGGAGAGAGTGACTTGATGTGTGTTTGTTGATGGAGCATTTATTGGAGTGTTTTTTAACATCCTAATAAGACTGATTTAAATTAAATTAATAATTACATTTAATTAGTATGCACTGATTTTAAAATTGTTAAATTTTAATAGGATTCCATTTTTAAAATATAGAGTATATTTTGAGGGTATACCCCTAGTGATTATCCCTTAATTGTTGCCTTTTCTTCTTAGATATTAAAGGTGCTGTTGATCCTTCACTACATGCTCAACAATTGCAATTACAAAAGAAGAAATTAGCAGACAATTTGAATGAGAGAATAGCTAATAGACCAGGAGTCCTTGAATTGGTTGAAGGACGTATTCTTGAACCGAGTAACACCAGTTTAGCTCAAGCTGTCAAGTCCTTTAGATCATTTAAACCACAAGAAACACCAAACTCTGGCCTTTCCCTCTCTTTGTCAACCACCAAAGATGACATCAGTCCTCCAGTTAGCCAACGAGATTTGAAAAGCAGTGATTCGTCCAGCCCAGCACAATCTCCAGGTGACCCATACAGTGAAGTTCTGTCTCCACAGAAATCACCTCCAAGACTTATATCTCCACCCATTTTAACTCCAACCCCTCCTCCAGCCATACTCAGTCGAAATTCAAAGCCTCAAACTGGTCAGATAGGTAAAGCACCATCTCCAAGTCAATCAAGAAAGAAACAACAGAAACCAAAATATCGTAAACTTCGCTATCATGAGTATGTTCCTCCTACAAAAAGTAACAGCAAAGGAGGAAAAACGGCACCTTCAAAACCTCCCAAAATGGACACACCCTATGCTCTATTACTACAACAGCAACAATTGTTCTTACAACTTCAAGTCTTGCAACAACAATACCCAAATGGAGTCCTGGCTTCAAAACTCCCTGATCTCCTCAAAAACATGCCTTCTGCATTGACAGAGAAAGCTCAGGCTATGTTGAAACCAAAGACGGCTGGAATGGAGTCTCAGAAAAATACTAGTTGTGTCACTAAAACTCATGAAATACCAGAAGACATTAAAGTACATAATCCTAATGGTACTGGGTCTATAACAGTACGTTTGGATGAGTTGAAAGTGAACAATCTCAAAGCTGCTTGTAAAGAATTGAACTTAATTGTCTCTGGTAAAAAAGTGGAGCTAATAGAGCGATTGCTGGATCATAACAGTGGTATCTTGCCCTCTACTGTACTGCAAGATTCAACTAAAGACAAGAAGATGAGTCACACATCGAGTCTAGATTCCAATCCATCTCCTGAGTCTCCTGTTCCTTCCCCCGTATTTCAATTTCCTGGAAACTCAAAAAACTTAGGTTTGTCTTCATGTTCATCGTCTTCTTTCTTTCAGCCTAAGGAGACTAGAATGGACACCACAGAGCTACCAGAAGTGCTACCAGCTGCTGATTTTCAGACTCAATTTGATCAGATCATAGCACAGCAAAAAGTTGATTACTTTAGCTCCAAATCACAGAAGACAGTAGCACCTCGTCCAGATTTGAAAAACATGGTTGCTATTAAAGTACCCTGTTCCAAGACAGTAACAGAATTGTCTCAGTCACTTGGTGGTACTGCATCTCATTCCAAATCTCTACCTTCTTCTCCACAACAACTATCTCCCGCTAGCTCAACGAACAATTTCCTGCAAGATCTGATGGAACAATCACCTTGTCCTTCTACTATGCAGACTCCTACATCTGATTCCCTCCAAGTAACATCTTCCTCTTCTTCTCACATGCTTCCTCCATCCTTTATGACAAATTCTCACATGTCTTCCAATGGTTTTGGTGTCCTTCAACAAGGTCGTCACGGACGTGCCTCTCTCCCCAATCCTCCTCCTTATCCTGGTCGACACACACAGTTCCCACAACCACCAGAACACGTGTCAAATTCATATCTGTGTCCTCGAGCTCCAACTATTAACCAACGTTCATTTAGCTTGTCTGGTCCCTCTACAAACCATCTCCATACTTCTTTAAGTCTAGATATTCCTACTACTCTATTACCCCAGTCCAAACCTATGGTTCCCAATACAGACAACTTATTGTTTCCAGCAGATGAAGGCATGCCTTCAAATGACCTAATGGATGTAAGAGTTTAGTGTTGTAAGTATTATGAGTTGAGTTTTTTTTCTGTCTCTAGATTGACCATGATCAGTTGACTGACTTATTGGAGATATTTGATCACGGTGGACAAGGTAATGTTCATTGTTTGGTGAATTAATGATTTAATAATTTGTAATAGATCTTGGTTTGGGTCCACCATTGAACCAATTGTCTTTTGACAACAATCCAAGATTACAACCTCGACAAGGTTCCGTTCAATCAGACAGTGTCATGTTTGGAATTCCAAGACAATCAGGACTTCACGGAACAGATCTTGGTCTCATGGGAAATTCCTCGAGAGATGTAAAACCAATGATTGGATCAGCATACAATGAAATTGGCTGGATGAACCTTGAAAGCAATAATTCCATCTTGAGTGGATCACCTAGTATGCATAGTTATGTACCAGATATGCATAGTTTAGGCTCAATACAACCGTACGAGCATTTTCGATTAGGTTTGGATGACTCTGGGCTGAAGAATTCAAGCGGAAATCTCACAGCTTTTATGACAAGTACGGAAATGCATCCATTCTTGGATTCTGGGACTTCAACTCATTCTGATTTATATGGTCATGACACGTCATTGCTGAATCTAGATTTGACTAGTTAAATTTCAGTTTCTTTCGGAGTCTTTCTTTTTTATCTATTCATTTAACTTGATTCTTTTTAAAACCCCTATTTCATCTGTTGCTGCTGAGTTCTCTAATTCTCTGTCAAGGAGCTGTTTACCTGAAAACGCCATTTGTCGTTATTCCCCTTTTTAAAAGAATTCTTTAAAACGTTAGTAAAAAAAAAAGACTACTCTAATAGCATTTGTTTTGTTGTTTGTTATTGTGATTCATAATCAACTTAATACTATTTATAGTGCAGGCTATTGTAGGCGCTTTTAATACTACCATTTTAGTGTGAGACATCACTACAATGTTTTGAAACTATTACCATCTCTTTATAAATGTTTGTGCGTTAAATTGTAATCATAAGTTATTATTATTGCCATTCTCTCTTTAATTTTGTTCACACTTAAGTCTGGCCATGTTGTAATTATCCCTGTATCATTATTATTGTTTAAATGTTACCATTTTCAATTAAACTTCTTTGTATGGAAGCACCGTCTTTCTTGTATGTAGTACATGAATGTTAGTTGAGGTATGTAGTACATAAATGTTGAAATGTAGTAACACATTGACTGGTATGAACTGTAGAGTGCTGTACCCAAGAATGGAAAGGACACATAATTACTTATCTCCAGGATATGTTCAGACATACTGTACTTCCTTGCCAGGATAATAACAAATTGATGCTTAATGTGCCAACTTTAACAATACAGTGTGTATGCACAAACAATGACATTAAAAATAATTATAACACAAAACATGAAAGTAGATATCTAACATGTGTATGTGACACAGGCAATTATAGAATAATTGTTTTAGCTTATCTTCTCTTGTTCTTGTTCCACAAAATCATCAAAAAGACTCGGCCAGGCTTCTGATTCATCATAGTTACTAAAATCAGTCTTTATTGTATTAATGAATGGCAAAAACATAGTCCATGTGTCACGTGAGATCCCACGGGTGCCGTTTTCTTGAAGAAACTCACACCAACGTTGAAGCAGTGGTGGTTTCCTATAAGTAAATACCAATTCCCAGAGGGCTATGGCCATGTCCATTGGAAGTGCTCTTTGACCTGATGCATGATCTAACCCAAATGAAAATGTGAAGTTATACAACTCCTTGAAGTCTTTATCAGAATGCTTGATTTCTTCAACAAGGGCTGGAAACTTTTGTTTAAGAGATTTGACATCGGTCACTTTTAAACGTTGACATCCATTAACAAACTCTTCTCTAGTAAAACGACACATCTCAGATGCTTGAAACTTCCATGCCAAAACCAACACAATGAAATCGGTTGGATTGACACCTAAGTCTTCACAAAACTGCTCCATACCTGCAGCCAGTATGGCATCCTCAGATTCGTCTTTGTATTTCTGGAAAAATTTATCCAGTGATTCTGTCTGGCTACCACCAGATGTAGAACGAGTGAATGGATAAGACAATGTAGGGCTGGAATCCGTGTGACCTAAAGACCTACTCCCACTACTATTACTAGTTGAAGATGGAGAATGTCGAGGAGGTGGTGGTTGTTGACTTCTAGTGGGTTCTGCATGAGTAGCGGGAGCTGAATAAGGAAAGGGATAGGAAGAAATATCGTTTTCTCGGCGCTTGTGACTTTTACGATCTGAATCATGCGATCCTTTTGACCCTTTCTGTCCCATCTCTCTCTCTGTCTTTAATTCTGGTTCGCGTCTCAGCTGAGTAATATTAACATGACGTCATCATTTCTATCATAAAATTTTATTCTAAACGTTAAAATAAAATATACGGTAACAATAATCAACATGAAACTATTATTTTCTATTGGAACGATCTTAGTTCTTCAAATCCAGCAAATCTCGCCCCCATTGAACAATAGTTTTAATATCGATACTTTCAATGTCAGACACAGTGGAACCGATATCATATCCCTTCTCTTGGTAGCCTTCTAGAGAGAAGTCCGTATCAAAACACTTAATATACACTTCACCATTGGGAGCATAGAAATGATTGTTAGCAGTAAACGGGACCAATCCAACAAGGTGATCTGGATTACAGTTATCAAATTCGTAGATGTCAGGATTACCAATTACGCAGGTATTATTCCTCCATATCTCACCCCATCCAGTTGCATCAGTACCTAGTGTAGAACCATCAGAGTTAGCACAATAAGGCATTTGAAACATGCTCGTCAGTCCCTTGCTACCACTAATGTGACTACCATCAGGATATACGTACGTGTTATGCTCCACTATCTTTGTATGGCCTAGATAGTTTTTGTATCCACCATAGACGAGAAAGTTATATGTATCATAGAAATAGCATGACCCATCATCGTGATCAATAGGCCAGGTCGAGTGGTAGTTATTGATAAAGAAATTGCGTGTGATATTGGTTTGAGCTTGATTAAGGGAAGGAGGACCATTATTGACATCAGTTAGAAAAGGCTGTCGATCCCATGAGTTAAAGACACCATGATCACCAGTTTCACGGACCATATTAAATCCTAAGTTATACTTCAACAAGTTCCCACCTCCAAATCCATCGTTAAAGTTAATACCAGCACGAGGACCATTGAAAAAGACGTTGCCTCTCAATTCAGTCAGGCATGCTTTGGCTTGGATATAAAAAGATGTTTGTTTACCCCATATGCCAAATTCGTGCGCTAGATTTCCTATTACTTTTGTACCTCTTGGCTGGTTGCCATCAGTACCATCAATTAATTTTGCAGAGCCTACAACAGCAATAGCACTGTCTCCTGCATACTTAAACTCGTTACCAGCAATTACAGTGTCACGATTGTAATTACTGACAAACACACCATTACCGCCTACGGAATCAAATGTACAATTGTGCAACACCATGTTTTCTGTTCCCTCTATAAATACAGCTCCTTGACGATGGATTGACCAATCACCACCGCTGGGGACTTCATAGCTTTTCAAATATGTCGGGGCTGTGTGAGCAAAGATAAGGTTGTTCAGAGTCACATTAATGATTGGATTATCAATGAAACCTCGAATGGAAATAACAGAGTCAAGATTACTACCAATACCAGATTTAGGAGCAGTGACATTAGGGTAGTAATATAGTATGTCCGTGAGATCATCAAAGTACCACTCTCCTGGAGAATCCAACTCTTCGAAGATGTTCTCAACATACCAGTTGGCGCCTTGGTCACAACCTCTTGCTTCTTGGAATCCTCCATACTCCCATGTAATCTGACGAGATGTCATGTTTCTGTCTTTGATAGCAAACTGCCAATTGCCCCAATAACCACACTGAAAAGTATGAACGACACCTGTTTGAGGCCGTTTCCAAGTACGATTAGCAAAACCTACATTTTCTGAGTACTGCAGTCCTTGTGGTACTTGGTATATATTACCATCATGACCACCAGTACACCAGAATGATTCAGGAGGGTAAAACACTGATGCTGGACCTCCAACACCAAGGAAAAATGTCTGAAAATATGTGCTATTACGATATGGTTTGTCCAAATTGATAGTAGTGGCAGCTCCATATGATGGTGGAGAAAGCCATTTCTCAGCACTGGAAACATAGCCTGTTGGGTTAGTGTGAAGTCCTGTTGTTTCAGGATTACCATTGGGGTATCGGGCACGGACTGCACGACGTCCATTGATAAATAGTGTGTCAAATTTGTTGGGATACTGGCCACGTAAGTTAGCCATCATGATCTTGCTTCCATTTTTGTATGTTTCCCAATTGAAGCTATACAATCGACCACCACTAAGAACTGCCTGTTCATTTTCGTAACCAGTAATGGTTAAACCGCTATCTTGTGGTCCTAATATGAGAGTATTCTTAAAGAAGTAAGTGCCTTCTCTAAGATAAATAGTCCCTGATTGAATGACATTTTCCCTCCATAACTCCACTGCACGGTGTACCGTTTGTAGTGGTTGATCAATAGTACCAGGATTGTTATCATTGCCTTTGTTAGCGTCTACGTAAATGTTGATAGTTTTGTCGAATTCCAATCGGTGGAGATATTGGGGAGGTAACGTAGGGCGCAGTGGGAAGGATCGAGCAGGTGAGGGATTCACGCTACAGATCTTTAATTGTAGTGCGTCGTAAAGCTCCTTGAAGTTACCTCTTTGAGGAAGGAGGTGACGACCAAATTCCCAGGCTAACTCTTTGAGAGCGCAGTCTACTTTGGAATCTACGTTGAAGGGAGAGCCAAAGGCTCTCGGTAACGGGATATGATGTTTGTTTGATTTGTCATAACCTAAACGGGCCTCGGCTATTGCCAGAGAAATCAGTAGGAACACAAACTTATTAGCAGACATTAGTATACAGATGAACTTAAGAAGAATCTTTTTGATGAATATTGGTTAGTCACATGATAGCCTTACCTAAACAACTCCCCCCACTGACCCACTCAGTCACATGACAACCCCACCTAAACAACCCCCACTAAGTCACATGATAACCCCACCTAAACCACTCCCCCTCTCATCACATAAAGCCCCACCTATGTAAAATGAAATAGCATCCTATCTATGTGACGAAGCAGTAAAACTCTAAAGTAGAAAAACTAGCTACACTGAGTGTTTTATATACAATATAGCACCAGGGGTGAGATTTGGTTAGCGGTAGAGCAGCACATTTTATGCATTTAAATCATTGCCCAAATTGTTTATTACTAACCAAACTGTTATCAATATAGTAATATATATATACCTGTATTTTAGGACCTGCCTGGTATATCACGTGAGATGTCTTTGAATTCAAGACAAAGTCACTAATATCATTAGTTAGCCAAATTAAATTATTAATATTAAAAATCAATGTCACTTATTAAAGTGAATTATTTATGCAGCAATGAAGAAAGAAAATATTGCTATAATTACACCTTATGAAATAACTTTTTGACATATACTGTAGCACCAGGAGATGAGATTATGCTAGCAGTAGAGTTCTTTAAATAACCTTCAGAAGTGAATGCGACACAAGTTGGATTAATATTGCAAAGATATGTGACTTGAAAGATATTTCTTGTCCATGGACCATTATTACCACCAAACAGATTGTTGTCAGAAATATCAGAGTTGATAAGACGATCATAATTATTGTTGAAATCTGCTTCAGCAATATACTTGTTAATTAGCTCTCCAGTGATCTGCATCAAATCTCCTTTTGGTTGTGTTGGATAAGTCTTGATAGTGTTACTGAAATCGTTTTCTAATTGATATCGAGCTGCTTGATAACCACTATTATCAAATGGTTTTTTGCTACTGACAGAATTCATAGCATATTGAATAAACAAACTCCATCGAGGAAGATAGTAATCCTTGACTAATCCAGACCATTCTTTAGAAGCATAATCTTCAATGTTCTGATGAGGTCCCCACATTGTGATTTGATTACGAGCATTGAATTCTAAATTATTCACTACACTATCTGATGAATTGGGTGGAGAAGACTTACGAGCATCATTGATCCAGTTACCAAGAAGAAAATTAACATTTGTCCCAAGGTAGTCATCCAAATGTTGCAAGAGTGACTTCATTTCATTAGCAATACTGGTCATTTCATTTATGCTATTGACACCATGCTGAGTATATTTATCATAAGCCAAGCTAAACATACGATATAAATCATAAAACAAATCAGTAAGACATTGTCTACCAATATCTACCAAATCATACTGGTAAGGACCGACTATTGAACTCAAAGTATCAGTCTTAGAAGCTTCATAGAGTAATAACCAAGCATCAACTAGGCCAGTAACATTAAATGAAGTGTCCACTGTCATACCAAAGCCTGGAGCACGATCTACTAATGATTTGATTCCACCAGAATAGTGATGGCTATACGCACTGTACTTCAGTATCTCCCATGCTGTTTCTGCATACTTACTGTAGCTACCATATCTTCTTGATGCATAATACTGAAGCCAAGTTAGAACATCAACTTTCTCTTTCATCCACCCCATTTCACCCTGAAAAGAGAAAGAGACAGAGAGTGTGTATGTGTGTGGGAGGGTTGTGTACAATAATATAGATGATAATGACATTATATTTTACCATTAAATCATAGACAACAGGATTATGTTCAATAGCTTCAGGTGTTATTCCAGTACCAATCATTGTGCTACCAGGACTTTGATTAGCATCTACTGGACCTGTTGCTATGGTATTCAGGTCACCATAGATACCACGAGTACCACCATAGTTATGGAGTAAGCACCATATGAAAGGCTTCCCAAAGTAAGAGTTCGTTCTTGACCAAATAGGGCTAACTTCACTATTGAGATCAAGAATGATCATCTTGTCATTTGGAACTTTTGATAAGAATGCCTCAATCCTATCATTAGTCCAAAATCCTACAATTGAGGAAGTAATTATAAGTATACATTATGAATAGATAATCTTTAATTTGGCTAAATTAAAAATCAATGATTTGAACTTGTGAACCTAGAATCTTTCTATAATTAGATAACCAGATGCTAAACTACATAATGCACTGGAGCCTTTTTGAGGAAGACTAGTATACCCATAACCACAGATTGTATATCTGCTACACGCATTTATATCTTTCTCCATTAATGAGACATTTTTAGCTGTATTATAGATAGACATTGCATCTTTTCCTCAACCAGCTCAGAGTGTATGGTTTCTTAGCAAAAGGTCTTGGGTTCCCAATCCCAGCTGGTCTACTGAGCTTATGTTAGAATCGATTTTTCTTAAATAAAATTAATATCATAAGCCCATTTTAATTACTGACACAATTCAAGTATTTTTTTATACCTGAGTGAAACAGCCATCCTTGCATGAGGAAGACAGCTTCTTTATCTACAGCAGCCATAGCATCATAAATAGCTTTATTAGTGTCTGCTAAAAATGTCAGGTCTGTACTTGAAGGATTCATTTCATTGTAAGTGTCTGCATTATATATGTGATCAGTACCAAACTGGGTTATTAACAGCTGGTAAAACATAGCACCCAGCTTTTGGAAATGAGAATCAGTGGGTTCTAGCAGATAGTCTTCAGAATATGTCTCATTGAAGTTCCCCCACTCTGCACTGCGTATTAGTGACGCATTAGGATAGATCCGTTTAATACCAGCTGGAACATGACCCGAAAACCCAGGCAGTACATTCAACATACCAAACAATCGAACACGCTCTACAATCTGAGACTGGAGTGCTGCTTGACTCTTAATCCAGTTATCATCTAATTGGCCACCCCATCCTCGTAGATTGCCCATACGTTGCCAAGCAAGAAAAGCTGCACCCGAAAAGAAAGCCTTAATCTCTTCATCACTGAGACCCAAACTAGTATAAAGTTTTTGCCACACAAGTTCTTGTCCAGTAAATGAGAGAGGGAGGTTAATTCCATTCATGGCCATCCAGTCAATCTCTCGTTCCCATCGTGAAAAATCCCACCACACCATGGAATAAGATACCGTACAAACATTCTGATAATACCTACATACACACAAGAAATATTTTGCTAAGATATATCATGTATTGTTAAATACCTGTATTTTACGGGTGAAACATATTGAGATTTCTCTTTTGGAAGTGGAAGTGGCTTGGGAAGATGGAGTTGATCTCCTGTTCCATTACGTCCCCATGTAACAGAGCAATTACAGTAATATTTGAGATAAGCATTTAGTGCTGAAGCTAATGCAACACCATCATTCCCTCGCAAGACTGGTTTGGTACTTCCCTGAGAAGGTACATCCACCTCAAAGACATCATACCCATTCATCTGATCAATGACCTCAAATTGAAACTGGGAGACATACTCCAATCCCAGCACTCGTCCAACTAAACCCTGTATTGCAGCAAGCGGATCTCCAACTGGTTTAGCTGGAAAACCCAAAGCCACTTCAGAAAAGATAAAAAGTAAAAAACACGCTGTGAACATCATTGAACTTAATATTCATAAGAATCATAAGATTCATTTCGATTATTTTGGTCGATCACGTGAACACTAATTCGTCTCATGAATCATATACTGTGTATTTGCTTTATATTATAAATGGAGTAATAAATTGATCATTAAAGATGTCATAATTTAAAATAATTAATGGAAGACCACGCCCATTGTGAACATTAAGTGCTTGCTCCTCTGGCTAGGAGCACTCCGTAATATCCACGTGTGCAATATGCGTGTGTACATGTGTGTAATTAGCGAGTAGACTATGTGACTTGTCATGTAATCTATACTGTCTATGACTATGAGGAATAACTAAATCTAATACAAATTACAATAATTATATTATGTATAAATTAATAGTAGATGGTGGTGTATAGTTTTTAGATTAATTGAGCATCTTTAGCCATTCCATAGAACACACCATGTTCCCCCAGCAGTTTGTTAGGAGAGTCAAATTCTACTATACGTCCAGCATCTAACACCATTATTCTAGAAACAAGTAAATAATAAAGTGAATCTTCAATCTTTAATCTTTATTAACCATTCTTATCATATATTCTTCACATATACAATTATTATAAACACTTTTCAACTTACCTGTCATAATCCATAATGGTATTCAGTCGATGAGCAATAGTAAGAACAGTACAGTCAGCAAACTCTTTACGAATGGTTTTCTGAATTAGGTCATCAGTCTCTAAATCTACAGCAGCTGTAGCCTCATCCAGAACTAAGATCTTGGTCTTACGAAGTAAAGCTCGAGCAAGACATACTAACTGACGTTGACCAACACTAATGAATACTAATATATCATATCTGTGTATTAACTACAAATATAACCTTAGGTTTTCTCCTCCTTCAGCAACAGGATACTCTAATCCCTCTGGTAATCCTTGAACAAACTCACTCAGATGAGCAGTATCCAAAGACCTCCAAATATCATCATCAGTGTGAGAATCAAAGGGGTCTAAATTGATACGCAGGGTTCCAGAGAAAAGAACTGGGTCCTGTAAACAAATAAAACACAAAAACTACATAGTTCAAATTACAAACCTGAGGAATGATAGTGATATGAGAACGTAGGTCAGTTAGTCCATAAGTACTAACGTCCATACCATCAATTAATATAGCACCACTGGCAGGTTCAATGATACGAAACAGAGCAACTGTCAGAGATGATTTACCAGCTCCTGTACGACCAACAATACCAACCTGTGTAAGACTGATATTAGAATTGTTGTAATTTGAGTAATAATAATTGACCTTTTGACCTCCTGGTATATCACACGAAATGTCCTTCAAGACTAGGTCCAGTCCAGGACGATAACGTGTAGAGTAACGATCAAATTGAACTCTACCTTCAACTGGCCATTCTGAAGGTGGACGGTGGTCAGGAATTATATCAGCAGCCTACCATAATAGGAATAATCTATTAATAGTATCATCTATTATGACATCACCTCTGTTGGTGTCTCAGAATATTCTTTAGTTCTCTCTACAGCTACAATATTAGTTTCTAATTCACTAGTCATCCTTACCATCCAATTCAAAGATTGAGTAATCTATTAACAACAGATATTATAATATTCAATACATTAGTAGCTTACTTGAAGAGCATATGTGATGGAGAGTCCAACCAGACCAGGATCAATACGTCCAAATATTCCAGAATAGTTTCGTTGAAGAGCAGCAAACATTGCAGCAAAGAGGATAATCAAGTTACCAATGAATTCAAGACGAATGGCTAACCATCTAAAAGAACATTAATCATTATAATAATGTTATATTATATATGTACCTGTTAGCACAAATGCTAGGATAATATGCAATTTGATTGTAATCAACACGACTCTCTGATTGAAGTATAAACCGATCTTGTTTACCATAAGCTCTAATACTAGAGGCACCGTTAACACTCTCTTGAAAGTGAGAGTAAATAGGAGAACGAGTTGCAGACTCCAATCGTTTTAACTGTCTTGAAGTGGCAACATAAAAACGCTAAGAAACAGACACAGATCCTATCAAACAATTGTGTCATACTAGTACCTGTACAATTGTGTAAAATACCAGGAGTGGTACGATCACACCAAGAAACCAAGGAGATGCAATAGCTATGACAATGATTGTACTGACAACAGAAAGAAAAGTCATTATAAAGCCTCTCAAAGAAAAAGGAATAATTTCATCAATAGTGTAGATATCCTGGGAGAAAATAGAAAAATAACAAGAAATACACGTAAGTAGAAATTATTAGGACAATTACTTTTGAGAAGCGGTTCAAGATACGTCCAAGAGGTGTTGTATCAAAAAAGGACATTGGAGAACGTAGTATGTTATGTAACATGCCATCATGTAGTCTTCTAGATCCAATAATACCACCAATAGCCAGAGCAAAAGAAGCACCTAATACCATAAAAGCTTGAACCATGCCCAAAGCAGCATACACGCCGAGATCAACACCACTACACAACAACAAACAGGAGATAACTGGTAGATTTACTAAGTTACATTACATACAGGTTACTTGATCCATTAACTTTACCCTCTTGATTACTCCAATGAGCCAACCATATGTTCTGTCCTACAGATGCTCCATTAGTTATAAGATAGAATAAAATGACAACAAATGTCATAAGGTAAGTACAGGCTTTAGCATATGCTAAGATCACAGAAAATTTAACCTGCAAGAAACAATATAAACTTTTTGCTGTTACTCCATTTTTCTTACATTGCCTGTCTCTACTTTCTCTTCACCAATAAGTTGAGTTTTCTCAGTGGCCTCCTCTTCAGCTACACTAATTACCGATGACTGTTTTGATAATTGACGTTTTAGATCTGTCCTTGAAGTACCTCGTTTAAATTCAGGTTTTGGACGTATTGGTTCATCTAAAAGAGACAAGTAAAGCAGATCAAATACTACATTGTACAATGTATTGAATATTAATAATATGGGTGTACTATATAATATAGAGCTTGTTCAATACAGTATTCATTTTATACCACTAAATAATACTTGTTATTAAAGGTACTATACTTAAAAGTTAACACACATTTTCTCCAAATATTGTGTATATAAATATTACTTCAATACTGACCAATGCTACTTTGAGAAGATTTAAGACGAGATCTTTTTTTAGCAATGTGAGATAGAGCAGCTTCTCTACGAGCTTGACTTCCAGGATCATCAGAAATTGAAGGTGCATTTAACACTTCTTCATTCAAATGATCAACATCAGCTTCAAACTCAGTGTATTCATTCATAACTGGACATGAATGATACTAATTGAAGATATTTACAATCATAATATAATTACCAGGGTCTCCCTCTTCATCGTTGCCTTCTGTTGTGCCATAATTTCTTAAGAATTCTGCAAAGGCTCCATTTTGATCAATCAATTCAGTATATGAACCAGCCTCAGTAATATGGCCATCATCCATTACTATGATATTGTCACATTGTGGTAGAAATCCCACACCATGAGTCACTAAGATACGTACCTAACACATTTACTCTATGACAATAGTAACAATACAGTTAACAAACCTTCCCTTTCAACATTCCCTCTGGTCCAATAACTTTGTCAAAAATGTGTTTACCAACATGAGAGTCTACTGCAGACAAAGGATCATCAAGGAGATAGATGTCAGCTTCTTGATAGACAGCTCTGGCAAGACTGACACGTTGTTTCTGACCTCCACTAAGATTGATACCCTAAATAAAAGAATGACAAATGTACAGATAGGGAGACGCCTAACTTTCTCTCCTATCTCAGTCATATCTCCTCCCGGTAAAATCTCAAGATCGCGTTCCAGAGCACAAGAATGAAGTGTTCGACCATACAATGTACCATGCAAGTCTTTCCCAAATAGAACATTATCTTTGACAGTAGCATTCTGAATCCAGGCTTGTTGAGGTACATAAGCCACATGACCCTAATATAAAACATAAATTACTATGTAAATACATGCACTAGTCTGGAACCCTCCCCCTTCACTAAATCATGAAAGGGTGGGGTATCCAGACTAGTATAGTATATAGGCTTACCCTCAATGCTACATGACCACTGAGTTTATCCATTTCTCCTAACAGAGCTGATATTAAAGATGACTTGCCTGCACCAACATGCCCAACTACAGCTACCAATTCTCCAGGTTTAACAGTCAGATTAATGCTAAATAGAACAATGTAGATTAGAAGATAAAACAATTAATTTTTACTTAGAAAGAGTGGGTTTCTCAACAGTATCCCATGTAAATGATCCATTCATCACTGATACAGCCTCCTCGTCACCTAGCACACAACGACATCATTGTTACTAAATATAGTAATACAACATACCAAAAGCTGCTTGTTCTCTATAGTTAGTATTGTCTGGATCCAGTTCCTCTCCTTTTAAGAATTTACTAAGACGTTTAACAGAGACACTGGTCTACATTTATATTGAAGATTGTATGAACTATGATATATTTCAAACTCTTACTTGGACCAGGTTTGAGATGAGCATTGGTAACATTGAGAGAGGGAAACGAATAATATTGAACAGAGAAAGTGCAACAAAAGCCTTGTCAGCAGTTAGTCTGTCATTAGGATTATCACTGTTACGATGAACAAGAGCATATGTAGCAAATGTAGCTAATGCCACCTAGAGAGAGAGAGAGAGAGAGAGAGAGAGAGAGAGAGAGAGAGAGAGAGAGAGAGAGAGAGAGAGAGAGAGAGAGAGAGAGAGAGAGAGAGAGAGAGAGAGAGAGAGAGAGAGAGAGAGAGAGAGAGTAAGTAATTATTTTAAGTACATAATTACCAAGAATGGAGCACAGCTCCATGTAAATGAAGAACCAGCATTGAGATAAGCAGAGGCTTTCAGTACATCAAGTTCTTCTTTTCTAATGCCCATAATCAGCCGTTTAAAGGGAATTTCCCAAGCATAGAGCTTGATAACCTGACAAAGGGAGAATAAAACCACACACAGTATATATAAGTATATTGTACCTTCATTCCATTGAGTACTTCATTTACAATTTTAATTCGTGCATCTTTTTTTATCATTTGTTTCACTTGAAAACGTCTGCTGATAGTAGCAAAAACAGCGTTGACAGGGATAAGCAATAACATGACTACAAAGCCAGCAAAAATGGAAGGACCCATTGACATGTACAGGAAAAACAGAGCCAGTACAATCTGTAGAGGTGCTGACCAAATCATATGCAAATACGTCATTAAGTCCATGAACCGTTGAGCATCAACTGACATAAGATTAACAATCTCACCAACAGTACTGGTATGACGAGCTCTATTGCTTAATGACAGAGCCTATGTGTGTGAGAGAGAAGAGCAAAGCTGAAATGCATTGAGTCTCCATAAATCCAATCTTTACTTTTCTATAGACAGCAGCTATAATTCCAGTACGCATTCTCATACCAACTTTAAAACAACGATGAAAGTATTGATGTAAAATTATGGACTGTAGAACAGCAGCTAGAAACATGAGGATGGCATACATATAGCCCCTCCATGCTGGTTCATTATCATTGTGAACATACCCTATCATAAGTCTACAGAAATAAATTAACTCTCAATCTATCATAATGAAATTTACTTCAAAAATTGAGGACTAGCAAAAGCAAGAAGATCGTTTCCAAGTTTGAAGATGCCTCCAACAAAGAAAGGAAATCCATAAGCTTTAGTCAATGAAAGTACAAGTGATGGTCCTCTGTTGTTTCTTCTTATTTCAACATTAGCATTTCTAGCAGGTTGATGTACAAATGTCAGACTGAGAGAAATAGAGAGAGAGAGAGAGAGAGAGAGAGAGAGAGAGATATCCATTGATTTACAGACATTTTACATACCCAGCCTTTCTAAGTTCACTACTCCATTCTCTCTGAAACTTTGGAGCAACTATTCGTGACTTGTCTTCATAATTGAGATCACAAAGATCATCATAGGTCAGTGCTTTACGAAACCCTCTCCATATCAAACTAAAGACATAAGATAATAGAGAGATATTACACAAAGTGCATTGCTTACCTGTTCAACCACCACCAAGTCATTTGAGAAAAGAAAGGTGCTGACTCTTCAGGACATGGTTCTCTCTACAAGACAGAAAATATTTGTAAGGAAATTTACAATGACATCATACTGACATCATTCTCTCTGAAGTAATCATAAGGTGATTTTGGTTCTGGTATTAACGATAGCAACATTTGAAGAACAAACAACAAATATTCAACAATAAAAGTAGAGAAATAAAACTTGTCAGTGATACCATGCTGAAAGAAACCACATATCATGTTAAATTTTCTAGAGGACAACTCACAGCATCTTCATCAATGAGTATATAGGTTCTTAACTTAAACGAACCATATATAACTAAACTTATCCAGAGCATAATGACAAGACCTGATGAACGAACACCTCTCTTTCTCTCAAAATAAATCATAATGGCTGTCAATACCTGCAATTATAAATGTAATATCATATTAATTAATAGGGACATTCTCTATACCATAGTGAGCCCAATAACAACAGGTGAAAGAAACAAATATTCTGAGACAGTTTGGTGTTTAGTCATAACAATTGAGTAGATAATATCACAAATAACTGGTATCAAAACAGCTCCACACAATACCTATAAACAAAATGAGATTCTCTTATAAAATTTCTCACAAGATCATAAAGGCTATTTTGTAAGATCACAGCAAGAATCCAGAAGTGTTAAAACAACTATTGTAGTTTTAACACTTCTGGAAATATGCCAATGAATATCCGACCACAATTGTCTGCAGTACAGTATATTATTAATTAATTTTGACTACAGTACATTACTAATACACTATATGGACTACAGTACATTACTAATACACTATATGGACTACTGTACATTACTAATACACTATATGGACTACAGTACATTACTAATACACTATATGGACTACAGTACATTATTAATACAGTATATAGACTATAGTACATTATTAATACAGTGTTTTGACTACAATACATTACTAATATATTATAGTGTGCACTGCTAATAGGATTACACTGTCTACCAGTGCAGGATGTGGATAATAATTAATAATTATGCTGACTGTATACATGATGGTATACATGTAAATACCATCTATTAGATAATACTGATTCGATTATCTATAGCAATCATTCATCAGACATCAAATATATGTATAGTATATGTGTATATATTGGTATTAGTATATATCCATCCATTGGATACCATCATATGATACTAACATTAATTCATTCATATCTTACAAAGTAAGTGGTGATCCTGGCTAGTCCGGGTACTTAACAATATATTCTCAAAATTACAGTGATTGATTTTTTAAATAGAACAGTTTCTTTGAGACTAGTTTATATAACAGTGAGTATAACATTAGCTATTGTTAGTGGTTGTAATGATTATCTAAAATGTAGTACTACGTAATGACCATATTCTTTGAAACTTGCTTCCTAAGTCAATGCAAAGCAACTCTCTCTATCTCTCCAAACGTATTATGGACCACCCTCTTCATTTATTCATTGTCTACTTGCACTTACTATCTTAGATACATTTAACCAACTAAATGGGTTAGCTGGTTTATTTCCATTGCCACAGAGAAAATTGATCACACACATGATCCAAAATATGCCACATATTCCATAAAGAATGGCAGTGTCTTGAAAACATAATGTGAAGTCTACACTGTCATGCCAAGTATAGTCTGAACTGTTTACAGCAGGTGGTAGTAAGGTAAGCCAATGACTACTGTTACGTCTCTATAAATGAAGTAAATTCAATTGATTAGCAACTTTGCAGAAAAACTCACCCAAAAACGTTGTGGATAACAGAAATCATCCAAATGTTCTAAAATGGTAGACCCCATAGCTATGATAGGAGAATAGCAGGTTCCAGAAGGGCTCGTTGAATAAATAAAGTTTAGAAGAGGGCGTGTCGAACTTCATAGAAAATGGCATCATTTGCTCAGAGCAGTCATCAATTACCAGCTTATTACAGTTATTCAACATTAGAGAATGCTCGCTATTCAATTGATCAACCTTCTCGACCTGATCATGTTAATGATGACAAAGCCTTTGTTATTAATAGAGAAGGCAGAGCAACTATATTAGCTGTTTATGATGGACATGATGGCAACAAAGCATCTTCATTTGTTGATGATTACATGTATAGATTGTTTAATTCAGATGATACCTTAAATCAACTTGAACATTCTGATGTACATACTGTGTTAACTAATGTGTTCCTTAATACTGAACAAGCTTTCTTTGAACAACTACAACCACTTATCGAAGAGAAAGAGCTCATCCAAAGAACAATACCTAAGGTAAAGAGTTCTTTTAGTTGTTCATTTGATGTTGTTAGTTTTTAGGACATTGGTTCTTATCAAGCACTCATGTCTTATCCAGACAAGGTCTCAAGACTTCAAGAAATAGAACAAGAGATTGCCGGAGGGACAACAGCTGTAATTGCTGTTATTGTCAATGGATTACTCTATGTTGCTAATACTGGTACCTCAAGAGCTCTTCTAGTAAAAGACACTAAAAATGGTCCAATAATAGATCTAGTATGTACAAGAACTCTTGTTGTTTTCATTATGTCACTGTTTGTCTATTGTAGCTATCAACAGATCATACTGTAGAGAATCCTGATGAATTAAGTAGACTAACTGCTATTGGTTTAGATGCTCTAGAGCTACAGAGAGCAGATCGACTAGGTAGTCAAGAGAACACACGATGTATTGGTGATTATAGTATTAAACAGGGATATAAATATGTGGATACATTAAGGTTAGACAAATATATTATGAATTTGTTGTAACTTCCTTATAGTCTTGCTTCTGTTCCACCTGGAGAAGCCACACCCACTGTTATTGGTCCAATACCTATTGATTCATCATTCCAATATCTTCTATTGATGACAGATGGTGTATATAAAAGTATAGAGAGTCTCAGCCATCCACCTGATGATCCTCAACGAGCAATGATATCACTTCTTCGTACCATACAACAAACTGAGTCCACATCTCAAGACAATTTTGGAAATGTTGCTGCTGTAGTGTTAGACCAGATTAAGAACATTCATGAACAGACCTATATAACAGCTGCTCAAGTTGACCCTTCATCTTCTCTAGCTGTAAAATGTCGTAAAAGAGATGATATGACACTAGTAGTTTTACATTTTGGCAACATTCGTTAATTCAATATTCTTTTATAAACTATTGTGTTTGCTGCACAATAAAAATAGAAGTTGAACTTTTTGTATACAAAATATTTGAGGATAAGTTATGGCATAACTTTGATGATTATATTTTAGAAAAGCTTAGCATCTTGTGACACCATTTGCAACACTATGATCACACCATTCATTGAATTTTAATCCTATAGGTTGTGGCAGATGTCAGTACCTGCAATCCAAAAAAGTCACATAGCGGTATAGAGCATATTGTCATCTCCACACTGTCATAGTTTGACTAGCTTGACTTAAATACTATGACAGAAATAAAGAAGCCATGCAAATATTCTGAACTCATTTTGTCTTGAGAAGAACTACATTGACAACAGCTCTTTGTTTTAGGCGTGTACACTACGTAGACAAACTGTAGTCATCTCAAACTCAACGCCCATAGAAGTTGTCGGATGAAGAAGGTCAAAATGGCCGACTATGCTTCACCTCTTACCCATGTAAGCAACTTTTATAATAACGACATCATTGAAATAACTCTCTGTCCACTCAGGTTAGTATGAGCTCTACTTGTTGTCTGAAGTGTAGTCAACCTTTTCGCGACCCTCGTCTGCTCTCATGTTGTCACTCCTTCTGTATTCAATGTATCCAGTCTCTTCTTCCTGAGAGGGAGTGGATTAACTCCCTCACTTGTCCCTTGTGTCATCAGACCACACCTGTACCCAGGGGTGATGTCACCTCTCTCCCTTGTAACCCACGACTTATCAATAAACATGATGACATCGTTGGTAAAATCACATTGAACCCTCCTCCTCCATGTGACTCATGTGGCGAGGATTCTGCCATAGCATACTGTACTGAATGTACAGATTTCCTTTGTAAAAAATGTTGGGATGCTCACACAAGAACACGTCTCACTAGGACACATTCGATCTTAGGTTTTGAAGAGATGAAAACTATGCCTCGAGAGGAACTAGCCAAAACAATATCATCTTCTTTCATTCTTTGCTCCCGTCATACTGATCAGCAGCTGAAATACTACTGTCAGAAATGTGCCATTCCTATATGCATAGAATGTACTATCATCAACCACAATAACCATCCTATTATTGAAGTCTGGAAAGAGATAAGCAGGAGTAAGAGTGTTGTTGGTCGGAGCATTGAAAATTTCCAAGAAGCTCAGCAACAACTTAAGAGTGTTTTGACATTAGGAGAAGAGATAAAGGAGAGTATGAAAATGTCTAAAAAGGAGGTAGATAAAGTCATACGTCAAACCTTTGCTAGTTTTCATCAACTTTTAAATCAACGTGAGAAGGTTCTGTTAACTGAGAGCAATAAGGTAGCTAGAGCTAAGGAGGTTCATCTGTTGCACCAACTAGCTGAGACGCAAAATCTCTTGGAGGCCATAACTCATTGTCAGAGTTTTGCAACCACTGCCACATCAGAATATAATGATATTGAGTATCTATCAGTTGCCCACACACTACAGACCAGAGCAATCCAACTACAAAGACAGTTCTCTGAGATATCCCTTGAACCTTGTGAGTCACCACTTATATCAATAGAGATGAACCAAGATGAACTAGGTGTTAAGATATCAAAGTTTGGTGTTGTATTTGATGGGGCATCTCCTATCAATACAATAGCAGAAATACCTTCTCGTATTGAAGAGGGCAGAGAATTCCAAGTTAGAGTAACATCCAGAGATAATAAAGGGAGAACCTTGTCAAAAGGAGGAGCATTAGTGAGTGGTAAGCTCACTCTAGTTTTTGACAGCGTACCAGTTGGTAGGATGCCAGTTGGTAGGATGTATGCAGGAGGACCATTTCAAGCTAATGTCTTACCCAAAGTCAGAGATCGTGGTAATGGTATTTACCTTGTTTCCATGACACCTCAGACGTTTGGTAAACATCAACTTTCACTCACTATCCATAATCAGTCCATCCAAGGTAGCCCCTTTAATGTTTATGTTAGCAGAGATTACACTACCATTGAGAGGTCCCCAATACGAGTACATAGTAGTGCTATTACTGGGACAGTTACTAAACCATACTTTGCAGCCTTTTCTAACAATGGAGATATGTTTGTTACCAGTTATGGTAACCATTGTATTCACGTATATGATACCAATAAAAGACAGAGGATTACTATTGGTTCGTATGGATCAGGTCGACTACAATTTAATAGTCCCAGTGGAATAGCTATTGACGGTGATGTCATGTATATAGCAGAATATGGAGGAAATAGGATACACAAGTTAACGATAAAAGGAAAGTTTTTGTGTACTTTTGGTTGTCGAGGGTCTGATCGAGGGCAATTTTCAAGTCCCAGTGGTCTGTGTATTGGTCCAGATGGTAGGATATATGTTGCTGATTATGGTAATAATCGTATTCAGGTACTTAGGACTTGTGGAGAGACTTTTTCTCACCATAGTGTCATTGGCAATGGATTAAAAGGTCCTGGTAGCCTATCCTTTGATCGATCTGGTAACCTTCATGTAACCAGCTATACCTCAAACACGGTCACTGTCTACACTTCACAAGGTCAACGTGTCCGTCAATATGGCCAGTCTCATCTCAATGGACCATTTGGTATAGCTATTGATGAAGCTGGTAATTCAATTGTAGCCAACTACAGTGGCTGTTCTCTTACTGTATTTGATCCACATGGCAATTATATCCATTCAATAAAAGGATTTAATTATCCAGTAGGAGTAACTATGTCTCCAGATGATTTAGTATGGGTAGCTGATTGTTATAACAATAAATTAGTTAAGTACTAATAATACTAGTAGTAGACATTTCAGTACTTCATTACTATAATATGTTTAGTATGGGTAGCTGATTGTTATAACAATAAATTAGTTAAGTACTAATAATACTAGTAGTAGACATTTCAGTACTTCATTACTATAATATGTTTAGTATGGGTAGCTGATTGTTATAACAATAAATTAGTTAAGTACTAATAATACTAGTAGTAGACATTCCAGTACTTGATTACTGTAATATGATTGATTTATTTCAATTTTTAAAAAAAGTTTTATTGTTTGATTGCTATGTTAGTTCTTTTTCTTCAGACTGCTAGACCAGATGTAGTACAAACAGACCTTCATTGATGCCTGCAGGGGGGTGCAAAGGGTGCTGTAGCACCCCTACTTTTTATGCCTGACATTAATTTGTGACTTTAAATCAGAAAGTATATGACTATCATCATAGCACACCCAAAAATTGGACATTCATTCTTCCATTCATGACATATTATTAACTAAACATTAACAAGTATTTCAAAGATGACATTGACCCTATGCGAAGGACTAAACATATCTCAGAAGTACGATGACCAATTGCAGTTTGAATAATTTATTTCTGTTGTACATTCACAATGACAGAACCGATCAACTTGACCTATGTAAAGACATCCGTTTCCAGCAATTAAAGAAGAGTAAATTACTTTGGAAATTTTACTGAATAAATAAGTCATAAACACTTACAAATATAATGGGTTTTCTTTAACAAAATTAATTAATCTTAATTTAAAATGGGACCCATGAATCATTGTAGGACCCCTACTTAAAATTATCTTCCTACCCCCCTGGATGCCTGCCATTGTGTGTGATATAAAATATAATAGCCTCATGCATGCATTTGTATGTGTTAATCTGGTGTTGCCAACCTGAGTGAAGAGTTGGCAATGTCAGACTATGTGCATGTGTGTTTGTGAATTGTTTTGGATCATTGCATGAGTATGTCAATATAATATTAGTCTTTCTATAGTATTCATTCCAATATGAAATTAAATTAAGAAAACAAAAAGTATTACTTAGAAGTGTGGTTTCCATGGACACACACAAGTTATAGATAATATTTCAACAAAGTAACCAAATACTTGATGGTAATAGTATAACATTGTTTACTGACATACTTTATATATGGCAGTAAACTATGATGACCAAGAATTGGCTCAAAACAGTAATAACGGTTGGAACAATAATTATAATTATTTTTGTAGCAATAGAAATTATAATGTGCTATGAAACAAGCAATATGTTACTAGTTCTGTGAAACAAAACCATCACTCAATCTGCAAACATATTTGAATGAATCAAACACAAAACTACTGCATGCACTATATACTGGAAACATTTTTAAGTTCATAAACATTTTTCTAACATATAGTTAGAATTTGAAAAAAATAACTATAAAATTTGATTACTGAAATATCTTTATAGAAGTTTTGTCTCAAAAATTACTCTTCTAAGATATAATAACATAAACTGTGAATTAAATAAATGAAATAGACTATGGCTATTCCTGTAATATTGTAACTACAAAAATTGTATAAATAATGTTAAATATAAGATAATTATATAAATTATATAATCCTCATTAAATAGAATTCAACATTAAAGTAACCCAGCGTCTTTTACCAACCCATGAAACACACCCTGTCGTTCCAACAACTTGTTGGGGGAATCAAATTCTACAATATGTCCATCATCTAGGACCATTATTCTAACAAGAGAAGAAACAAATAAGATCTCATGACACAAGAAAACAAAGTAGTCAAATGTTTCCATAGCAATGTAATCATAGTAAAGTTACCTGTCATAATCCATAATAGTATTGATTCGATGAGCAATAGTAAGAACAGTACAATCAGCAAACTCTTTACGAATGGTTTTCTGAATTAGGTCATCAGTTTCTAAATCTACAGCAGCTGTAGCCTCATCCAGAACTAAGATCTTGGTCTTACGAAGTAAAGCTCGAGCAAGACATACTAACTGACGTTGACCAACACTAATGAATACTAATATATCATATCTGTGTATTAACTACAAATATAACCTTAGGTTTTCTCCTCCTTCAGCAACAGGATACTCTAATCCCTCTGGTAATCCTTGAACAAACTCACTCAAATGTGCAGTTTCTAAAGACCTCCAAATATCATCATCAGTAGTGGAACTGAATGGGTCAACATTGATACGCAGGGTTCCGGAGAACAGAACTGGGTCCTATAAAGAATTAATATGTTATCAAATCTGTAGCAATTTTATTGATTTACTACAAAAATGTGTAATATGCATTAAAACCATTCATTGTACATTGAAGAACTATTAACCTGAGGAATGATAGTGATATGAGAACGTAGGTCAGTCAGTCCATAAGTACCAATGTCCACACCATCAATTAATATAGCACCTTCAGCAGCTTCGATGATACGAAACAGAGCTAGTGTTAGAGATGATTTACCAGCTCCTGTACGACCAACAATACCAACCTGTGTAAGACTGATATTAGAATTACTGTAGTTTGAGTAATAATAATTGACCTTTTGACCTCCTGGTATATCACATGAAATGTCCTTCAAGACTAGGTCCAGTTCAGGACGATAACGTGTAGAGTAACGATCAAATTGAACTCTACCTTCAACTGGCCATTCTGAAGGTGGACGGTGGTCAGGAATTATATCAGCAGCCTACCATAATAGGAATAATCTATTAATAGTATCATCCATTATGACATCACCTCTGTTGGTGTCTCAGAATATTCTTTAGTTCTCTCTACAGCTACAATATTAGTTTCTAATTCACTAGTCATCCTTACCATCCAATTCAAAGTTTGAGTGACCTATTATGAACAAAAATGGGTATACATTCGAGACATTGTATCAAATAAAAAGCTATCATTAAAAATTTAGTAGAAAAGATACTTTGTATTTTGTAGCCAATTAATGGTTTGACTTCATAGCATATTTTAACCATAACTTTGCTATACTAGTTTGAATTTGATGTTTCTTTTATTGTTGTAGTTCTTGTGATGTATTCAAAAAGTGACTGACATTTCTTTTCATGCATATCACTTCCTAAAGTAGTCATGCCACAATAATTATGATATTTGTAGTAGGTTCTTGAAACTATTGTATATACATTTGCAGGGAGACAATAGAAATGTTGACATAGTAAGTAAGAGATGTGTACTTTTAGTAGCTTACTTGAAGAGCATATGTAATCGAGAGTCCAACCAGACCAGGATTAATACGTCCAAATATTCCTTCATTGTTTCGTTGAAGAGCAGCAAACATTGCAGCAAAGAGGATAATCAAGTTACCAATGAATTCAAGACGAATGGCTAACCATCTAAAAGAACATTAATCATTATAGTGATGTTATATTATATATGTACCTGTTAGCACAAATGCTAGGATAATATGAAATTTGATTGTAATCAACACGACTCTCTGATTGAACTATAAATTGATCTTGTTTACCATAAGCTCTAATACTAGAGGCACCGTTAACACTCTCTTGAAAGTGAGAGTAAATAGGAGAACGAGTTGCAGACTCCAATCGTTTTAACTGTCTTGAAGTGGCAACATAAACTCTCTAAACAACACAACAATGATGACCTGTACAGTATCTAGTCCAGTATATACCTGTACAAAACTGTAAAACACAATAAGTGGTATAATGGCTATTAGAAACCATGGAGAAGCTATAGAAATAACAATCAATGTAGCAAAAATATTAAAAAATGTCATCAAAAAAGAACTCATTGATCTTGGTATAAGTTCATCAATGGTATAAATATCCTGTAAAATAGAAATTAAGACGAACTTGTAATTCCAAATGACTTGCCTTTGAGAAGCGGTTCAAGATACGTCCAAGAGGTGTTGTATCAAAAAAAGACATTGGAGAACGTAGTATATTATGTAACATCCCATCATGTAGTCTTCTAGATCCAATCATTGAACCAAATGCTATAGAATATGAAGAACCTAACACCATTACAGCTTGAACAACACCCAAGATAGCGTAGACACCAAGATTAACACCACTATATAAGAGCAGAGAATAAATATACGTAATACCACCTGGATAGGCTAGCTAACAGGTTAGGTTCAATGTTAGGATCGCTCTCTTGATTACTCCAGTGAGACAACCATATATTTTGTCCCACAGATGCTGAACTATTCATTATATAAAAGATACCGACTAAAGCAGTCATGATGTAAGTACAGGCCTTAGCATAAGTAATAAATACAGATAACTTGACCTATAATGAATTATAGAATATAATTATGTCTCCAAACTGATTATACTAACTCTTCCTGTTTGTACTTTTTCTTCTGCAATGAGTTGTTCCATATCTTTAGAGGATGAGATCAGATAACACAGATGTCTTTATTCAAACTTACTACTCTTTTCTCCTAGAGATTTTGTACTAGCTTTCCTTTTAATAACAGATGAATCTCTACTTTTATCATCTTTTTGAGTAATGCTATTTTCTATAAAGCAGATAACATCAATGTGTTTGTTTGTGATCATGTGGTTACTTACCTAGATCATCCTCATTCCCTTCACTTGTGCCATAATTTCTTAAGAATTCTGCAAAGGCTCCATTTTGATCAATCAATTCAGTATATGAACCAGCCTCAGTAATATGGCCATCATCCATTACTATGATCTTGTCACATTGTGGTAGAAATCCCACACCATGAGTCACTAAGATACGTACCTAACACATTTACTCTATGACAATAGTAACAATACAGTTAACAAACCTTCCCTTTCAACATTCCCTCTGGTCCAATAACTTTGTCAAAAATGTGTTTACCAACATGAGAGTCTACTGCAGACAAAGGATCATCAAGGAGATAGATGTCAGCTTCTTGATAGACAGCTCTGGCAAGACTGACACGTTGTTTCTGACCTCCACTAAGATTGATACCCTAAATAAAAGAATGACAAATGTACAGATAGGGAGACGCCTAACTTTCTCTCCTATCTCAGTCATATCTCCTCCCGATAAAATCTCAAGATCTGGTTCAAGAGCACAAGAATCAATAGTGTGGTCGTACAAAATATCATTATACAACTTTCCAAACAAAATGTTGTCTTTAATGGTAGCATTTTGAATCCAGGCTTGTTGAGGTATATATGCAACACGACCCTAATATACAATATAAATTACTATGTAAATACATGTACTAGTCTGAATACCCCACCCCTTCACTAAACAAAGGGGTGGGGTGGTATATATGCAATACAACCTTAATATACAATATAAATTATGATCTGTTATACAAGTACTGATTTACCTTCAATGTTACATGACCATTGAGTTTATCCATTTCTCCTAACAGAGCTGATATTAAAGATGACTTGCCTGCACCAACCTGCCCAACTACAGCTACCAATTCTCCAGGTTTAACAGTCAGATTAATGCTAAATGGAATAATTATAACAGTGCAATTAGTATGGTGATGAATGCTGTGTTTACTTTGAAAGAATAGGTTTTTCAGGAGTGTCCCATGTAAAAGATCCTTCTTTTATATCTACAGCTCCTTCACCACCTGACATAAAGGACATTATCACACAAATATAAACAACATTCTCTAACAGCTGCTAACATACCTATAACAGGTTCATCACTACGATCAACACTGTCTGGATCAAGTTCTTCCCCTTGTAAGAATTTTCTAAGACGATTCACAGACACATTGGCCTATAATACTCAACAATGATGGCAAGTAATGATCACTTTATATACTTGTACAATACTTGAAATTAACATCGGGAACATAGCAAATGGAAAACGAAGAATGTTAAAAAGAGAAAGAGCAACAAAAGCTTTCTCAGCAGTTAGTCTCTCATCAGGATTATGACGATTGACAAGAACATATGTAGCAAATGTAGCTAATGCCACCTTGAGAGAGAAAGAGAGTGTGTGTATGTGTGTAAATTGTACAATACTTACCATAAATGGAGCACAAAACCAAGTAAATGTTATACCAGCAACAAGAAAAACAGATGACCTCAAAACATGAACTTCTTCCTTCCTTGCATTCATAAGCAGTCGTTTAAAAGGATTTTCCCAAGCATACAACTTAATAACCTAAAAATAATAGAATATAATAATTCAAAGTATTATTAATATAGTAATACTTTAATCCCATTAAGTACTTCATTGACTAGTTTGATTCGTATATCTTTTTTAACCATCTGTTTCATTTGTAATCGTCTTACGAATGTAGCAACAATAGCATTGACAGGAATAAGAAGTAATGTGACTCCAAAACCAGCAAAAATGGATGGACCCATTGTTTTATACAGAAAAATTAGTGCCAAAACAATCTGAAGTGGTCCAGACCAAATTATATGTAAGTATGGTATAAGGTCCATAAACCGCTGAGCATCTACTGACATAAGATTAACAATCTCACCAACAGTACTGGTACGGCGAGCTTTGTTGCTTAATGACAGAGCCTGAGAGAGAGAGAGAGAGAGAGAAAGAGAGAGAGAGAGAGAGAGAGAGAGAGAGAGAGAGAGAGAGAGAGAGAGAGAGAGAGAGAGAGAGAGAGAGAGAGAGAGAGAGAGAGAGAGAGAGAGAGAGAGAGAGAGAGAGAGAGAGAGAGAGAGAGAGAGAGAGAGAGAGAGAGAGAGGGTATGTTAAAAATCCCTCTCTACAAACATTGTTTTTACCTTTTTATAGACAGCAGATATGACTCCAGTACGTATCCTCAAACCAACTAGGAAGCAACGATGAAAATATTGGTGTAAAATGAGAGATCTAGCTACAGAAACAACAAACATGAGAAGAGCATAAAAGTAGCCCTTCCATGCTGGCTCTGATGTATCTTGAACATATCGTATCATGAGCCTAAAATAAATAAGGCAATAAATAGGGTGTTATGAAAACTAGATGTTACCCTAAAATCAGAGGATTAGCAAATGTGAGTAGATCTTGTATAATTTTAAAAAATCCAGCTACAAAAAAAGTGAATCCATAAGCTTTAGCTAATGCTATCAAAAGTGATGGTCGTCTACGACTTCTCTTTACTTCTACATCACTAGTAGACTGATGAACAAAGGTTATACTAAAGAGAAAAACAAGATAATTGATGTAAAATAACTATCTACTTACCCAGCTCTTTTTACTTCCTTTTCCCATTCTTTCTGGAGTTTTGGAGCAACTATTCGTGACTTGTCTTCATAATTGAGGTCACAAAGGTCATCATAGGTCAGTGCTTTACGAAATCCTCTCCATATCAAACTAAAGACACAAGATAATAGAGATATTACACATAATACATTACTTACCTGTTCAACCACCACCAAGTAATTCGAGAAAAGAAAGGTGCTGACTCTTCAGGACATGGAGCTCTCTAAACAAAAACAACAACAAAAATTCTGAAGTGGAGATAAAAACAATTAATATAATATTTGTTTGTATTTGTTTTAAGATTAAAATAGGTATTTCCTAGCACAAATTTGTTAGCATCCTTTAATTAAACAATTGTTGTTTGTCTCAATCAAAATGTCTGACTATCAATACACAAAATAAACACAAACAAGTTGACAGATGATGTAACATGTAAACAACAGTTTATATAGGCATGTTAACTTGTCATTAATAGATAGTGTTAGCTTATCAACAGTTCCTCCTAGATGATTTTAGTGTGTGTTGTAAACTTTCTTCAGAAAGTGCATTGCAATTTTACTTTAAGTTGGTCCACATAAGTCATTTCTGTTATATGCATATAACTGATTTTGATAATACGTTTTCAAATAGCACAATGGGTAGAAACCCTCAAATACTAGGGCTGTGCTAAAGGTTCAAACCTTCGATTAAATTCGAAATTTTAAAACCTTCGACGCTTAAATTAACCTTCGACCTAGTTACCTAACCACACCCATCATAAGCAGTTAAGCACGTGGTTATTTTTGCGAAGCCGCTGGTGTTTCTCTCTCTCTATCCTTGATAGCAACTATACCAGTGCCTCAACAAGACAATAGATCAGATGTGTGGACCTGGTTTGTTAAGTGTGATGGGAGAAAGAAAGCCAAATGTAACCTTTGTGGAAAGGAGTTGGCATTTCATGGCGGAACGACTAATTTACGGGAGCACTTGTCAGCAAAACATCCTTTGGACTACAAGTACAAGAGAAAAGAGGATGGAAGTCAGAAGAAACTTGATGTGTACGCGAGGCATTGTTCCAAGGCGTGCCACAAAGTTATTACAGAGAAGATATTTGGCTTGATTATCCAAGACATGAGACCTGTGGCGATGGTTGAGGAACAAGGATTCAGGGATATGATGACGTACTTGGAGCCTGGTTATACAATCCCCAACAGAAAACAGTTCACTGCTCTCATCCAACACAAGCATGATTTGGCAAAGGAAGAACTGAAGCTGAAAATGAAAGAAAAAGCTATTGGGATGGTATTGACAACAGATATCTGGACTAGTGTGGCTATCAGACATGAGGTCAATTACTATTGTATTGTAATATATTACTATTACTTAGAAATTTTACCTATTGTATTATTATTACTATTACAAGTAAATTGCAATGTAACATATTACTATTACTTCAAAATATGTAATCGTTACTATTACTATTACTACTACTAAGATCTTACATCAAGCTTTTATTTATAAAGAGACATTACATTTAATATAAATACGCTTTTCAAAGACTGTGTCTGTAAGCTTGCAACACTCTGGCCAGAAAAATTTCCCAGCCATACTAAATAGCTTTTCAACTGGTGCAAAGGTTGCAGAGGAAGTAATGAAATTTTGCACGTTTACTTTCATTTTTGATCTATATAACCTATTACTTAGACATTTATTACTATTACTATTACATAGATTTTGGAAACATCAATTACTATTACCCCATGTCTGGTGGGTGTAGATGCTTATATGACTGTCACTGTTCATTACATCAATCCTGACTGGACCTTGAAAAATTTAGTTTTGGAGACTTCCTCTTTTCCAGAGAGACACTGGTATCAACATAGCCGAGAAGTTACAAGAATTAGCTCAAAGGTGGGAGATAAGTGAAAAAGTTGTATCTATCATTCATGATGAGGGAGCAAATATGGAACTGGCAATGGAAATTCTAGAGAAAGAGGTGAACTGGAAAAGCTTTAGCTGTTCTGCACATCGTCTTCAGCAGCTATGCTTAAGGCTGGTCTGAACGTAAGCAGTATTGACAGGCTTCTTGCAGCATCACGTAAACTCATTGCTCATTTTCATCATAGTGTACTGGCAACTGAAGCACTGAAGGAGAAGCAACAGCAGATGAATGTCAAAGAAAAGAAACTAGTAACTGCTTGTCAGACTCATTGGAACTCCTCATTTCAAATGCTTGATCATCTTCTGAAGCTGAAATGGCCAGTGATAGCTGTGCTATCAGATGAAAATGTAACAAAAAGAAGTGATTGCAGCCTTGATTTAAGAAGTGAGCAGTGGAGTTTGGCTGAAGAATTAGTCAAAATCCTTGAACCATTCAACATCGCAACAACTTTTCTTAGTTATGAAGAAAATGTTTCAGCCTCTTCGATCCTTCATGTTCTTTATGGGCTTCTTGATAACTTGAAAGGACTAGAAAGTGATGATGAAACAGATTCCGTGGCAATTTGCCAATTTAAAGAAGCTGTTAAACACATGCCAAATTAAGAGAAGATGGAAACTCGATGTTCTTGATGTTTTGTCCCCTTATTCTTAGCTCATCTCTCAATCCCGTTTCAAGCACTGTGTAGTACTCTCTAAACTGAAAGCTGATGAGCAAAAAGATCTGAAAGAATACATGGAAGCTCTTGATAACACACAAGGCTATGAAAGCTCACTTGAATCTACTCCAAAAAGGAAGAAGAGTGCTCTTGATGTCTTACTAGGCCCCAAAGAAGCAAGCACTGTGCCATCCACTATTTCTGAGCTTGATCAGTATTTTTCTGAAAATCCCGCTTTCCGTAATGATTCTCCATTATTGTGGTGGAAAGCAAAAGTAAGCGCTACCCGAAACTTGCTAAAGTAGCCAGAGTGCAACTATGGCTTTCAGCAATGTCAACTTAACCGCTGGACTAACAGTCACCAAATTAAGAAATTGTCTCAAACCAAAAAACATTGATGCACTAATTATTTGGAACAAGAATACTAGTAAATTTAATAGTTATACTCCCAGCCCACCCATGCCCTAATTTCCCACCCACGCACCTAATAAGCATGCGTGGGTGGACTAAGGTTTGAAGGTCAACAAGTGACCTTCGTCTCAGCCCTATCAAATACATTGAATTTAAAGTGTATCACACACACAGAGAGGGAGAGAGAGAGAGAGAGAGAGAGAGAGAGAGAGAGAGAGAGAGAAGAGAGAGAGAGAGAGAGAGAGAGAGAGAGAGAGAGAGAGAGAGAGAGAGAGAGAGAGAGAGAGAGAGAGAGAGAGAGAGAGAGAGAGAGAGAGAGAGAGAGAGAGAGAGAGAGAGAGAGAGACATAGGCTAAGGTGACTCTTGACTAAACAGAGAGAGGAATGTATATGTATAACAACTAAAATAGTTAAAATTAAATTAATTATTATATTATATTTACATCATCTTCCTCTCTGAAGAAACGGTAGTCTGCAGCTGACATACGTTCCGGTATAAAAGATAGGATCATTTGAACAACAAATATGAAAAATAAGAACACAAAAGTGGAGAAACGAAATTTGTCTTCAATGCCATTCTAAAGTGAAAATAAAATAATTAACCAAACAATAAATTCACTTACATCATCTTCAGCTATAAGTATTAATGCTCTCATCTTTATTGAACCATACATAACCAAACTGATCCACAATAAGATAATAATACCAGATGATCGAACACCCCCTCTTCCAATGGAATCCAACCAAAATGGCTGCTAATATCTAATGTACAATAAAGTCATATAATATACTATTATAATTACCATAGTGAGAGTGAGAATGATAGGAGAAACAAAAAAGTACTTTGGTACTGTTTTCCCTTCTATTGCCTCAACAATAGAGTAGATCATATCACAAACAAGCGGTAATAAAACGGCCACACATAATATCTATAATAATAAAAATAAATGATCAAATTTATCTAAAAAACAATTAAAAGAAATTACATCAAGGTGGTTTACAATTATAGTTACTAATAATACTGGTGTCTTATTAATAACTGGAAACAATACTTATATTTATTGTTAATTGTGTGTATCTAATATATCAATTATAGTAATATGGTGATCATAGGTTATATTCAAATATAAATGCAAGTTGACTTGGACTTGGATAAATAAATTTATGCTAAAATATTTAGTGATATAATTCCAATGACAATGAGCATGAAGTTATAATAACATAGATACTACAGTGATTACAAGTCATATAAATTAATAGTATAAAATAAAAGTTTTATTACTGTGAGTAGTAACTTGATATCTACTCACTCCTTCTATTGAATTAGAACCTCCCCTTTGTGAGAAGGGTCCAGCAAAAGGTCACAATTGTTTAAATTCAGTTGACCAATCAGATTTCACTACCCAGATTCTGGTTAGCATGGGCAGCAGGACATGGGATGTTGTTATAACTGTTATTTCCTTGGTAGTATCTTACTTGTATGAATGACACAGAAGCTGTTTGATGTTTGTAAACAAGGTGAGGCTGTTTAGTAACTCTATGTGTATAGGATCGCCTTATGAATTTATGTTATGTGTGAGTCTATTCTTCTAAGTTAATAAAGCATGTTAATCATTAAACATAGCCAATATGTACTGAAGTGCAAAATATTTGATTGCAAAATCTGCATGGCTTCCACATTTTTGTTTTCATAATTACATAAAGTTTTCATGTGACCTCTTCTAGACCCTTCTCAAACAGCAAGAAAGACATAATATCAACAATATTATATTATGCAAATATATATCTATGTCTATCCATCCATATATATATATAGATATGTATATATATATATATATATATATATATATATATATATATATATATATATATATAAACGCAACTTCTAATGAAAAAACAACAACACTAAAGATACTCTTAGTGTTAGACTCACATATTAAATAAATTCCCATAAGACAATCCTATACATATGCTATGTGGGATTATATCAGTTAATATGAGAGAAATTCCATAATTGCTCTAATAAAGAGGCACACCTTATCAATGCATAGCTATGTGGTTGTCTATGTGATCAGACTGATCTCCACAATCATTGTGACCTATCTATTTTCAAAGAGCCCACATACTTGGTACATTCTTGGTTGCCATAGTTACAGCTGAGTGTATACACACACAAAGCACAACATTACATAACATTGTTAACACACTACCAATATGGAGCAAAACTTACTATCTTAACTATATGGAGCCAACTAAATGGCAAAGAAGGTCTGTTTTTATCACTAAAAATGAAAGATAGTGCTGCAAAGAACCAGAATGACACACAAATAGCATAAAGGAGGGCAGTGTCTTGAAAACACAAGGAAAGATCCACATTGTCATGCCAGAAAATTCTACTTGAGTTCTCTCGACCTAGAGGTCTGTAGTCACTGTCATTGTGTCTCTAGAAAATAATAAATACCACTTTAACAAAAAATAATTACCTAAAACAATGGAAGATTACAAAAAAGTGATAACTACAATTAACAAGTGATAACTATAAACAATATAGTGTAATAATTAAAGAAACCATACCCAGAATACAGACTCTGGATAACAAAACTTGTCCAAACGATCAAGAGCCATTTTTCAGTGCATCATGATGTCCAGATATCGTGACGAATCCGTATAACTTCGTATTGTTTTACGTAGGAGGGGTCGTTTCAAAGTTTGCATTGAATTATGGCAAAAAACCGCTGAGCAAAAACTACTGACTTTCTGCACTGGTAATGTAAATTGCTGTCCAATCTTGATTAGTTTGAGTGTCAATGCTTGCTTTAGCATTAAGCAGTGCATAGCTATTATAGTAAGGCTATCTAAAAATGCAGCAAGTACTGCCATTATTATTTAGGTCTAAGTTTGCACCAGATTTAACTAACAGCTCAACCACATTGTGACAGCTAATATGAGTAGCCATCATAAGAGAAGTAATACCTCTTACATATCCTGAATGTTAAGATCTGCTTTATGCTGAAGCAACTTTCCAACTGCTATTTGAGGAAACCATTGAGTTAACAACACAAGCTATATGTAGTACTGTAATACGGTTATTGTGCTGCTATAAATTAGGATTAGCTCTACCATATAACATTTTGGTTGCAGGCAAACATTAATGTACTTTTAGACCATCATTAGCAGTACAATTGACATTATAGCTTTGTTCTTTATAAGTAGTAACTCAACTACTGCCTTATGACCAATCAAATTAAAACAGCTAGCATCAATCATGTATGTAACTCCTCTGATCTGATATCTTTATCATTTGGGTTCACATGTGCCTTTAGTAAAACTAACATTTTCTTTATGCCCACATTGAATTGTGCCACAAAATTAAGAGCTAAACATTTGTCTTTCATTTTAATATTCATATCAGCTAAGGATTGTGTTCTAATAAAGTAATGATAATATCAATATTGTGCCAATATCAGAGGTTCTTACTAGTAGTAATATTCATTTTTTAAATATTTACCAATACTTCAACATCAACTCCAAGGAGTTCTACCAACATCATAGAAAACACTAACCTTTGAACCTGAATGAAGATTATAAATAGGACTGCTTTTTCATTGTGTATTTATTATGTAACCACTAATGATAACAGTTGAACTAACTGTTGAAACATTTGGCGAATAAAATTTTTGTTTGGTGAATATTAAAAAAATGAATAATTACTACTGTTGTTGTTAAAGTTAAAGGGTATTATTGGTAGAATAGAAAATTAATGAATGTTCTTATTTGAAAAGTCTTTCTATAGCTATCCCAAGACAAATCATGACTCATTTATTCTCTTAGTATATATATAACTAGGGACAGCAAAGGTAATATCTCAGAATGAGGAGAAGCCTCACTTAATTGACCCTCTCTCAATATGTATGTGAGTTAATAAAACTGAACTTTTATTATGAAAAATGTACCTATAGCTAAAGAGTTTCCATACTCACTATCCATGCATGGATCTCCTAATTTCAAGACATCCAATTAAAATAATGGGGCACAGAGGATCTCCAAGTTAATTTACTTGCTTTAGTTGGTGTTCTACTATAGCTATGAAGTTTGCTAATGTAGTTGACTGTATCCAATCTTTCAAATGAGAGATGTACTCTTTAATACACATATGGATGTCCTCTTTGACACGATTTCTTTAAAAGATAATTGTATGACTAATTAATATTATAAGTTATTATGTCAGACTCCAGCAATAGCTCTGACTCATGTAAGACCAGTTAGTATACTATCTTAATTTTTTCATTGGATCAACAAGACTTAGTCATATCCATTAGGACAGTTTCAGTTAGTCTACAAATACCAATGTCCACAACCATCAGTTAATATATAACATCATTGGCAGGCTCTATGATTAGGACAACAATAGGAATGATGATATGCTATGAAACAAGCAATGTTAATAATTCTTGTGAACAAAACTATCACTAAATCTGGAAACATATTTAAATGAATCAAACACAAAACTACATCTGCATGTACTACTGGAAACATTTTTAAGTTCATAAACATTTTTGTAACATACAGTTAGAATTTTTAAAAAATTATAACTATAAAATTTGACTACTGAAATATCTTTATAGAAGTTTTTTGTCTCAAAACTTCCTCTTCTAAGACTATAGTAACATACACTGTGAATTAACTAAATAAAAAAATGTGGTTATTCCATAATGTCATAACTACAAAAATTGTATAAAAAATGGTAAATATAAGACAATTATATAAATTATATATTCCTCATTAAATAGAATTCCACATTAAAGTAACCCAGCGTCTTTTACCAACCCATAAAACACACCCTGTCGTTCCAACAATTTGTTGGGGGAATCAAATTCTACAATATGTCCATCATCTAGGACCATTATTCTAACATGAAAAGAAACAAATAAGATCTCACGACACAAGAAAACAGAGTAGTCCAACATTTCCACAGTAACGTGATCATAACAAAGTTACCTGTCATAATCCATAATGGTATTCAGTCGATGAGCAATAGTAAGAACAGTACAGTCAGCAAACTCTTTACGAATGGTTTTCTGAATTAGGTCATCAGTTTCTAAATCTACAGCAGCTGTAGCCTCATCCAGAACTAAGATCTTGGTCTTACGAAGTAAAGCTCGAGCAAGACATACTAACTGACGTTGACCAACACTAATGAATACTAATATATCATATCTGTGTATTAACTACAAATATAACCTTAGGTTCTCTCCTCCTTCAGCAACAGGATACTCTAATCCCTCTGGTAATCCTTGAACAAACTTACTCAGATGAGCAGTTTCTAAAGACCTCCAAATATCATCATCAGTAGTGGAACTGAATGGGTCTATATTCATACGCAGGGTTCCGGAGAACAGAACTGGGTCCTATAAAGAATTAATATGTCATCAAATCTGTAGCAACTTTATCAATTTACTACAAAAATGTGTAATATGCATTCAAACTATTTGTTGTACATTGAAGTACAAATTACAAACCTGAGGAATGATAGTGATATGAGAACGTAGGTCCGTTAGTCCATAAGTACCAATGTCCACACCATCAATTAATATAGTACCTTCAGCAGCTTCAATGATACGAAACAGAGCTAGTGTTAGAGATGATTTACCAGCTCCTGTACGACCAACAATACCAACCTGTGTAAGACTGATATTAGAATTACTGTAGTTTGAGTAATAATAATTGACCTTTTGACCTCCTGGTATATCACATGAAATGTCCTTCAAGACTAGGTCCAGTCCAGGACGATAACGTGTAGAGTAACGATCAAATTGAACTCTACCTTCAACTGGCCATTCTGAAGGTGGACGGTGGTCAGGAATTATATCAGCAGCCTACCATAATAGGAATAATCTATTAATAGTATAATTTATTATGACATCACTTCTGTTGGTATCTCAGAATATTCTTTAGTTCTCTCTACGGCTACAATATTAGTTTCTAATTCACTAGTCATCCTTACCATACAATTCAAAATTTGAGTGACCTATTATGAACAAAAATGGGTATAAATCCAAGACATTGTATCAAATAAAAAGCTATCATTGAAAATTTAGTAGAAAAGATACTTTGTATTTTTTGTAGCCAATTAATGGTTTGACTTCATAGCATATTTTAACCATAACTTTGCTATACGAATTGATATAGAATTAAGTTTGAATTTGATGTTTCTTTTATTGTTGTAGTTCTTGTGATGTATTCAAAAAGTGACTGACATTCTTTTCATGCATATCACTTCCTAAAGTAGTCATGGCACGATAATTATGATATTTGTAGTAGGTTTTTAAAACTATTGTATATACATTTCAGGCCCGTAGGAAGCACTTTTAGACCGGTCTGACCAAGGGGCGTGGTCAGGAGGTGTAGCAGTGGGTATTGCTTAATCATTATACAGCTAACAATTACAAATATATACCATTATACTTCTTGTGGTGGATTTGGTTGTTACTGTAATATGCATGTTTAATAATTGCTAAATTGTACACCAAAATTAGTACAAACTAAGACTTTACACGGAACGTGACAAACAGATAGGCAACAGCATATGTTTTCAGCGATGGTGATAAGGCACTGTCGGCTTTTACGTTTCTCTGCTGTGTGTGCTGATGAAAGCAACTCACTCACATCTCTTGTTGTCTGCGGAAGTGTGATAACGCTCTCCACAGCCCTTTTGTGCGTAGTACTCTTCTCATGACTCTTTACATTACCACTTGAAAGTTTCAGCTTGCTCGTCTTAAAAGCAGTAACACATGTGTGGCAGAAGGCTAGATCCCGGGAACAGTCATAATGCAGCCAACGCCACTTCCCAAACCACTGAGCCTGAAATGCTCTCTTAACAATTTTAGTTTTCCCAAACTCACGTTTTGGAAAATCAAATTGAAGGGGTTGTTTTGCACTGTTGTCGGGCCCAAAGTCAGGCAGCTGCCGTTCAGCCATTATAGCACAGCCGTGCAAGGTGCGAAATTGCCGCTATTGCACATGCGCAAATCAGCGACTAGCTGAAACTGGTCTCGTCCGCAGACTCCGGAACAGTCTGGGGACGAGCCTACCACCTCTGTGCTACACACCCCTGAGGGGGGTGGCCTGGCGATGAGGAGTGTGGCCTGGCGATGGGGCTAAAACCGGTCCGGCCATGGCCGGACCAGCCGGAGTGGGTGCTACGGCCCTGCATTTGCAGCAATACAATAGAAATGTTGACATAGTAAGTAAGAGATGTGTACTTTTAGTAACTTACTTGAAGAGCGTATGTAATAGAGAGTCCAACCAGACCAGGATTAATACGTCCAAATATTCCTCCATTGTTTCGTTGAAGAGCAGCAAACATTGCAGCAAAGAGGATAATCAAGTTACCAATGAATTCAAGACGAATGGCTAACCATCTAAAAGAACATTAATCATTAGTAAATTACTAATGTTATATTATATATGTACCTGTTAGCACAAATGCTAGGATAATATGAAATTTGATTGTAATCAACACGACTCTCTGATTGAACTATAAATTGATCTTGTTTACCATAAGCTCTAATACTAGAGGCACCATTAACACTCTCTTGAAAGTGAGAGTAAATAGGAGAACGAGTTGCAGACTCCAATCGTTTTAACTGTCTTGAAGTGGCAACATAAACTCTCTAAACAACACAACAATGATGACCTGTACAGTATCTATATACCTGTACAAAACTGTAAAACACAAAAAGTGGTATAATGGCTATTAGAAACCACGGAGAAACTATAGAAATAACAATCAATGTAGAGAAAATATTTAAAAATTTCATCAGAAAAGAACTCATTGATCTTGGTATAAGTACATCAAGGGTATAAATATCCTGTAAAATAGAAATTTAGATGAACTTGTAATTCCAAATGACTTGCTTTTGAGAAGCGGTTCAAGATACGTCCAAGAGGTGTCGTATCAAAAAAAGACATTGGAGAACGTAGTATATTATGTAACATCCCATCATGTACTTTTCTAGATCCAATCATTGAACCAAATGCTATAGAATATGAAGAACCTAACACCATTACAGCTTGAACAACACCCAAGATAGCGTAGACACCAAGATTAACACCACTATATAAGAGCAGAGAATAAATATACGTAATACCACCTGGATAGACTAGCTAACAGATTAGGTTCAATGTTAGGATTACTCTCTTGATTACTCCAGTGAGACAACCATATATTTTGTCCCACAGATGCTGAATTACTCATTATATATAATATACCGACTAAAGCAGTCATGATGTAAGTACAGGCCTTAGCATAAGTAATAAGTACTGATAACTTGACCTATAATGAATTATAGAATATAATTATGTCTCCAAATTGATTATACTAACTCTTCCTGTTTGTACTTTTTCTTCTGCAATGAGTTGTTCCATATCTTTAGAAGATGAGATCAGATAACACAGATGTCTTGATTCATACTTACTACTCTTTTCTTCTAAAGATTTTGTACTAGCTTTCCTTTTAATAACAGATGAACCTCTACTTTTATCATCTTTTTGAGTAATGCTATTTTCTATAAAGCAGATAACATCAATGTGTGTGTTTGTGATCATGTGGTTACTTGCCTAGATCATCCTCATTCCCTTCACATGTACCATAATTTCTTAAGAATTCTGCAAAGGCTCCATTTTGATCAATCAATTCAGTATATGAACCAGCCTCAGTAATATGGCCATCATCCATTACTATGATCTTGTCACATTGTGGTAGAAATCCCACACCATGAGTCACTAAGATACGTACCTAACACATTTACTCTATGACAATAGTAACAATACAGTTAACAAACCTTCCCTTTCAACATTCCCTCTGGTCCAATAACTTTGTCAAAAATGTGTTTACCAACATGAGAGTCTACTGCAGACAAAGGATCATCAAGGAGATAGATGTCAGCTTCTTGATAGACAGCTCTGGCAAGACTGACACGTTGTTTCTGACCTCCACTAAGATTGATACCCTAAATAAAAGAATGACAAATGTACAGATAGACAAACTTCTAACTTTCTCTCCTATCTCAGTCATATCTCCTCCCGGTAAAATCTCAAGATCTGGTTCAAGAGCACAAGAATCAATAGTTTGGTCGTACAAAATATCATTATACAACTTTCCAAACAAAATGTTGTCTTTGATGGTAGCATTTTGAATCCAGGCTTGTTGAGGTATATATGCAACACGTCCCTAATATACAATATAAATTACTATGTAAATACATGTATTAGTCTGAATACCCCACCCCTTCACTAAACAAAAGGGGTTGGGTGGTATATATGCAACTCCAACCTAATATATAATATAAATTATGATTTGTTATACAAGTACTGGTTTACCTTCAATGTTACATGACCATTGAGTTTATCCATTTCTCCTAACAGAGCTGATATTAAAGATGACTTGCCTGCACCAACCTGCCCAACTACAGCTACCAATTCTCCAGGTTTAACAGTCAGATTAATGCTAAATGGAATAATTACAACAGTGCAATTAGTATGGTGATGAATGCTGTGTTTACTTTGAAAGAATAGGTTTTCCAGGAGTGTCCCACGCAAAAGATCCTTCTTTTATATCTACAGCTCCTTCACCACCTGACATAAAGGACATTATCACACAAATATAAACAACATTCCCAGCTGCTAACATACCTATAACAGGTTCATCACTACGATCAACACTGTCTGGATCAAGTTCTTCCCCTTGTAAGAATTTTCTAAGACGATTCACAGACACATTGGCCTATAATACTCAACAATGATGGCAAGTAATGATCACTTTATATACCTGTACAATACTTGAAATTAACATCGGGAACATAGCAAATGGAAAACGAAGAATGTTAAAAAGAGAAAGAGCAACAAAAGCTTTCTCAGCAGTTAGTCTCTCATCAGGATTATGACGATTGACAAGAACATATGTAGCAAATGTAGCTAATGCCACCTAGAGAGAGATAGAGAGAGAGAGTGTGCGTGTGTATGTGTGTAAATTGTACAATACTTACCATAAATGGAGCACAAAACCAAGTAAATGTTATACCAGCAACAAGAAAAACAGATGACCTCAAAACATGAACTTCTTCCTTCCTTGCATTCATAAGCAGTCGTTTAAAAGGATTTTCCCAAGCATACAACTTAATAACCTAAAAATAATAGAATATAATAATTCAAAGTATTATTAATATAGTAATACTTTAATCCCATTAAGTACTTCATTGACTAGTTTGATTCGTATATCTTTTTTAACCATCTGTTTCATTTGTAATTGTCTTACAAATGTAGCGACAATAGCATTGACAGGAATAAGAAGTAATGTGACTCCAAAACCAGCAAAAATGGATGGGCCCATTGTTTTATACAGAAAAATTAGTGCCAAAACAATCTGAAGTGGTCCAGACCAAATTATATGTAAGTATGGTATAAGGTCCATAAACCGCTGAGCATCTACTGACATAAGGTTAACAATCTCACCAACAGTACTGGTACGGCGAGCTTTGTTGCTTAATGACAAAGTCTGTGAGTGATTGAGAGAGAGAGAGAGAGGGGGAGAGGGGTATGTAAAAGAAACCCTCTCTACAAACATTGTTTTTACCTTTTTATAGACAGCAGATATGACTCCAGTACGTATCCTCAAACCAACTAGGAAGCAACGATGAAAATATTGGTGTAAAATGAGAGATCTAGCTACAGAAACAACAAACATGAGAAGAGCATAAAAGTAGCCCTTCCATGCTGGCTCTGATGTATCTTGAACATATTGTATCATGAGCCTAAAAGAAATAAGGCAATAAATAGGGTGTTATGAAAACTAGATGTTACCCTAAAATCAGAGGATTAGCAAATGTGAGTAGATCTTGTATAATTTTAAAAAATCCAGCTACAAAAAAAGTGAATCCATAAGCTTTAGCTAATGCTATCAAAAGTGATGGTCGTCTACGACTTCTCTTTACTTCTACATCACTAGTAGGCTGATGAACAAAAGTTATACTAAAGAGAAAAACAAGATAATTGATGTAAAATAACTATCTACTTACCCAGCTCTTTTTACTTCCTTTTCCCATTCTTTCTGGAGTTTTGGAGCAACTATTTGTGACTTGTCTTCATAATTGAGGTCACAAAGGTCATCATAGGTCAGTGCTTTACGAAATCCTCTCCATATCAAACTAAAGACACAAGATAATAGAGATATTACACAAAGTGCATTGCTTACCTGTTCAACCACCACCAAGTAATTTGAGAAAAGAAAGGTGCTGACTCTTCAGGACATGGAGCTCTCTAAACAAAAACAAAAACAAAAATACTGAAGTGGAGATAAAAACAATTAATATAATATTTGTTCTTAATTGTTTTAGGATTAAAATAGGTATTTCCTAGCACAAATTTGCTAGCATCATTCAATTAAAAAGCACAAACAAGTTGACAGATCATGTAACATGTAAACAACAATAACAGTTTATATAGGCATGTTAATTTGTCATTAATAGATAGTGTTAGCTATCAATAGTTCCTAGATGATTTCAGTGTGTATTATAATATTTAAAGTGTTTTGCAATTATAAGTTTGTCCCCATAAGTCATTTCTGTATGCATAAAAATGATTTTGATAATATGTTTCCAAATAGCACAATGAGTAGCAACCCCCAAATGCATTGAATTAAAAGTATATCACACAGAGAGAGAGAGAGAGAGAGAGAGAGAGAGAGAGAGAGAGAGAGAGAGAGAGAGAGAGAGAGAGAGAGAGAGAGAGAGAGAGAGAGAGAGAGAGAGAGAGAGAGAGAGAGAGAGAGAGAGAGAGAGAGAGAGAGAGAGAGAGAGAGAGAGAGAGACATAGGCTAAGGTGATTCTTGACTAAACAGAGAGAGGAAAAATGTATATGTATAACAACTAAAATAGTTAAAATTAAATTAATTATTATATTATATTTACATCATCTTCCTCTCTGAAGAAACGGTAGTTCGCAGCTGACATACGTTCCGGTATAAATGATAGGATCATTTGAACAACAAATATGAAAAATACGAACACAAAAGTGGAGAAACGAAATTTGTCTTCAATGCCATTCTAAAGTGAAAATAAAATAACTAACAAAACAATAAATTCACTTACATCATCTTCAGCTATAAGTATTGATGCTCTCATTTTTATTGAACCATACATAACCAAACTGATCCACAATAAGATAATAATACCAGATGATCGAACACCCCTCTTCCAATGGAATCCGACCAAAATGGCTGCTAATATCTAGTGCACAATAAAGTCATATAACAAACAGTTATAATTACCATAGTGAGAGTGAGAATGATAGGAGAAACAAAAAAGTACTTTGGTACTGTTTTCCCTTCTATTGCCTCAACAATAGAGTAGATCATATCACAAACAAGCGGTAATAAAACAGCCACACATAATATCTATAGTAATAAAAATAAATGATCAAATTTACCTAAAAAATAATTAAAAGAAATTACATCAAGGTGGTTTACGATTAGAGTTACTAATAATAGTGGTGTCTTGTCTAATAATAGTGGTGATCTCCACAATCATTGTGACTTATCTATTTTCTGTACATCTTGTAGAACAAGCTAGAACATACAATACTAATCACGTGAATATAAATCTACAATATTTAATAAAAGAAAGAGCTCATGCACTTGGTACATTTTTGGTTGTCATAGCTAAAGCTGAGTGTATACACAAAGTACAACATTACATGACATTATTGTCATGTTAACACACCACCAATATGGAGCAAAACTTACTATCTTAACTATATGGAGCCAACTAAATGGCAAAGAAGGTCTGTTTTTATCACTAAAAATAAAAGATAGTGCTGCAAAGAACCAGAATGACACACAAATAGCATAAAGAAGGGCAGTGTCTTGAAAACACAAGGAAAGATCGACATTGTCATGCCAGAAAATTCTACTTGAGTTCTCTCGACCTAGAGGTCTGTAGTAACTGTCATTACGTCTCTAAAAGATAATAAATACCACTTTAACAAAAATAATTACCTAAAACAATGGAAGATTACAAACAAGTGATAAGTACAATTAACAAGTGATAACTATAAACAATATAGTGTAATAATTAAAGAAACCATACCCAGAATACAGACTCTGGATAACAAAGCTTGTCCAAACGATCAAGAGCCATTTTCAGTGCATCATGGTGTTCAGATATCGTGATGAATCCGTATAACTTCGTATTGTTTTACGTAGGAGGGGTCGTTTCAAAGTTTTCATTGAATTATGGCAAAAAACTACTGAGCAAAAACTACTGACACCATTTCATTAACCTCGCTGTGCGTGGGCGCATAGCGAGGGTACTGTAGTCTGTTTGTGTGTGTGTGTGTGTGTCTGTTACCAGAGTTTTTTTTTTTGAACTGCTATAACTTGGCAACCGAAGCATTGGCAGCTACCAACGTTTAGCAACGAATAGAAAAGCATGTGGACTTTACAACAGTAGTGTCAAGAACATCGTCAAGGAAAACAGAAGCTTAAAACTCGCAAAATAATTTTCAGGCTGCAGAGGTCAAGTGCCGTTTCTAGAAAAGTAAAAAACTTAACGTGGAGATTTTTTAGTATGTTGTAAACAATCTCAGAGGAATACGGATCAGCAAGACAGAAGGCCGTTGGTCGAAGTAATCGTTAGAAAAGTTCTGAAAAATGTTTTGTGGACTTGGAGCGAAGTAACGCATTCAGGAAACGTCTCCAAGCATTGAAAAGACTGCTACTAAGAGATAATATATCGATTTATATTTGTATCACGGGACGTTTCCAAAGAAGGTTTCATCTTCAAGTTACAATAAATTTTGTATATGAAATATTGATAGATTTTTTCAGGCTGCAGAGGTCAAGTACCGTTTCTCGAAAAGTAAAAAACTTAACGTGGAGATTTTTTAGTATGTTGTAAACAATCTCAGAGGAATACGGATCAGCAAGACAGAAGGCCGTTGGTCGAAGTAATCGTTAGAAAAGTTCTGAAAAAAGTTTTGTGGACTTGGAGCGAAGTAACGCATTCAGGAAACGTCTCCAAGCACTGAAAAGACTGCTACTAATAGATAATATATCGATTTATATTTGTACCACGGGACGTTTCCAAAGAAGGTTTCATCTTCAAGTTACAATAAATTTTGTATATGAAATATTGATAGATTTTAAAGGGTCATGTAAAGACTCAGAGAAACTTTTCATCACGAAAGTAGCACTTAATCTTGCTTGGGAATTGAATGATACTATCACTTATTCAGTTACTGCTTCACAAACATGGCAAAGCTAGAAATCAAGCAACAATTAATGAGCATATACAGAATGACAAAGCTTGCCATTTTATAACCACACCTTCTGGAATGTTAATAAATTTTCTTGCAATAACAACATCATAGCTGGGCCTAAGCTGGCATAGAATTTATAAATAACTTAGAATCTACAGCGAGGTTCGGCACTTTAGTGCCTTTCATTTTGATTACTGTGATGAAAAAAATAAAGAGTGCATCTGGTATACGTGACTAGACAATTAGTTCAGTTATGATAAGTAAGAATGAGCAATATAACCTTATATCCAATCTCCTTGCATCTCTGCAAAAACATAGTCTTGTTCTGAAATTCATAAGTAAAAAAAGATATCAAATAATATATAAAGACATCTGTTATTATATAGGCAACTTATCAGATTATTTAAATTTGCTAACAAAATCAATTACAGATTATATATGACAGGTAAGTAACACAAGCTTGATGAAGTGGTGTTGTAACATTGATCAATAACACCTACTGCATTTGGAATTTTGTGCCGCTATAAATTAGGATTAGCTCCAGCTTGTAAGAATAGCTCTACCATATAACATTTTGGTTGCAGGTAAACATTAATGTACTTTTACACCATCATTAGCAGTACAATTGACATTATAGCTTTGTTCTTTATAAGTAACTCAACTACTGCCTTATGACCAATCAAATTAAAACAGCTAGCGTCAATCATGTATGCAACTCCTCTGATCTGATATCTTTATCATCTGGGTTCACATGTGCCTTTAGTAAAACTAACATTTTCTTTATGCCCACGTTGTGCCACGAGGTTAAGAGCTAAACATTTGTCTTTCATTTTAATATTCATATCAGCTAATAAAGCATTGTGTAATTATAATATCAATATTATGCCAATGTCAGAGGTTGTTACTAAAAGGAGTGATTCCTATACCATCTTGAGCATTAGGATTAATTAATGCCGAGCTCAAGTAAAAACTGCACTGACGCAAGATTATGCAAAATAATAAATGTTGTTGTTAAAGTTAAAGGGTATTATTGGTAGAATAGAAAATAATTAATGAATGTTCTTATTTGAAAAGTCTTTCTATAGCTATCCCAAGACAAATCATGACTCATTTATTCTCTTAGTATATATATAACTAGGGACAGCAAAAGTAACATCTCAGAATGAGGAGAAGCCTCACTTAATTGACCCTCTCTCAATATGTATGTGAGTTAATAAAACTGAACTTTTATTATGAAAAATGTACCTACAGCTAAAGAGTTTCCATACTCACTATCCATGTATGGATCTCCTAATTTCAAGACATCCAATTGGAATAATAGGACACAGAGGATCTCCAAGTTAATTTACTTGCTTTAGTTGGTGTTCTACTATAGCTATGAAGTCTGCTAACTGTAATTGACTGTACCCAATCTTCCACATGAGAGGTCTACTCTTTATTACATGCATGCATGATAAATTGTTATTGCCATCTTTAATAACTCATAGCTCATAAAGCAGTAGTGAGGGTTTAACTGATCATCAAACTTGAGTGTAGTGTGAAGAAATATTGCTTAATCTCCACAATTTCTTCAAAGCTCTTTGAATATCAGAAACCAATTAAATTAGCAAATTTCATCTGGATCTCTGTCAGTACCAGTGAATGAACAATATTGTCTTGATGTGTTATAGTAACTTTAGGAGAAGAGGTAGGAAAAGAAATATAGAGAAAGCATCCAATTGTAATTGTACAGATATGGGAATACATTATCATGAACATATTATCTTTGAATTTTTCTTTTTATTTGCATCTGCATTAAAGTATTATACACCTTATACCAATGGCCAACTTGGATTATTCTCACTCTTTAACCAATATTCATAAAGTTCTACTTTCTTTCAATCCAAATTCCTTGAATGGTCAGCTTTAATTTTACATAACACATGAAGAGGTACTTTGATGAGTAGTATTATATATTCCAAAGGTGTACCAGTATCAGTTAATTAAGCCAGAAACTGGACAAGAGCACTTAAATCAAAACGAAAATTTGGCAAAAATGACCTATCTGACTGGTGTAATTAATAAAGTAATTTACACGATCTGGGTCTAGTAATGAAGATGCAACAGCTCCTCCTATAGCCATTTTGGTGTGGCTCGAGTTCGTCATTCTTGCATCATTGTTCATAGGTATAGCCCTATGACGTTAAGGGGAGTGGGATTTGAGGTTAGGGGCGCGTTTTTGTTCTTTCAAAAAACTATTACACACAGAGATCATGGTCAGATAAACTGAAGTGATGGATCACGAGGAAGATGATGCTCCTTCATCTAAGAAAATTAAGCTCACTACACCTGATGACTATGAAGAAAAGGACAAGTTACATCAATCCACAAAGCCCCCACCAAAATGTCCCGATTTCGTTGTGTCTAACTTAGAAAATTTTTATAAACCCAACCCACCCTTTCGACTACCAGTAGAAGTGGGATCATTCTCTTTTGACAGCCAGGGTCAGTTAGTGTTGGATAAAAGTGGATTGAGGTACTATTATCAACCACCAAAATTGGGTCTTGATTTGAAAGTAGGCTTTGACAAATTTAAACTAAGACTCAATCAAACACCAGACCTTACTAACATTCTCTCTTGGATCAGTCACCACTGGGACTGCTTCCTACCAAAGTTAAGAGGTCAAGGTTCAATTGATTGTCTTCCAAATGAATCAAGTGAAAACTCCACTCCAGCTCAACCCACCGAGAAATCAACTAGGTAAATGCTAAGCACATTTCTGTTTTGATCATTGTTCTCTATTAAGATTTCATTTGAGACCTGATAATTTGTTGACCAACTTCATTTGTTGGCGTGGATTAATGACCAAAATGTTATGCACACCCTATAACAAAGTGAGATACTCATATGTTATGTATGTGGACAACATACTAGTTGAGTTCAGATGAGCTCATTTCAATACTAATTTTAAGCCAGATTCAAAAAGGAAATAAATGAACTTTGTTATCTACAAAACTAAATTACTTATAACAACAGCCATCAATAATAGACAACATAGTATATACTTCAAGTATATATAATTGTGTTTACTTAATTTAGCAATTTTAAAACATTCAGATTTAAAGTATTAAGTTTATAGATCAATTTTTCCAATTCACGCCATTTAGCTTCATTTATTTGTGAAAATGAAACTTTAACAGGTGCAAATTTTAGCAATTATTACAGTACTTGCTAAACTCACTGTAATTAGTACAGAGTCTACAAACAACTAATAGTAGACTTAATGTATCAGTAGACTTAAGGTATTAGTAGAGTTAACGTATCAGTAGACTTAAAGGTATTAGTAGATTTAGGTATCAGTCAGTAGACTTAATGCATCAGTAGACTTAAGGTATTAGTAGATTTAGGTATCAGTAGACTTCATGTATCAGTAGACTTAAGGTATTAGTAGATTTAGGTATCAGTAGACTTAATGTATCAGTAAACTTAAGGTATTAGTAGATTTAGGTATCAGTAGACTTAATGTATTAGTACATTTAGGTGTCAGTAGACTTAATGTACCAGTAGACTTAAGGTATTAGTACATTTAGGTATTAGTAGATTTAATGTATCCAATACGGACCAGTAGACTTAATGTATGATCTCTCTATACAGCAAGAGCCATGGAAATTATTAGCAACACTAAATCATGGAACTATTTACTTACGAGAGTTGGAAACAGATGAGAAACGAGAAAGAGAAGCTAGCATGAGTTCACGAGAACAAGAGATGTGTTACTGGGGATACAAGTTTGAGGACTACATGACAAGGAAAGGTCAAACCTCCTCATTCCATATCAATGCTTTAGTTGTATTATCACTATAATACTGTAGATCCCCCAGGTACTTCTAGTGGTACATTAAAGGACACACCAGGAACAGTTAACTCACTTGAGGCATTTTGTACTGTTGTTAGAACTCGTTTGAATACTCACTCTCTAGTTATGGCTGGTGAAGTGGATTGTATTGATCATGTATGTTGTAACTATCTGTCTGTCTTGTTTCCCAACCTGCTCCTTTGATTGTCTCTTCTGTCTTTCTATCTGTCTGTCTCTTTATCCATCTTTATGTCTGTCTGCCTGTCTGTCTGTTTGTTTCTTTGTTTGCATGTCTGTCTGCCTGCTTGTCTGTCTGTCTGTCTGTTTGTTTCTTTGTCTGTCCATCTGTCTGTCTATTTGTTTGTCTCTCTATTTCTCTTATCTGTTGATCTTTCCGTTCTAATTAGATGTCTAGAGAAAAAGCTCCTCAAAGTTACATTGAATTAAAGACCAGTAGACATATATACACAGACAGAAATAAAGCAAGTTTCAAGAGGTACAGTATTTTACCAATAATAATTTACATTATATTATTATAATTACTATAGGTACAAACTCATGAAATGGTGGGCCCAGTCATTTTTAGTTGGAATTCCCAAAATCATATGTGGATTTCGAGATGATGATGGTATCGTCCATAATTTGCAAAATTTTAGAACTGTAGATATTCCTCGAGAATCTCAGGTACACTGTTGTTGACTATTATGTAATATAATGAGTCTAATGTATTTTTAGAATGATTTAAGTCTTTGGCAAGCCAATGTCTGTGTTAATTTTCTTGATGAATTACTTAAGTGGATTAGAGAGACAGTTGTTAAAGATGATCCAAAGTATGTTTTGTTAATTTTGTCAATAGTTGCTGAATACATCTTACATTCTTTAGAACTATGTACCTTATAGAATGGAAACAACCTTTCACACATATCACTGCAACCTGTCAATCTGCATCAACTGATATTTTTGTCCTACCAGACTGGTATTTACAAAAATGTCCCCCTCCTTCTTCCAACAAAACGGAGTCATCAGAAACATAAAGCTTTTTTTCCTCGCTTGCACTTTTTAATAATAATCATTACTTATTAGTTAATTAATCAAAAGAGGGGAGTTACTGGTAAGGTAATGAGATAGTTATTACGCTGATATTAGCAAAAGTCAGCAATATGGGAACTACACAGTCGTCTAAACATTGGGAATCTTATTCGCTTAACCCGCTAGATGAAGCACCTGTGTTTTGTTTTGACCCACATCAATCTTCAACAGGTCTAATTTTTACTCACAGCAATCAAAGAGTGACCTTCCCATCTAAAATGAGCAGCTTTAGAATTGCCATCTTTAATAAATCCTTGAAGACTGGTTTTATCAACCAAACTCTTTCTGTTCGACTTAAAATACAGTACAGAGACAGGTGTCGTGCTGTTATAGGTTTTGGTGAAGTGGGTGTGTCTGCTATGTCACCATCTTTTGAAGATTTTTATGTTTTTGATGTAACAGCAGGAAAAGTGTTTTTGAGTGGGAGAGAAGTGCCAAACGTGACACTTCCGCGCTTTCAAAGTGGGGACACAGTGGAATTACAAATAGATGTGAAAATGGGAATGTTAAAATATTTTGTCTGTAGCCCAAGTAAAGTCAATTTTTCATCTCTTTCTTTTAAATTGGACGGCAACATTCCAGCTGAAATTAATCCAATGGTAGGTGCGTTACAGACTGAACAAACAAATGTTATGTTTGATATACTTGAGGCAAAGGAGCTATCATCAATAGAGGAATCAATTCAATTTGATAAAACCACAAAATACGGGCCCATAGTTATTTCAGAGAATGGCTGTACTGTATCTCGAAATAATGTTAATAGTAACTGTTGTGTTGCTATTAATAAGATTCTACAATCTGGTCAGCATAGATGGAAGTTTAAAATCCTTTGTGACACTGGAGCATCAACTTGCCTAGGGCTTGCTACTTATCCTTTCACTATTCCATCTAGATATAGTAATAATCATAATCACCTCTATTGGTACGAAGGCTTCACATTATGGCGTTCCTACGGAGGTCTGTTGTATGCTCAAGGTCGTCAATTATCACAAAGCTTAGCATCGGTGGAGTGGCTAAAGGATGAAAACCCTATTATAGAACTTGTTTTAGATTTAACAGCTGGGACATTGGAAATTATATTAAATGGAAGATCACAGGGTATAGCTTTTGAGTCCATTAAACCACCAGTACAACCTATAGTTGTATTTTATGCTGGCTATGAGAAGAAGATTCAGCTATTAAACTTTCATTCAGAGGATGTATCGAGTAGTCCAATAATTCTTAAACTTCCTAAGGAACCAGCCTCAAAACAAAGATTAATTAAACCATCATTTGATGCTAAGACTGTTCATGGTCTTCTCACAATTTCTCCTGATGGGATGACACTAACACGAGACCAAAATCAAAGTGGTAATGCTTATTGTCTACTAAATAAGATCTGTACGAGTGGTGTGTATCGATGGTCTTTTCTGATAAAGAATGACCAAGGTGCTAGCTTGTGTTTAGGAATAACAACTGAGCCAGTTCATCTACCTGCCAATGACAACATTTACGCTTCAAAGAGTATGCATTTGTATCGATCTTATCAGGGGAAACTCTATCGAAATGGAAAGGAATTATCAAAATGCATCAGTGAGTTTTGGATGACTAATACTGTGGTTGAAATTGTCTTGGATATGGAGAATGGTGTATTACAGTTCATTGTTAACAATGAAAACCAAGGAGTTGCTTTTGCTGGATTGCATGATACATATCGACCAATTGTAGCTTTGTATGCAAGCATGACAAAATGTGTATACCTTCAAAAATTTGAACACATTCCAGCAAAAATAACACCATTGACTTTTTCCAATAGTCTGAATGACCCTACCAGCTCTAGTAGTGATGTTAAAAATGATAGTGGTTTGTCCATTTGTGGAAATATTGATGATATTCCTGAAAAATCTGATACTTGTTTTGTTTGCAGTGTCACGAACAATAATGTCATTCTGTTGCCCTGCAAGCACGTCATTGTTTGTGCTGCACATGCTGTTGTTGGTGAACAATGTATGGTATGTGAACGGACTATAAAAGGAATTTGGAATGTGTTCTGAGTGTAGTATATAATGGTGTATGTTCTTTATTACTTTTGATAATGAAAGGAGGTGGGGCTTTATACCACGCTAAGCTACGCCCAGTAGTAATTAAAACACTCGTTCTGTAGTAACCGGTCATTTCTAAAATGATGTCAACTCCTATAAGGCGCTCTAGATCTATAACAAAGAAAGACAAAGACATATGTTCTCCAGCAAAGACTCTCGCTAATCCGGACTTGTTATCAAATTTGTGCGTGGATTTCATATTACGTTCGACAGATGTAGCAGGCAAAGCTGCACTCCATCTACCACGAGTTTATGCTCAATATCTTCTCTGTTTAGCTCTGAAAAGACTCAGAGAAGGAACACTTCCTAGCACTAGTGTATTACATCAACTCATTGCAAGTTGGCCATATTCAGAATTGTCATTTGAGTTTCGGTCAAATCCCATTGTCATCAAAAATCTTGGTTCTTTGCAGCCTGTAGTGCAAACTTGGAGTTTTGGTTGTATAGAACCTCATGTTTATTATGGTATCCATGGTGTCTCTAAATCACGCTACAGTAACTGTGGAAGGGAAATAGCTGTGGGATTATTCAATCATGTTTATTATCATGATCGTTTTGGCAGCAATGGAAAGTTATCAATTCACTCAGTAGATCTGTCGGACTTTGAGCAGTTCTCCTCAGAACCTGGAAGAAGTTTCTTGAGCTTAGACACAGGTACAGATGTTTTAAAGCTTCAATGCTTTGTAACGTGTAGTAAACTATGATACTCTAGTAGTGATCAAACAAGGATGTCCTTTGATCTCTAAGTATGCTATGGTAACTGCTGAGTAGGCAGTTTATATAAGGATTGATCCTATACCTTTATAATATGTATAGGTTAATATCCCATTTTATGAGTTATCCATATATGTTGTGCTGCTTTGTGTGTGCTACAAAGGCAGAGAGGTGATCAGTGCATGATAACCTGATAACTAACTGTCATGTCTGGTCACATTGGTGTCATTTAACTGAGATTTATAAGACAGTCTCAATTTTTGCAACACAATCTCCTCAAATTTTGACTCTGAGTAGATTAATTTATTATGTCCTATTATTACTTAACATGACATCAATCATGATATCCTTAGTCTTCTTTAGTACACTATGGGATACTGTCTATATAATTGTGTTTACATAGATAATTTATTGCCTTTGAGTGTTTACTTTTAGTCAAATCAACACATGTTTTGTTGCCTAAACTATCTCTTCCTATACATGTTCAATATAATGTTGACAGTAGAGTGTTGACGAATATTCTATTTTGAATAACTGCAGCGTGCCATACTTAGACAAATGACAATTAAAACGCCTTACTTGCTGTTTAGATATACATGTCATATACCATTGTATTACTATAATTACATTTTCCTACATTGCAATTATTGAATTTTCCCCTTTCCGCAGAATCAGCCACAGCACCATTCTATCAACTCATCTGGGGTGAATTCCCAGGAAGGGATGCATATGAGTGTCTCTCACCTGATGGCTTTTTATTTTATCGAACTAAGAAACCAACACTTCAAAAATATCCAGACAAAATACCAGTAAAAGTATATGTTAGCTTTAAGTTTACAAGTGAAGGACACATTGAAGAATTCAACAAAGCATCCAAGTTACAATCAAGGTACAAACTCTATCTGAAGTCATTAGATTTAGGCTCCATGAAAATTTCTCATTCTGAATCAAAACAACTTGATCTATTGGATACATCTGAGCTGGAGACACTCATCACTTCATCCAGAAACAGTTTTAGCAATTCAACCTTAGCAAAAATTTCATGTTTATGGGTATTGCAAGATAAAACTGCTACTACTGATCTTGTACGACAAGCATTGAAACTATCGGGCAACCTCAAGATACTTTTTGTATCACTTTCCTTGGAGTCTTGTTCTTCTGTTCTGGAGGTTATTGCAGAGTGTTCTACAGGCCGCCACAGTCTCCAAGCTCTTGGTCTGCTAGGTGGTGAAACAAAAAATGGCTACATTTTGCTTACAAAATGTTTAAAGAATTTATGTTCCAGTTTGCAGTATCTTCAACTCTATGATTGGACTCCGAGCACTATACCTCTCGAGTCTGTCAGTGTCTGCCATAACCTTCGTGTTTTATCAATTGTGGTCGGTTGTTCTCATATTTTCACTGCTGCCAAATCTCACTCTGTTGGTGAATTTTTTGAAACACTGGGCAACCTTGAAAAACTTGAGTTTATAGAAATAGGTGAGCAGGTGGATCTACAAGCCCCTGATCTTGTTCGTATACAATCAACTCTTAGAAATTCCTTGCCGCTGTTAGAACATTGCCACTTACACTTCAACTATATCAGCCTCATGAGAGCTGATTTAGACAACAAATTCAATGAGCCTATCTTTCAATTAATACGATCATTCTTTATGATGATGGGACGAGGGACATCGCTACTTTACCGTCAGTCTGAGAATTTTCACTTAACACTTAAAAGTCCTGCATTGGCTCTGACAAGGAGATGGTTGAACGACACAAGGCATAAAGTGTGTTACAAGATTGGAGCTGAAGTCAATCCAATTAGCAGTTTAGCCCATTTGAGAACACTTGGTATGTGTACTTAGTATAACATTGTGACAATATTGTTAATATAATGTATAAATCACTGAAATTCTTATAATTTTGACTAAATATTGACTTTTTGTCTCTATTTTTTCAATGAGAATAATATAATAATTCTATAATGCTTATGTGGTTGAGATGATTTTAATAACTGATTAGAACTGGATGAAACGATGCAGCGCTCAGCAAATTAAAAAGATACTCTTCTCAGTTCTGAGCACTACAAATTATGGCATGTGGTATTATTTCTTGGGGATTAGAGGCCTGACCTTTGGCAATTGCTATAAATATGATATTCTTGATATCCTGTTGACAAGTATTCAACCATTCATCTTGTGCAACAAAACTACAATCTCCAATTTGAAATTTATGCACAATCTGTCCAGTTGAAGTAGTGACAATAAAACAATGTCCATCATCTCTTGTGTTATCAACTAAAATTGTATAGATAACACCGATAGCAATACACCTCAGTTCTTGATGGAAAGTTGAACTAAAGTCTGAGACCAGTTCCATCGAGTCTAAATCCCATATTGTGCTATCATTCACTACGAGATAGTATCCATTCGAGGAAAGTTTCATGGAAGAACCTATCTTCATCAAGTTTTTCTGAGGTTCACCATGACAGAGTATCTTTAATAGAACAAGGGTATTATCCAATTGACTATATTGAAAGATAATTAGCACTTGACCCACAAGCAAAACAATACAGTGGTAATTACAAGGTAGGTGAGGATCACCCACAGTGTGTCCTGGCTTTGGGAAGACAGTGACCTCTTGAAGAGATGGCTTGACTTCCATTGGAATAATCAAACTGGACACACTTAAATCTAGTGTTTCTATCTGGGCTTTGACTTCTGTAGATATTAAATTAACAAAGAAACCTTCCCAACGAAGTCGATCAATTCGAGCTCTATCAACCACAACAATATGACTACAAGTAGTACATCCAGCAACTTTCATTCGACTTTGGCTAAATTCATTGATGACATTTTCCCACATTTGTAGTTGGGCTTCAGCACTATTGCACAGAGATAATTTACACCATATATATTGATCTGTTAGGATTGTAATACAATGCTTTGAATAACAGCTCCATAATATAGACTTTATGTTAGATTGTAGAGGATAAGCTCCAAGCATTATTAATTGATCTCCTTGCTCATTAAACACCAGTCTCTGTATTTCGGGGTTCGTGCCTTGTTTGATGTAAAGAAAACATCCCTTCCCAATGAATTCGATATTAGTATTTGTCTTTCTTGATGAACGGGTTATCTCTTTTATAACAAGTTTCTTCATGCTATTCTCACAGCAGATTGCTTTAATCTGAGCACACTGGCCTTGAAAACGTAGTACTAAATGCATTAAAGAAGGAAATGAGGAAATAAGACGCTGTATAAGTGACCTCGGTAGCCTTGTTTGGTCCATCCAGTAAGCAGTACATTGTTGAATTGAAGAGTACCAACGCGAAGACACTCGTAGACATTTCACAATGTCTGACAGAGATAAGTAGGAGAGAATCCTACAAATTGTTTCTGTAGGAAGTAATGAAATAAAGTCTACAGCATCGAAAACAACATCTAAACGTCGCTTCTTTGCTACGGCCATCGTTACCCACGTGATTACACGTGCATGAAATATCCGTAGATATACGAATGACAGCCACTCCCCTGTTAAGATGGAGCATTGTTCTGCAGCTCAAAGTAGCAACATTGACAAAATATGCCACCTTTTTATTCAATGTAGCCACCAAGAACAGCTACAACTTCTGGAAAAACTACCAACCCTTATTTATAGAGACTTCATATGTTGTTTACCCTCACTAGCTTTATGTCTCGTTCTAAAGTACTTAACGATATCAGATGTCCTTATTTGCATGAAAGTCTGTCGGAAGTGGTACACAACTATTCAATCTTGTGATCCCTACTGGAGATGGGTGTGTCTGTCATCTGGTTTGACCCCACCTGTCATTAAAGACTACCTTGCTCAACAATGCTATTCATCAAAAATGCATCTTGGACTAACATTACAGGCATATATTCATAAAATGAAGCAAATATTTGCTCATTGTACAGCATATACTCACAGAACAAGTGATACAGTTTTAAAAATGGCTTTTGAGGACAACTATGGAAACAACTTAGCATGCATTCAAAAATCTAATGAAATTCTATTTATCTACTATAACTCAGCCAATGATCAAGCATTGAAATCTTTTGGATTGTCAGAACAATATCGTATCATTTGGGCTACTAGAACAAAGAGGTATATACTCTTCACAACAGACTCTGCAGACTGGGGTCAAATACACTGTTGTGATGGACAGACACAACTATGGGTTGACAGTGAAATTGTGACTCCATATGCCAAACTGTCAGCTTGTTCATTATGTGGACTAATTGTTGAAGCTCAACAACAACCCAGTATTAAATCTCCTTTGACTTGGATGATGCAGTTTGTTTTATTAGAACCAACAAGTATTGCAGTACAAAGAGTGACTCATTATGCTCAAGTAAAAGATCTAATAGCATTGGAAAGTGATTATGTTCCTATACAGTCAATAGCACTACTTAAAAAGCCTGATTCCCATACTAACAACAGTATGGGATTCTGTCTCGAGCATTATCTTCTTATAAAGCTTGGTGGAGGTGTAATCATGTTTACTTATCAACAATCCAGGAACAGTCGATCAGAGAACGATCTCTCTAGTGACATACAGTTTATTAGCATCTTTGCCCCAGGAGGTGAAGTAAACCATTTGAACTCTCTCATCAGTTTAGGAGATAAATTTTGTTTGTCTTGTGATGGAATTTTACTTGCTCTGATTCATTCAAATATACTGTATGTATGGAATATCCAGCAGAATCTATTGGTATCGGAAATAAATCTCTCTATACATAACTCCTTCAATCAAGAAAGCAGTCGATACTCTCTTCTTGCAGTAGGTCACCTGTGTGCCATCATTCAATTAACACATTATAATACAAGCAAGCTTCTTATTTTGAGTATTTTTAATGGAGTATTGTTGTGCTCATTAAATTGTAATAGTGTGCAGGCATTTGCTGGTCCTGTTAGTCAGGATTGGCTGAACAATTTAGATGTGTCATTTGATTGCATTGTTTTTCCATTTCAAAAGGAACCGTTGCTTGGTATAACTTGTGGAGATAAATAGTTATTATAAAATAGTTATTGTAATAACAACTTTACAGATATTCATGATGAATAGACTATAGATCATGTGACTCCACCCTAGTGTAGTAACACCCACTAGCACAGAGAAGTACGAACTGTTGCTATTACAATGAAGGACTATTTGCTCAAACGTCTGATCCTTTTGGTCTTATTGATATGGAGAACTGCTGGTAGTAGCCACACTTGTGGTAATATTTTTGAAGATGGTTAGTGAGCACCAGAACTATTATAAATTTAATAATATTGTTTTTCTAACTGAAATATGTTATGTATTGAGCTTAACCAAGATTTACAGTTGGTAATAAATATACCATAATATTGTCCTATATGCTATAATTATGTACAAAGTCATACTTTGTGCTTGGAAGAGGGAGTTGTGTAATATCGTCCCCAGACACCCTGTCCAAATGTCAGGGAGTCTGGGATGAGACAGGAGTCACCAATTGGTGTATGTGCAAGACTATTGTCTCAAGTCTTTGTAGGTAGGATTGTAAGTTGGGAGTAGAGTGTAGTAATGTAGTATAAAGGAGAAACAAGAAAAGTTGTAAAGTATATTGTTCTGTCAACTCTTGGAGTCAACAATATTAACGAAAAAGCTGGTTGAATAGAGACGTTATGCCAGTCAGTTGTTGATTCATTCATTGTATGTGTACAGACACCTTATTGCTTAAAAAGGAGATATAATGTTTCAGAACAAAACCACTCAGTAATCGTGTCGATAGAATTCATCTATTAGCCTCCATTATGTTGTCACAATGTTTATACACTGTGAACTTCATAATCAATTAATATTATAGATTGTTTGTTTATTTTCATATAGAAGCACGTTGTCTTGAGTTAATGTTAGAGGAACCATCATTATGCGACCAATCAAACAAAAACCAAAATTCAGTCATACCAACAGAACTCTCTATAGATCCTAATTCGACAATACTTGGAAAGACTAGTCGCCTTCAAGCTAATGTTAACATAACAGTTGAATCAATTTATTACTTATTCTGTTACACAAGATTATTTCCAAAGTTTCCTCTCCCTATTCCCTTCTATATTGGCTGTCAATATAATGTGTCAATGGCGGAGGTCAATCACACGTGGGAATTTGCTGGCAAGACCACAATTTATGCCTTTACTTATGATGGAAATTCAACTTATGGATGTGACTATAAGGAGACCATCATAGGAAGTAAGTGATCATGTATGATGTTTGTCTTGATTTCTTGTATTTAGCTGAAGACTATAATTTGGAGGTAAAATTACGTTTATATCAAGAAAATCATAACAGGAATAAAGATTTTTCAGTTGGAAATATTACTTTTCGTGTCCATACAAAGTACAACACTAGTGCATCACCAAGACATTATCTACAGGGTGGTGCTAGAGATGAGGGTGCTGGTCAAGATGGCTCCCACAGTTACAGTGGCTCAAGTGGAGAATCAGGTAGTAGTGATGGCAAAACTTCCAACAAAACTACAATGTTTGAGTACCACTTCTATTTTCCCAATAATTCTAAGACTTGTCAAGACAACAAGTCTAACTTCTCTTTAGACCAATATTATCCAAACGAAACTAATTATAGTGTTTTTGTAGAAGTTATAAGAAATGAAAGTACTAAAGGTAGTTCTAAATTGAGTATTGGAAATGCAACACAGTCCTTTACTGTATTAGGTATGAGATATACATGATAACTCAACATGTGACTTAATTATATAGAACCTGTTCGTCATCCTAATTTAAATCTTGTCAATGAAAAAAACTATGTTGGAGAAACCATCTATGTACGTGTCTCAGCACAGGGAAGGTATGCTCCTTTAATTCTTAAATCAAATTAATTTGGTTCTTTAGTTTTCCCATTAAAGTTAAATGGGAGTTGACACTTCTAACTAACAATACTCAACATATAATTTATTGTCGTAGTTATGATACTGTGTTAGATGATAAAACAAACAACAGTTATCAATTCACTTGTCTTTTTGACGTAAGCGGAGAATATCAATTTAATGCATCATTCAAGAACAATGTCAGTCAAGAATATAGGACTTATAATTTTGAAATCGAACAGCGTAAGTTTTAAATAGTTGCTGAATTAATTATTAATGCTTGTGTAAACCATTTTTAAAATTTTTCTTTATTGTTAATAGTATACATCTACCTACACAAATTCCTTATTTTCTATCACAGTATATCAATTAATACATGCATCTGCCTCAAACAGTATCAGAAACATTAGTCACCACTCACTACATATTACAGACATATATTCTACCAGTATGAAACAGTATGTAATTGGCATTATTTTACCAGTATGAAAACAGTATGTAATTGTCATTTTATCTTTTTTTTATTTAGCTTCACCAGTCAATGTTATTGCTACGAGTACAACAGCAATTGCTATTCTTATTGTCTTCCTGGTTATTGTAGTTATTTGTATTGTACTAATTGCTAGTTATATCCCTTACCGACGCTTCAAACACAAGACAACAGAGACTGCTAATTTCAGTTTCATTGATTTACAAAAGCCATCTCGATGGGAGAGATTCAAATTTCAAGTGGAAAAATTTAAAGATAGAATTGCTAAGAAGAGAGGAAGAGTAGGACTAGTGAATTATCGCAACAGATATGACGAGGAAACTTTGGACAGCTTTTATGGATCGTTAAATCCTTTTGCTGCCCACGAATCTTTATAGTGTTCATACGATAGAATCACATCTCAATAACTATCTTATGTTTTATAATTATATGTGTGTGTGTTGATCGAAACCAATAATTGATATATTAATATTATGTTCCACACAAAAATTGTGTGTCTCACATGTCCTTTTTCGGTATAATCATCGATTGCTTTGCACATTTTTTGTATAAGGTTGTTCAAATAAGTTTGTCTGCAATAGACAACCTGTTTTATTTGACTGTTTTATTTGACTCAAGTAATGTACTGTTATGCACATTTCCATAGACATACTGCAATAGTACCTGCAAAGAACATGTACATCATGTTCTTAACTTCATGAGTTACTTCAAACCCATAACCCTCCCCTACCACTGCATGCCATGATGCACCAAATTTTTTGTCCATTGTTTCTTTAATCATCTTGGCAGCTGCCTAACAGATGTGGGTGAGTGAATGAGGAAGAAAATGTGAACTTCCATTTATATGCATTACATGTAGCCATGGATAGGTAATATAATTTATGTTATTATTAAACGCATCAATTTCAGGTTTTACAAGGCAATGTGTGATAAGCACTACTTTGTAAAGGAGACTTTTATGCTCAAGATATCCATCTACTTTATAAAGCAGTGCATATCAAACACTGTCTTATAAACCCAGAGATTAATGACAAATGTATAATACACACTCACTTCATTAGAATTGGCATGTTTTTCACAAGCTGTTACACACAGCTCCATTGCTTCTATTCTCATTTCTTCATTCATATCTGAAAACTAAAATAATTTTTAAAAAATAAAATAGTGTCATTTTTATTTAGTTTTCTGCCTACCTTGACAAGTGGATAGTTGTGGAGTTTGCGATAGTCATATCCACTTGTTCCTCCCTCCCCTCCAGCTGTTCCTCCGGTAGTTGCAACACCCTCTGTTCCTCCTTCTTCAGTCATAATGTGTTCTAAAAGCAAACATTACAACATTATGTGATAGATAGAGACATCGATAAACTATCCTACTAGTGAACTCACTCTCTTTTAGAGCCCGAAGCAATATATTTAGTGGTTACTATGGTAACAAGTCAATTTCAAAAAGTTTGGGATGACTAGCGTGTAAAAATTTACTACAAAAATAGGTCAAAAAATGGCTACCAGAGAAGATAATCTCTCTGAATCTGAAGACGAAGAAGAGGAAACAATTGGTAGTCCTAAATTATCTGTAAAATACTGGATTGCTATAATAATAATGGAGATTGAATGTTGTTATTAATTTTATTAATAATCTCTTGTAGCATCATTTTATATATATAATTTATATTATCACCAAATGTTTTGCATTGTTTTATCTCATAGATCAAACTGATCTTTCCCCTGAACTTCTTGAAAAGAAACACATTTGGAAGAGGTAGTGTACACATTATAATATAAAATATTAACACGCACATACACACCGAAGTAAACAGATTCACCTCAAATCTCAATTGATTACTGCTGACTCACCAGACGTGAGATCTTGGAAATCTGGACGAGATCTATTTGCTAATCTAAATTATGTTGGTGGAGTTGATATATCATTTGTGAAAGGAACAGAACAAGCTTGTGCCATGCTTACCATTTTGAGCTTCCCAGATCTCCAAGTAACCCACCATTATAAAACCACACGTAAGCATATTCTTTTTCTATAGGTTCTCCATGTCAGTAAAGCTATGGTCACTATGACAGAGCCTTATATACCAGGATTTTTAGCATTTCGTGAAGTAGGCTTTCTTATGGATCGATTAAAGGAAGTTGTAAGGGAAAAACCAGAACTCGTGCCACAGGTAAAGTAGAAACATACAGTAATCTTCTAATGATGAGGTGTCTCCTTTATTAGGTAATATTAGTAGATGGTAATGGAATATTACATCCAGCTGGTATGACTGATATTTATATGCTTACTATTATTACTCCTTCTTTAGGTCTTGGTTTAGCCAGCCATCTTGGGGTTCTCTCTGGTATTCCATGTATTGGTGTAGCTAAGAAATTGTTCAATGTAGATGGGTTATCAAAGAGTCCTGAATTTAAGTACAAGGTGATTACTATAATTAGAAGATTATTTATTTTAGATTTTGTCACTTTAGGTAAGCAAACTGTTGAAGAAAGGTGACTATTTTGATTTGAGAGGAGATTCTGGAAAAATTTTGGGAAGGGTAACAGTTTATTAGCAACAACTATATCTATATGATATGATAATTTATGTAGGCTATTAGGACATCAGATGATGCTTCTAATCCTGTTTTTGTATCAATTGGTCATAAACTCTCTTTAGAGACTGCAACAAAATTAGTGTTGGAATGTTCTCATAAAAGAATCCCAGAACCGACAAGAAAGGTACATGTGCGTCCCTCTTCTTGTGGTAACATTATAGCTTTGTAATGTCAGGCTGACTTATTGTCAAGAGATGAACTCCGCCCTAAACCTAAAAAGAAGTGAACTATTTCATACTTTGTTTTTAAATCAAAGATATTCACATCCATATATACATATATATATATATATTTTTTTTTAATAAATTATTTTTGTGTGAAAATTTTTATGGAATATTTATAATTGTGTTATTAACAACAGTGATATTACAAATTGAAAATGAAACAACAAACAAAACAAGATCAATCTTCTTTAGGTTTCTCGGGAGGAGGACCACATGGTTGAAGCATTTTCTATACAACAACAACAATCATTAAATATCCTTATTATGAGATTATTCACATTACCTGAATAAAATTAAATTTAATTCGTGCTTTAGATTCATTTTCTGCTATAGCAAAGAATTCTAACAAATGATGATGGCCAATATAAGAAGCAAACGAGTCACGATGTTGATTAACAACCCACTCACTAGTAACAAATTAGAACAAGTCATTTGTTGCCATGGTGCAGTTTATGAAACACACAAATAATACAGAATTGAGTTACTGACTTACATATGTAACATGTGTAGCTAATATTGGAACATGTTGCTAAAAATAGTAACAGTGTTGTGCTATTTTTAGAACAAGGCTAGTTATTACATAACATGTTGACAGTTGACAGAACAGGTTAGTGGGCAATATTATATACTTTGAAGTTAATATAATCTTCTAAGGAAGCTGACTAAACTACATGTCAGTAATGTTAACATGTGCAAAGTAATCATTTTTAGCAGTCATGATTATTACTTTAAAATGCATCTAGTAAATAGTAAATGCCTCATAATTAATTGATTTGCATTACTCACTACTAAAATAATTTATAAACTATTCCACTTTTGTCATAACTAACATACAGAAACAGTTAAACAAAATGGATCACATTGTATATAACTTAAACAATATTGTGATATAAATGAACTTACTATTTTGTCATGTCAGCATGACCAGTACCGACATATTTTGATTGTACTGTTTATTAGAAATAAAACTCTAACATGCAGATATTATATTATTACTTACAGTGTTCAAGTTGACTGTGTATGTTATATCGTTCAGCCTAGAGAAATATAAAACTGTGGTAAAGGTGGGCATTAATTAGAATAGGTGGGTGATTACAGACTACATGTATGTCCTATCTTTGTATAGACAAAAGTATCTATTATTTATATTAGTTTTTTTTCTAAAAGGCTATTGTGGTATCATCTTCTATTAAGTAATAAACATGAGCATTAGCTTACAGCTTGGGACTTCACTAATGGTTACCATTACTTAAATTAAGGTTTATAATAATATTATTATAAACTATCTATTTCAAGTCCATCATTTTATATAACCGGTTCTTTATTGTTTACTTACCATAGTAATAATTACTGCTACCTTATTACCAAGTGTACAGAGACAGAAATAGTAACAATTCAGTTCTATTTTTAGTAACACCAAATATGGAATGACTTTATGATTGAATCTATAAATAGCAAACCATCCGCGGGGGAGGAAGTAAACCAAAGCCCTTCTCTTAGCTTTGTGTGAACTTGCGAGGGGCCTGTTTACAGATTGTACAAGTAGCTAGTAATAGGTGCAACTAGTGGAGATCAGAACATAATGCAAGCGATCAAGTGTGTCGTTGTCGGCGATGGGTAAGTTATGAAATGTCACGAAATACCTATAAATGTACGATCAATGTACTGAAACGGCGCCATTTTGTTTAACTTAAATGAAAACTGTTAGTACTAGTTAATTCCATAATAATTGCAGCCACGAAGCTTTAATATAAATCTATTATGGCTGCTGTAACCATGTCAATAAATGGAATGATCTTTTGTTTTGTTTTCTTTAGAGCTGTGGGTAAGACTTGTTTATTAATTAGCTACACCACTAATGCGTTTCCAGGAGAGTATATCCCCACTGTGTAAGTTAATAACGAATACACTTGGATATGTTGATAAGATAGAGGATCTGTTGCTCCGTAACATTAGTGTTTGTTGTATAGGATGTGATAGTGGTTTGTGTATTAAACAACTATAGATTGTATAGATGTGTTTTGAAGTACTCACAAACTAATGCCACCAGATGCTAAATGGCAGGGGTAAAGCCTGTACTGTTTACATGTTAGATTATGGGGGTGGTAAATATACACTTCAGTGAGGGGAGGTTATGTCTTTGAAGGCCTGCCTTCTATTATTTCAATGGGATAGTCTCTAGATGTCCTGCCAATTTCTTTGTGAAGGATCTGTCTTAGTAAATAAAGTTAAACCCAGTAGTACTAAAGTACAACCTGAACAAATATTCAATGTCTTCTGTTTTGATATGGGACATAATTTATAACATAATTTCTTAATTTTCATCATAAATTATATAGTAGTCCCCTCTACATGTTGTCTCTAGTTGCAATTCATTGAATAGCACAATAAAGTCAGCTATGATGAAATTTGTGTATAAGGAAAGGTACAAAAACACTCCATTGTTTATTGCATCAATGATCATAACAGGAGTTCCTATTGACATACCATATATTACAGCTCATATTCGTTTTTGTTGGGTTAGTTACTTACATAAAATTGTCCAATGTAATTCACATATAACCTTTTATACAATGATGTAATCTATATTACAACTAGTCCCCACTCCTAAATGCAAAAGTATAGCTGAAATAAAATTTTCTACATAAGTATAAAAATTTTAGTGTTATTAAAATTTTTGAATTGTGCCATATATATTGTATGTCATACCAATTGTACAATTTTGTATTACCTAGCATTTGGTTGGTCATAGTAGATATTGCCTTTTATGTGGCTGGTATTTAGCACTTCAAGGATTTCAATGCCAACATTGCTGTCTTGGTTACTTTTATGTGTAAATTTGGATAGTTGCTGTGGTGTGATGTCACGATGAGCTCAGTCATTTGTTTATTGTGTAATATGTGGTATCAAGAATTTGCATGGAATCTTCTAGATTTTGAAAATTACTGTATAAGAGTGTTAATATGATTTCTTCAGAATGTTAATTAAATCCTGTGGCATATTGTCACACTCACTCACTCACTCACTCACTCACTCACTCACTCTCTCTCTCTCTCTCTCTCTCTCTCTCTCTCTCTCTCTCTCTCTCTCTCTCTCTCTCTCTCTCTCTCTCTCTCTCTCTCTCTCTCTCTCTCTCTCTCTCTCTCTCTCTCTCTCTCTCTCTCTCTCTCTCTCTCTCTCTCTCTCTCTCTCTCTCTCTCTCTCTCTCTCTCTCTCTCTCTCTCTCTCTCTCTCTCTCTCTCTCTCTCTCCCTCTCTCTCTCTCTCTCTCTCTCTCTCTCTCTCTCTCTCTCTCTCTCTCTCTCTCTCTCTCTCTCAGTTTTGATAACTATTCAGCTAATGTTATGGTGGATGGCAAACCTATTAATCTTGGACTATGGGATACAGCAGGTACACAGACTGCATGCACAGCACATGCTGTGTTGCAGACACACATAATTCTCCTGTGAATTAACATGAACACATGTTATGTAGTATTAAATATATAATACTTGTTTATCAACTTTATTTAGGACAAGAAGATTATGATAGGTTGAGGCCTCTCTCATATCCTCAAACTGTGAGTGTTTGTTGTTAACATATTTCCTTGTGTTTGTACTTTGGTTATCCTCAATGACACTTTATTATTATATTTTGTAGGATGTGTTCTTGATATGTTTTTCACTAGTTAGTCCTGCATCATTTGAGAATGTCAGGGCAAAGGTAATTTGATTTGAGAATTGTCTTTAAGCTAGTGACACTCTTTTTTTAACCCTGTAGTGGTATCCTGAAGTTAGCCATCATTGTCCTAACACTCCAATTATTTTGGTAGGTACTAAACTAGATCTTCGAGATGATAAAGAAACAATCGAAAAACTGAAAGAGAAGCGACTTTCTCCTGTCACATACACTCAAGTAAGATTAATGTACTGTTATATTGGTATATTGTGGACCTTCTTTCTTAAAGTTGTGATCATATGATGTATTTTTTGCTAGGGACTGCAAATGATGAAAGAAATCGGTGCAGTCAAATATTTAGAGTGTTCTGCTCTCACTCAAAAAGGTCTAAAAACCGTTTTTGATGAAGCTATTCGTGCTGTTTTACAACCTCAAAAGATACAAAAAAAGAAGAAATCAGGCTGTACTGTATTGTAAAAATTACAGCTACAGTCGTACAAGTTCTTCTCTCAATGTGTTTGTTCATAAATTATTATCATGTTTATTAATTTAATTTTTTTCCAAAGGCTCTCCTCACAACTAACTATGCACATTAAGAATAGAAAAGAATACTTTACTACTATTATTATTATGTAATTATAGATTTATGTAGTTATTAATAATTCATTTGTCAATTCTTAACAATCACTGAAGTAATTCTACCTTAATTTTTTTTCTTTCTTGCTGTGTACTTACAGTGGGTATTGTTGTACATATAAAAATAATGAACCAGAACTGTTTCAAGATTATATTCGGTATTCAAGCTACACACGAGCAGTCCCATTCCGAGACTGATAACAGTAGTTTAGGAATGAGACCCCTCAAGGGGAGGGCTAAACATGCGACCTGTTATAATCTGTAAGAAACTATGGATTGTGATATTTCTCTCTATATGTGGCTACCTTCTAGGACGATTGGGTTGGGAATATACTATAACTAATCAAACTACTCAAAAACGCTTGACAACTTCTCTGCATCTCAATTCAGACAGCAATTTGAATGTGAAATCGACAAATAGATCCATTAATCTATCATGGCGTCGTTATAGAACTCAACTCGATCCACCACTAGACAACAGTACAGATGACATGACAAAACCTATCTCAGTCATTCTAAACAACTCTTGGACCATGCCATCACCGACTTCTGACTATCATCGCTACATCATACAGTGGTTTAACTGGGAGCAATTGACAATGGCTACTAACAACTTGATAACTCTGGCTTGGTTTGTAAAACCTTGGAGAGCCCATGTTATTGAGCCATTTGCACGAAACTCAAAGTTTTTGGGTATTCCCTATCCAGGTAAGGACATGTATACACTGTCCTCATTGTTCGATTACCAGACATTTAATCAGATGCTTGGTAAGCATAAAATATTGCCAATTCTCAAATATAAACATTTTTTTAAACATGCTAATAGACAAGTGATTTTGATCCATATTTTATATAATGATTTTGACTTGACTCGATTCGGAAATGAAAAAGGTTCACGATCAGAAGTTTTGACACTTCTTCGTAAGCAAGACATTCATTATGCTGATTGTAGTCATACAAAATATGTGAAAAGAATTAGTTCCAGATTCCTTCAAACTATCAACCGCAACACTCAGCTCATGCCAGCATTCAAGATCAGTCATATCTGTTGTGTTAACGGATCTCATCAAACATATCGTGAAGAAATGGCAGAAAAGTGTGGCATAAATAAAGATGGTGATGTTACTGTGGTCTTCACTGACTGGAAAGGAGTCTCACCTAAAAAAGGTTTTCGTGTGTTTGCCCCTGAAGTTACAGGTGTTCATCTACCCCACCCATCAATTGACGTCTATCCGTATAGTCAGTCAGTATTGAGCAATGCTAGTACAATGTTGCACTCTTTAACTAATGGTAAAGATTTTATTGGTATTCATTTAAGAACTGAAAAATTAGGGCAGCAGAACTTTAAAATTAAAGGATTCTTTGAGCAGTGTCTGAAATTGATGCAGTCAGCTCAAAGTAAGATTCTAGCTGAGAACAAGTACAACTTGACATACATATATTTTGCTGACACTGGTCGCTATGGTAGCAGATCTTGCATTCGCCATTGCCTTAGCATCAAGGTAATTGAGAGGACTTTTGAGAAATATGGTATTAAAGTGACACACTATAATCCTTACAAGTTTGGTGGTCTCAGTGACTCTGGTTTTGTTGCGACTGTTGAACAAGAGGCTTTGTCTAGAGCTAAAATATTAGTGTTAGTTGGTGGAGGATCATTTCAGTCTCAGGTAGCAACTCGATATAAACATTACCATCAAAATCCAACATCTATTCATCGTATATGTGATGCTGAATTTGCTAAATGGAGACTTGCAGCACACTGATTGCCATTGAATAGTAATTGACCTCCTCTCTGGCAGACTGTATTATAATCCCTAAATTTATGATTTATTCTTTAACATATTTTTATAATTTTTATATAATTATTATCACGACAGTATTTGATCTTCAATTATTATTTTTAAACAATTTTTGGCAGTGTTGTGACTCGATAGTCAGGGCTGGTTAGGTTAAGATCTGATGTAGAATCAAGTGATGTTGAAATTGGAAGTCCTCGAATTTTTTGCAATTCTCGAATGAATTTCTGTTCTTCTAATAGTTTCTGATATTGTTTGTGGAGTTGTGCCTTTCTAAGCTATAATTATACTAAGTTAATAATACAATAGTGATCCTTGTATATCAACCTTTAATCCATTAGTATTTTCAATCAACTGTTGTAAGGTCCCTCTGAGTTGTCTGTTCTCGATACTGATACGTTGAGTCTGGTCTCTCAAGCATTCTGATGCTCTCTGTTAACGTACATACAAAACAAGATATTCATTTAAACCAAGAGAGAAAGGTTTCTTTACCTTATCTGCTCTTTCTGCCATAGCTTGGACTCTTGTTTCTGCTTCTTTTTCAAAAGCTCTTTGTTCACGTAGGAATTGGGTTTTGAGCATTCGAATGCGATTTTCATGTTGAAATTGTTTCTCTTCAACCTCTTTCTCAAGTTTAGCTATTTCATCTTCTTGCTCACTTTGCAAAGTCTATAGACAACAACAATTATTTAACAAAGTAATAGGGACATACTCGATAAGGTTGTAATGTTTCCAGTTCTTGGTTGACTTTTGATAACTCATTCTTTTTTTCAAGTAGAATACTATTTAATTCTACGTTCAATACAACAATTGGATAAAACAAACAAACTTCTTTTCATACCAGCTTTCTTTTCTTCAAATTCTCTTATCAACTCTTCCTTTTGTTGTTTGATTTCTTGAAGCTCTACTCTGTTCTGATCACTTAATGACACAATAAGAGAGTGTCTTTTTTGAGCTCGACGTGACACATAGGTCTGGTAATCTTGCTACAAAAAGTGGGCTGTTTGTATGTTTTTCCTGATAAGCAAAGTTCTTACGTTTTCTAGTCTTGTCTTCTCTGCTTCTTCTTGCAGCCATTCATTTTCAATTTTTCTAATAATACTCACTGTCAAAGACTAGAACATAAAGTAATGGACTTCTTATTTATATATCTTCTATACTAGGATACAATTGGTCGACTTGTTTCTTTAAAGTCTCCATTTCAAAATCCAGTTCATTTAATCTATAGTAATGTATAATAGACACTGAGTTATTAAACTTGTTTCCACATACTCTTCTTTCAAAGCAACCTCTCTGTCAGATGGGAGAGGAGGTTCAAATTCTTTCTTTTCTTGTCCTTCTTTCTCTTCGTCATTTTTATTGTCATCTTTCTTTTTCTTGGCTCCCTTTCCTTCCTTTTTCTTCTTACCTTTAGGCATCGTTGTGTGTTTCTATGGCAACTGCAAAATTCTAGGACACGTGCTACGAAATTCATAGTGGCTTGTTTATTTACATCATAACTTTTGTTATTCATTCTCACTTGGGCGTTTCAAGACAAGCAGAAAAAATGTCACATCATCTTCGAAGTGGCAATCCTCATCCAACTACTCCTCATTTAACTCCTTCCTTCATTTTTGTTGGAGTAAGTAATATGCATGTATCATGTGTTCCTTACATTTAAGAAGTCAGCCATCAATTTTATTGGCTACATCTTACGTGTCTTCTAGGAGCAACAAGAGGTCGTGTTAGAATTTGATCAAGATTTGCCAAAACAAATTAGAATTGCTACACTGACTTTTTCAAATGCTTGGAATGCTGAAATCTGTGACAAAGTATTGGTCAGTCAGTTAGGACCAAGAACTATTAAAGCCTTTTTTCCTGGTTTGTAACTCCCTTAAAAAATAACAATGACTAATTTTTTCCTATACAGTCTTTAGACAAAGTGGTATCTATACAGTAAATATAAAGTTTGAACATGTTGAGAACCCAAATTTCCCACAATTTCAAATAAGAGTTGCCTCTCAAATTGAAGCAATACAGAACATTCTAACATCAGGAAAAATGTCACAAAACGGAATTATGTCAGTTCTTTTGGCTTATCTTATTCAACTAGAGCAGCAAGGGAGACAAGAGAATCCTGACCTCATTGATGAAATTTTCCATAACATAATTCAAAATGTTGAAGATCCTCTAATGAAACTGCCATTGTTGTTATGTGGTAAGTTAAGATCATTGGATGGATGACAGATGATATTATCACCCTCTGTTCTCTTAGGTAATTATGCTAATGATTATCTTCTACACTTTACACTTCGACATAATTTAATTATGACTAGTAATTGGCTCTCGAGTCCGGAGATTGTAAACAGGTCAAAACAAGTGCTTATTTCAAGGAGTTATGATGGTGCCACACCTGCTGACATAGCCAAACAACTAAATTTAGTTAGCATTGCTGACAACATTGAAGAGCAATTGAAGGTATGTAAACACTGTTGACTTTAGAAAAACACTAAATTCTCTTTTTAAAACACCAGGATGCAGTATTCAGTGAATGTAAGTAATGTATACTACACAATTCTTACTATACATTGTTTGGGTATTTTTTTTAAAGCTTCTGACTCTACTGATTCCGAAACTAAAAAGAAGAAGAAGATGAAACAAAAATTTGTTCATAGTATTAAGAGTTTTGCAGGTTAGTCAACTTTAAAGAGTAAGGTTGGAACTAAGCCTACTACTTTCATTACAGAGCGTGCAGTTCGCAAAACTACTGAAGAAGTATGTTTTATACTAAATAAATATTGTCTTGTTAACCTCATCTTTCTATAGTCTGACAAATATGGTGACAGTAGTTTTCTTGAGCATTTAAAGAAAACAGCACTGTATTCAGCTACAGTAACCATAGAATATACCTGTCATACTCAGATGAGTGGAGATGTATTTTTAAAAGTAAACTTAACACATATAAACTGTTAGTTTACTGTTATTTCTTATGGTAGGTTGGTGATGTTGTTTTTGTGACCCGTATAAATGATTATGGGATATGCAGAGGGATTGCCCATGACAAATATTGTGAATTTCCATTAAAAATTGTTCAACCTCATTCACAGGTAGACAGGTGCAGATCAATTTGCAGAATAAGTCGATTTTTCTTATTCTTTTCTTAGCCAATCACTGCTAACGAAATATCAATGACATCTGATGATGAGGTATCTCTTTAGTTGGTAATTGTTTGTAGTATATCATATAACAGGTTGAGCATGATTATGAAGACTTGGACTATGTTGAGTTATCTAAAAATGCAACGGCTAAAGACAGACAAGTTACACTTCAGGTTTTTAGGTTTTTTGCATACATTCATGTATATTGTTTGTATCTTACAGGCAAAGAAGGAGTTAGGTTTTCTCACCAGATCTTGTAGTGTTGAATCTGCTATTGGAACTTCACATTGTTACAAGGAACAACCACCCCCGCTTCCTCCCAAACGTAATGAGATTACATCAAAAACATCTACAGTTACAGACAGAAAAACAGAATGTACTTCAAAACCTGTTTTGATGCCAAAAGATACAGATAAAAATCAATTAGAAAAGTCTGAGCCAGTACCAAATCCTGTGACGTACTCTCGTCATGATTTTTCACAACTACACTCAAAATTAGAAAATTCTGTTTTATATGCAAGATCACAGTGTCCTCCCCATGCTGAAGGGCGCAATCAGAGGCAGTCACCAACACTTAACCATAGTCCTAGAGACCGTAAAAGTAACACATCAGAATCATCAGAACACACAGATGAAGTAGAAAGAGCTCCACGACCTCTGCCAGCTATTCCTTCAAAGTCTAAACCTGAAAATAAGTCAGCACATCATCCTAAAAAAGAAACATGTCCAAAATCATCTAATTGGAAAGGCTTGGTTCCATCCAAAGACTTAGGGGGACCAATACAGCCTTCTTCTGGATCCCTTGGAGAGTGCCACACTCAAGGGTTATCACCATATCAAAAGCATAGTTGGGGAGGTCCACATTTAAATGAAGACAAAGGAAAAACAACAGAGTCTCCTTCCCCTCCTGGAGGTCATATTCAAAGTGGTGTCTCTAAATTGAAATCATCTCAACCCCCTCTTCTACCTGGTCCTAAACCACAACAAGACTTTTTAAGTCAGCAAACACCATATCAAAAGCATAGTTGGGGAGGTCCACAATTAAATGAAGGCAAAGGGAAAACAACAGAGACTCCTTCCCCTCCTGGAGGTCATAATCAAAGTGGTGTCTCTAAATTGAAATCATCTCAACCTCCTCTTCTACCTGGTCCTAAACCACAACAAGACTTTTTAAGTCAGCAAACACCATATCAAAAGCACAGTTGGGGAGGTCCACATTTAAACGAAGGCAAAGGGAAAACAACAGAGACTCCTTCCCCTCCTGGAGGTCATGATCAAAGTGGTGTCTCTAAATTGAAATCATCTCAACCTCCTCTTCTACCTGGTCCTAAACCACAACAAGACTTTTTAAGTCAGCAAACACCATATCAAAAGCATAGTTGGGGAGCTCCACAATTAAATGAAGGCAAAGGGAAAACAACAGAGTCTCCTTCCCCTCCTGGAGGTCATGATCAAAGTGGTGTCTCTAAATTGAAATCCTTTCAACCTCCTCTACCTGGTCCTAAACCACAAAAAGACTTTTTAAGTCAGCAAACACCATATCAAAAGCATAGTTGGGGAGGTCCAGATTTAAATGAAGGCACAAGGAAAACAACAGAGTCTCCCTCCCCTACTAGCGGGCATAATCAATCAGTAATCTCACCATATCAAAAGCATAGTTGGGGAGGTCCACATTTAAATGAAGGCACAAGGAAAACAACAGAGTCTCTCTCCCCTACTGGCGGTCATAATCAAAGTGGTCTCTTTAATTTGAAGTCATCTCAACCTCCTCTACCTGGTCCTAAACCACAACAGACAGTATCACCTATTAATGAAAGTAAAGAACAGACCCCACAACAACCACCAATACCCATCAAAACCCATGTAGCACAAACAGAACAAAAACGGAAACCCCTGCTTCCTCCTCCAAAACTAAAAAACAGCAAACAGTTCAGTCCTTCATTGCCAGTTGCAGAAAAACCTAAAGTACCTTCACAAGATGTAGACTCTAGTAGTGATGATGATATCGATGAATATGAACAGCCTTCAACATTTACTTCTTCTATTTCTCCCATAGATATAGAAGAAAGTTATGATGATACAATAAATATTCGAATACCAGGAAGAATAGCACAAATCAATCCAACACCAGTGTCTTTCCAACAACCTTTGCTCCGTCCAAAATTATCGTTGCCTAATGAAAAGAAACAAAACACATCTCAACACCTATATACATCACACAGTCCTCCTTCACGTCCTACTCAAGAATTAATACAACCTAAGAAACCACTCGCACCACCGACCTCTAAAAAACCACCACATGTACCAAAAAAAACGGAACCCTTATCAGAAAGTCCTCTACTGCATAGATGGCAAAAACAGTCTGATAACGTAACTACTAAACAATCTTCAGGAACTAACGTAGGCTTGCTAATAGAGAAAATGAATAAAGAAATATATTAAATTTTGCGTAGTTGTTTGTGCAAAGATATTGTTGTGTATTGTTAGTTTTGTTGTTAACATTTTGTAATAGAACAAATACACTACAAATACTACATCTTATAATACATAAAATTATATGAATAATAATTTATGTTTTGAATGGTTTTTGATTTTTTGTACTTGATGTGTATGTATATGAAATGATGTTTTGTGATTGTCTTCAGTCAAACTATAAAAATAGAGTTTGATATCAATAAAAATAATGGTACAGATTGTTGTAAATTTACCAATTTAGTTGATGGACCAGGGCTATTAAATTCGTTAAATGAACTTTCTGAACGATCGAGATTTTCTTTGTCTGAAGAAGGAAGTATGAATATCATTTCATATCATCATAAATGTCAATCGATACAAACATAATGAGATAACATAAACAAAAGACCTGGTGAATCTTGAAATATTTTATGAGAAAATTTCTTTCTTAGTGCATGAGCAATAACGGCAGCAGGATCCTCCATAGAAGGTTCTTGTTGTCTGTGTACTTTAGGACGTAGAGGAGTGCCACCTGGAGACCTACACAGACAGATAGATAATGACAATTATATTAAAGAGTTTTTCTCCTTACTTTTCCATGTCTAATGTTCTCAACTTGACACTCCCAATTTGTTGAAGAACATTGGACATGTTTGATTGATAAGGTGTACTTGTGCTTGGTGCAGCAGGGGCATCAATTGATGAGGTAGCCCCATCTAATTCTGCCTAAATTAAAACAATTTATTAATAGTGTGTATTAAAATCACTGTGACTTACAGATGTGGATTGAGGGAGTGGAGGAGGAGGAGGGGGAGGGGGAGGAGGAGGTGGAAGAAGAACTGTACATTGTCCATAACATAGAGATGAAAGGGTTAAAATATGTGTACCTTCATTGTCTTCCATTTGAGTTAAAGTATATTGAGCTATTTGAGATTTTAGTCGAGCTAGTTCTGCTTCTAATGATACAATTCTCTCTTGTGTAGCCTCTGTGAAAGTTAAGATCACTATAACACAATTTTTCCTCTCTTACTTACTATTATCTTTTCCACTTTCACTCTCGTTTTCATTTTCTTCTACTTTATCCTCAACAATAGGTTCTAAACGAAATCGTTGTGTCACCTTACTGAATACTAATCTTGGATCCCTTATCAATGTAGCCAGGGTGCCATCCTCTGACGTCAGATCTAAAATCCCTCCCATAGAATTAAGAGGAGATGAAGGATGAGACCCCGTCCCATGAGGTAACTAACAAGTGAAATATTATCACTTGTTGTCATGGAAGGTCACACAAAATGTGTTAACATACTTGTACGTATACTCGTTGTCCAGTATCAATAGGTAGTCTGGTTGCTATCATACGTACTACACTACGATTGGATCCATATGTCTAGATAACATCAATCCAGTATAGTTATTTTTACAGTCCATTAACGTACCATTGGTCTATGATGTAATACTTGTGACATCATTACAGTGGCTCCTATTTTAGTTGATATTTTAATATCTGCAGTACAACAGAATAGCAATCAACAGTAAGAATGCCTTAAAACTTACTCTTTATTAAATTGAACTCTCCTCCCTTTAAATGTAGAAAAAACGAGCCAATCAAATTGCAGTATTTTTGAAGCTTACTCGACAAAACTTAGTCACGTGATCTTGAAGCACTACTAGCCAACTTTAATCGAATCAGTATTTGTTGAATAGCGTCCATTCCTGTGAAAGAGTTCATATAACTGGTAACTTGAAGAAATATTTATTGATAATAATGTTTTGATCTGTCTTATTGAGACTAAGACAAAATTAGACATCACTGTATTTTGACTACTGGGCGCTAATTAGGGTATGTTACTAAAGACACTACTTTCTGTAGGTGTTTTGGAAATCCACCATCTATTTATACAAAGAGGACGTTGACTAATCTGGCATCTATCACTGATATCTTTTCACAATGGACAATCTTAAAGTTGTTAGAGAGTTACGTGATTTAGCCGCTGACCCTCAAAACAGAGCAACCATAGTTCGAGTAAGAGTTTAGAGTTTATGTGCATGCGTGAGTCTCATGACTCTCATACCTAGATTCCCTAACATTTGGGCAGAAACAGAGTCAGGTCGTACATTCCTAAGCTTGAACAATATTTAAGTCAGTTGACCAGACTCCCTTTCCACCCTAATGTCAGGGAGTTTAAGAGACAAGGTTATGTATACTTGGTCTCGTTTCATTCATTTAACACCCTTAATCATAGCTCACTAACAGCTGATTAATACTTCAGTAATAATCATCACAATATTAATCAAGGGTGTGGTTTATACTTCAGGAGTGTGGCTATCACATTAAGAAATTATCTGTTAATTTGAGGTGCTAAATAGTAGGGTGAAAAACAAAGGTAGATAAAAGGGTGCTTTGTGAAAACACGATTGTAGGTCTGACTCTGTCAGTATTTCATATTAATTCAAGCTCTTGTATAGTGTTTATACAATAGGAGCTAGTGCCATGTGTCATTAATAGTTAATTCTGATGTCTCCTGTAAATATTTGATAACTATTATTCTAATAGGATCGTGGTTGTTTACCAGGACTGGTTCTATTCTTGGATAACAGTAATCCTGAGGTTGTTGCTACATCACTAGAGGTATGTACAATGCTACGTGTTATGCAGAGACTACTTTGTTTGATAGGCACTCCATTATTTGGTTGAGTCTCCTTCAAATCGTCCATTTATGAAGAGTGAAGTTGGATTAGTTATAAGTTTAAGAAATATTATGGGAAGGTATTTTTCTTGTGGCCATTTTTATTTATTTTGTATCCATTTATGAATTGTTTTTAGGTCAGATTATGATCCCAAAATAATCCAACTAGCAGAGAGTGTACATCATTACTTAATTCCTCCAGCAGGAGCTATGGCTAGGTAATCAAACTTCTCTCCTTTATCCAATGTTAACATTCTAATCTTCTAGGCCATTGACTCAGACTCGATCAAGAGGGAATACATTTTTGGGAGCATCTAACAGAAAAGCAAGAACAATAGTGTTACAAGTGACTGGAATGGTGGATCAGGTATGAATGGAGACACTTATATATGGAGTCATGATTCTATCTTGTTTCACCTTACAATGTGTATTGTTTGTTCAGTTGTTCTCCAGTACAAATTCTTATTCTTCCGTGTGTGTGTGTGTGTCTACATGTACATCTGATAGTTATATCAGATATATGAAATATTCATATCTGATATTGTTCATTGTTGCTATACTATATTGTGATAGACTGGTTGTATACACAGTCACATGGTGTATTATAGCTGTATTTTAACTAGTGTCTTATTATAAGTTAATGCTGTACTTGTCTCATAGGAAATGCGATCATTAGTTGAGGAACAACTATTGACAGTCAAAGGTGTTATTAGTTTTACTATCGATCTCAGTAGACAGAGATGTACAGTGAGGCTACGTAGTGACCTCAAACCAGAGGTATATTGATTTACAATCAGTGGTATTATAATTTGTGTTAATAATATCCTCAGTTGTTGTGCGGTGCTATTAACGCTACCGGTATATTAACAGCTCAGCAAGTTGTCAAGAATGAACTAGGAGAAGAGGTATATGTTAATTATATAGCACTGTGTCATTATTGTACCTTAGGTATTATTGTCCTATGGACCTAGTCCTCAAGCTCATATACAAGATGAGAAAGAAAACAAACATCCAGTCAGAGTAAGTAGTTATCTCACATATTAGCTAACATCTTTGATATGTCTACTTTATTTAGTTACCTGAATATCTTCCTGAAGATGAGGACAAATTAGATGATGATAAGGTACATCATTAATTTATTGAATGTTCTATTATTTCCTTGTCTCACTTTTTCAGGCAATAGAAAGGAGTGGTATGGTAGGAGAAGGTGGTGGATGGTTTAGCTCTGTGACAGGCTTTTTAGGCAAAGCCTTTTACTGGTGAAAAACCACAGCACAATCCACTTATTAATGTTCAATAGTCGCTTCTATCCACCTGCCTCTTTCTCTTCCTATCTCTCTGTCAATGTCTCTCTCTCTTTCAATGGAACTCTGTATTGTATAGCGGATTATGTCTTTGTTGTACCCATACTTCACTGTAGCACTGGATCTGATCCATTGGCCATTATTCTCACATCTATTATAGATTTTACATTCAATCTGACTGAAATTACACATCTGAACCAATTCAAAATTATGACTTATCACATTATGTTATGTATGTGTCATTTTAGTAATTGTTATTTCACGTTTTGTGAGTGGGTTTGTTGATATCTTTTGGAAATGATTGTTGTTATTAAAATTTGGTGAAGGGAGGGGGGCCCACTTCCCATTTTTCTCCAATAATTATATGAGGGGGTGCTTTGTATATAAGGTACTCTTAAGAAACTAGAATTATCCATTGTCTATTTCACTACTAATGGCTACCAATACTGCTTTGACTCAATTTAACAGGTATGATAAATTCAATGTTAAGTTTTGTTATAAAGCCCCTCTCAAACAGCAATCCAACTATTGCAGTTGGAACAATACTGCTCGTTATAACTGTAAGACACAAGGACTACTCTGACTGGTACTAATAGTTTCTTTTATAGGTTTTTGTGTGGATTGTATTGAGTTTTACTCAACAAAGAACTAAGAAAGCTCTTAAAACATGCGGTGGAAGACCTGGTATTGTCTTGTGAGTTATCAATTGTACACACACAACTAAATATTGTATTAAAAAAGATTTCTTTTTGTACACTTGAAGTAAAGTTTCTATCAATTCATAATAGGTAGTCCTATTTTTATTTTTATTTTATTCTAAATTTTCATAAATTGTTTAAAAAAAGAATAGAAGAATGACTGGACATAAAATAAATGAGTTAAGATCGGTTTAAGCATACCAGTTGAGTTTGAATCTTTCAAGTAAGAAGGGAGATAGTTTCGTTCTATATACTCTAGTATACATAGTACCATAGAAAAAAAATGAAGCAAAATGAGTAGAATTAGTATGGAAGAGAGTGAGAGAGGAGTTCACTTGATTGATTGGAACTAAAGATATCTTACATCCCAGCATGTAATAAGATTATTATATTGTTGAATAATACACTGTGACCTTTAATTAATTATTGTTACAGTGTTTCAAACTAGACAGCCCATGCAGAAAATTGGCTTCACAGTTCAAAATTTAGTTAAATAATTTTGTACCCATTAGTTTGAAAATTTGCTGCAACAGATTTTTAAGCATATGCTTTAAATACAATACATTATTTATTATATTTCCAGTCCTGTCAACTTCTTGAATCCGAGACATCGTCTGGTGTATGTACTAGCTTGTGGTGCTCTAGCTTCTGAGTGGTTTGGACTGTTAACAATATCATTAAAAGTTAATGTTAACAAATGGGCATCACCTATTGTTGGTCGTAAGTACCAATAGTAACTGGGCAATGTTGTTATTTTCCTTATATGATTCAGCATTTCTCATAATGTTTCTGGTGACTATAGTCATTATTTCAACATATCCTATCCTGGCTTGTGTGGAGGCACCTATACCTCTTGTGGGATACATTATGGGAGCCATTTATTGTGATATCTAGTTAGTGTTATATTAATATGATTCTTATATTGTTTATAATTAATATATAGTTTTGTCTTAAGTATTTACTTGTTTGCTGAAAATCTAAAATTGGGCTCAAATTTAGTCTCAAGCTATAAAGGAATTTATGTAAGTCTATCAATTGTGCATTTTTACTTCTTATGATATTCCCTTAGTACAGCAATACTGTAGTATCTAATGTTCCCAAAATTATTTGTCTTGTTGGTATACTTATTTGGTACCACTATAAACTGATTAAACAGTTCAGGAAAAAATGTTTGACTGGTAATCAGTGGAAATTGGCTGTAAGTCTTTATTATAAGAACACTTGATATATACTGGTCTATTTGTAGATCCAAGAACAACCTCATTCCATGAATCATATCAACTATGTCAAACAATTATTACAACCACCAGAGTTAGTAAAACTTGAGTATCTATGTACACTATATAAAATTTTATTTATGTATAGGAACCCTCCTTTCTTTAAGAAACACATCATTACCAGTAAGTACTATAATAAAACAACTTGTTAGGAAGTAAAAGCATGATACATTCTCACTTTTGGGTTTAGCATGTCAGTGTATATGTTTTTAACACGAGTATCACGTTTCTGTTGACTTTAAGTCAGTAGTTATATATATGATGCATCAAATAACAAAAAGAACACACAAAAGATGAATTTGTTTGTACAATGTTGATATCTTAAAATTAAGGTCATGTTTTTGTTTTGTAAGATATTTCTAGTGTAGTTATATCAATACTTTAAAAACATTACTATTTCCTCCTTAAATCTTAGGAAATAAGTTACCATTTCCTGTTCTAATTGTTGCTGTAGTAGTGGCTATCATAATATTTCAAGTAAAATTAATTTCTAATATTCAATCACTTTGTATTATTATGTATACACAATAGCTCACTGTTTTTGTCTGTTTTTACTTTCCATACTTGTTTGATCAATGGGGTGACGTTTTTGAAGCTTTACTTGAACAATCCCCTGATCTAATAGACAGTGCTTTCTTTAGTAAACTTCCTCGCTTCTTTAAAAGTCTAACAGGTATAAATAATACATTATAGTATATTATAAATGACTATCTCTTTAGCTATATCAGTTCTCTCTCCTATTTTTGCTACTGTCTTCTGCTGTGTTCTCTTTATACACTTTATTTACTTCCTAAGGTGAGTTTTACTGTGTGTAAGTAGTAAGAGATAATATCCTCTAACTTAACAGGCTTCGTATTCAGGAGTTCCAGGCTCGTAAAGGAGAGCTGTTTGCTCCTACAACCACTATTAAATGGCCAGTGTTAACACTGGTTAGTGCTATAAGAAACACATTTTGTGAATTTTCTTTCTTTTCTGTCCCTCTCCTTACTAGTCATCATCAGTTCGCTATACTGGCTATCAGATTGCCGCTTATATCACAAGTAATAAACTATATTTGAACTTTTATTTGTTATCTATTTATATCACAGCATGGATAGTGTATACATTGGTGATTTTTGTCATTGGTATAGCTATCGTGGCTCTTATAATAATTCCATCTATATTTGGATATTACTACTATAAAGTGGTGTATGTTGGAAAATACATCATTCTAAAACAATTTATTATATTCAAAAAATTAATAGAGTTTTTATTGGATGGTCTGTGCTTATCATTGTCACTCAAATAATCATTTGTAAACTATTTTTTGTATCTGACGACAGTGCTGATTTAAAAACAGTCATTATTGATAATAGGTTAGTTATATATTGTATGTATTTTATTTTAATAACTATTCTATTTTATTATAGACGTGCCTTCAATATGTTCTCCTATATAGTATTGCTCTACAACATGGCTTCTGGATTAATGACTGCTATTATACGTGTAGGTCTGTCTTTCCTATTTATGATTATGATTTTACCAAGAATGGATCGACTGATGTATGTGAAAGGATTTGAGAAATGTGATTCGAGTAAGCTGCAAATAACACTTACAATAAAGCTATCAATATCATTATTAGGTCACGGTACATTCAAGAACTTTATACTCATAGAAACTTTGCTACATAATCCTATTGTCCATGTGTTTGTGGACACATTAACTGAAATACTCAACAAACCAGGTAACATTAAAATAAAAGCTATATTTCACTGCACAAATAGAATACTTGCATACCAATGAACTTTATCATGCAGAGTCATACCATATTTGGGCAAGGATTTGGTATCTGTTTATCTATTCAGTTTCACCATAGAAATTATATAGACACATATGGTCAGTTAGTCTATATAATCTATGGTTTCAGTTACTCCTATTTTGCTTACTAATTGTTTAAAACTACCATTTTGTCTACTAATTTAAATTATTTAAAATTAACTATTTATGATAATTTTATTAAAATACTAGTAATCTAAAACTGATAAAGTTATAACAAACACAAATGCTTCATATAACAGTACATATAATGGTTTTGTTATATTCAATTTATTTATGTTTTTTGTTTAGTTATATCAGCCACTAGACCTCGCGTTTCACAGAAAGCATACAATCGTTGGTTTGTTACATACACACTTATCAAAAATCCTCAACTGACAAAATCCTATAAAAGAGGTGATCTTACTTCAGTCTGTACAAAGAAGTCGCTTTCAGATAATTTCCAGAAGTTCAGCTACACCACTGATTATTATCAACTAATGACATAAAACATTGCATTATTTTATATACACATATTAGTATCCTACACTTAGATTTAATTTAGCGCCCCCTCCCTTACTAACGAGACAATATAAGAATTATTAATAATTATTAATAACTTCATTATTAATTAACTTTTAGTGTAGTGGTGGGCGATACCCAAAATTTGATACCAAGTACAAGTACCGATTACTTCAGCTACATATTTGAGTACTACTCGATTACTTACAGGGTTAATTAAGAGTTATTAATTTTTCTATGAAATATTTTTAAACATTGAATTTGTTAAGGAATAGTATTTTGTCAACATTCTTTGACTTCAGCCGACTTCTTTACTCTGACAACAGTTGACCAGCCTTTGAAAAGAGCCTTTCATTCGGAACGGAAGTTGTTGGAATGGATAAGTACTTTGCGAAAGGAACAAGGGTATCACGAATTATCACGTGGCTACCAGTGCGCATGCGTACAGTACTCATTAACATACTCGTGAGTATTGCATGGCATCGAGTAGTAATCGATACTACTTAAGTATCGATTACTACTCGAAATCATTCTATAGTATCGCCCACGAGTAGTAATCGATACTACTTAAGTATTAATTACTACTCGAAATCATTCTATAGTATCGCCCACCTCTATTTTAGTGCATGCTTTTTTGTGGAAGATCTTGACCTTCTTGTATAATTTGCTGCTGAAATCAGCTAAATTGTTGGCTGCTATAACGTTCTCAAATATCTTAGCTATAGAGTTAGTTGCTTTGAAATGGAGAATAATAATAACAAGATCAGGTAATACACTCAAGACAAGTCTGTATACAGTCCCAATATGTACATTATATTATATGACATTATATATTTACTTGCAGTGCTAGTGATGGGGCTATGTATACTGTATTGTTTGTTGTTACTGTAAGTCTACTGTAATACATTATATAAGTCATATTATATTAGATTATTGTGTGGATTGTGTTGAGTTTTACTCAACGGAGAACTAAGAAAGGTCTTGAAATGTGTGGTGGAAGACCTGGTATCGTCTTGTAAGTTATCTAATGTTTTCTAACTCATTTCCACATCTCTTTAGTCCTGTTAATTTCTTGAATCCAAGACATCGTCTGGTGTATGTACTAGCTTGTGGTGCTCTAGCTTCTCAGTGGCTTGGAGTGTTAACACTGTCATCATATTCAACAAATGATGTTAACAAATGGGGAACACCGATTGTTAATTGTAAGTATGATAGCTAATTTGAGTTGTCCTTAGTAATATTTCAATCTAGCCATCTTCATAATGTTTCTGGTGTCTGTGGTAATTATTATCACATATCCTATCCTGGCTTGTGTGGAGGCACCTATACCTCTTGTGGGATACATTATGGGAGCCATTTATTGTGATATCTAGTTAGTGTTATATTAATATGATTCTTATATTGTTTATAATTAATATAGTTTTGTTTTACATATTTACTTGTTTGCTGAAAATCTGAAAGTGGGCTCAAATGTAGTCTCAAACTACAAACTTGTTTATGTAAGTTTATCAACTGTGTGTACTTTTCCTAATAGCAATAATGTTTATATAGTACAGCAATATAGTGGTATCTAATCTCCCTCAATTTACTTGTCTTGTTGGTATACTTATTTGGTACCACTATAAACTGATCAAAGAATTATTAAGAGTTTATATGACTGGCAGTCAGTGGAAATTGGCTGTAAGTCTTTATTATAAGAACACTTGATATATACTGGTCTCTTTGTAGATCCAAGAACAACCTCATTCCATGAATCATATCAACTATGTCAAACAATTACTACAACCACCAGAGTTAGTAAATCTAACTTTTATCAAGAAACACCTCCTTACCAGTAAATATTTATATGTTTTACATGTTTACATCTGTTTTTAGGAACCAAGTTACCATTTCCAGTTCTAATTGTTGCTGTAGTAGTGGCTGTCATGATATTTCAAGTAAAATTAATTCCTAATATTTAATCACTTTGTATTATAATGTATACACAATAGCTCACTGTTTTTGTCTGTTTTAATTTCCCGTACTTGTTTGATCAATGGGGTGACGTGTTTGAAGCTTTACTTGAACAATCTCCTGATTCAAAAGATAATGCTTTCTTTAGAAAACTTCCTCATTTCTTTAAAAGTCTAACAGGTATATATAATACATTATAGTATATTGCGAATGACTATCTCTTTAGCTATATCAGTTCTCTCTCCTATTTTTGCTACTATCTTGTGTTGTGTTCTGTTTATTCATTTTATATATTGTCTGAGGTAAAACTAATTTCATTATATTTACTTACTTTACTTACTACAGGCTGTATATTAAAGATCTTCATAGCAGCAGTAAAAGTGATTTAGCATCAAGAATTAATTGGCCTTCGTTAACACTGGTTAGTACAATATAACTATATTAATGTATCCATTCCTTCTCCACTCTTCTCTCAGTCATCATCAGTTCGTTATGCTGGCTACCAGATCGCTTCTTTTATCACTGGTACTATCAATATATTATCTACACATTATATTAGTTTATACTGTCACAGCATGGATTCTCTATACAGTGGTCACTTTTGTCATTGGTCTAGCTTTAATGGCTCTTATCTTTATCCCATCAATATTTGGTTTTTACTTCTATAGACTGATGTATGTTGAAAAAAAAATTACATAATAATATTTTTAAAATTATTCATAACAGTGTTGTTGTTAGCTGGGTTTTACTCATTCTTGGTACACAAATAATCATTTGTAAACTATTTTTTGTATCTAATGACAGTGCTGATTTAAAAACAATCATTATTGATAACAGGTTAGTTATATATTGTATGTACTTTATTTAAATAACTATTCTATTTTATTATAGACGTGCCTTCAATATGTTCTCCTATATAGTATTGCTCTACAACATGGCTACTGGATTAATGACTGCTATTATACGTGTAGGTCTATCTTTCCTATTTATGATCATGATTTTACCAAGAATGGATCGACTAATGTACTTGAGAGGATTTGAGAAATTTGATTCAAGTAAGAACTGTCTACAATGTTTGTACTATTGCTACCAAAATTTTGATGGTAATACAAGTCTGTAAATGACATTATGGAGTGATATACAAACTTATATGTACAATAACATGCCCATGTTGGGTTTTGTGGCGGTACGTATGATTGATTGGTTAATTAATTGGATGATAGAACAATAACATGCCCGCCCCATGTGGTATGTATGATTAATCAGTTAATTGATTGGATGATAGACTGGTTGATTTAACCTACACTTCAGTGTGTATTTCTACAGATTCATGTAACCAAAATGTACACATATCAATAAAAATGTTCAATTTATTTTAACAGTGTGAGAATGTTTTTATTATATTTTAGGTCACGGTACATTCAAGAACTTTATACTCGTAGAAGCTCTACTACACAATCCTATTGTTCATGTGTTTGTGGACACATTAACTTTAGCTAATAAAGGTATTACTAGAGCAGTTGGACAGCCTTGTTTTTTTAACTAGTAGCCATAATTTAATTATGGGCCATAAAGGTAGCATAACATTACTATAATTATTAACATTATAGTATTATTCTTAGACAAAATAAGATGTTGAACTAAGGCTGTTACTATTGAATTCATTGATGTGTATTTTGTAGGGATTCATGTAACCATAATGTACATGTATCAGTTAAAATAATAAATTTATTTTAAGAGTGTGAGTATGTTTCTTGTTTATTGTTGTATTGTTAAAGCAGCAGGAGACCATTATATAGGCTAGCATTATCATTACTTTAAATTAACAGCTGTTGGCATTTCATAGCCTTGTTTTTTAACTAGTAAATATAAAGGTAGCATACACAATGAACATAAACTAAGACAATGTTGTTATCTTGTCTTTTTTCATTTCATCAGTTTCACCAATAAAGAGACCTCTAGTGTCACAAAAAGCATACAATCGTTGGTTTGTTACATACACACTTATCAAAAATCCACAACTTGCCAAGTCCTTTAAAAGAAATGAACAAAGTCAGTAAATCATCTAGTCAAATTGATATTTTATTTATAATTAACCCTTTATAGTGTCAGTGAAGAATCCACTGTTTATGGATGAAGAAGCTTTCTTTTATAGTGACTAATTCACTGTCAAAGAAGTTTTAAAATTAAAGTTTAGTTACCCCAGTCTTGTTATATAATTATAGGAACACATTTTGATCTTGTGTAGCAATAATCATATGCACTTGTTTGTTATCTAAGGACATATTATCATCAATTTATCATCAACATGTAGGATGACCCATTGAGAAAGATACTATCAAATTATTTATAGAGTGGTTTTATTAACTATAACTTATAACTCAATAGTTTGCAGGGTATCTTTCATTATGGGATCCTATAATAATAATACAATACTAGCTAGCCTATTTATATAGACTGATGCTCGTAACCTTTTATTACTTGTTGAGTTGTAATGATTGATGATTTATAGGCTGTAAGGTAATGACCATTGAATAATTGATACAAGATAATTTACATTACAAACACCTTCCCAAAATTCCCTGGAAACCCCCTTTATCCTATATCAAAGCTGTACCATGACTGGCTTCTTCCTTTTTGTCTCCAAGGACAGGATTCATCAGCAGGTTCCATAGATTGTAGATACAATTATCACTTTCAGTCTGTATGATTAGAGTAGTACTGTCAAGGATGCATTGATCATGTTGACTTTTCTCTTTTCAATTTAACCAATAAGACAACTAGTTTCGTACAAATCAACATCATACACTTGTTGGTTACATACTTATAAAAACTCCACAACTGACCAAATTTATATTAGAGTCAGAAGCTGCACTACTATTATCACATCAGTAGATAATGAAGACTTCACTTCTTGTATTTATACAGCCTAATGAAACAGAGACACTGTAGATGATGTTGAAGAAATAATTAAAGCTTAGCTGATGGTATATTAGATTTCTTACTTTTCTATAATAATTTATTATTCAAAGTTGGCATCATTGCAGTATAATGTATAACACATTAATTTTGTAATTTGAATTAGTCTTAACAGTGAAATTGAAAGTGAAATGCAGTTGTCTGGGATCAGGAAGAGTATGAGGTTATCACAATCATCTTAATTACTGTCTTAATTAACTGACCTTTCTTTTTGTCGAATCTTACTTCGAACGTTGTCTTGGCACAGTTATAACCTCTAGGTAACTCATTTTTGTATGTTTTTCTGTTAAATGATGAACTCTCTCTTGCAGCGCTAATACTATCATACTGTTTGTTGTTACTGTAAGTTAATTGTCACTAATAAAGAATGTATTAATTGTATCATATTATATTAGATTATTATGTCGATTATATTGAGTTTTACTCAACGGAGAACTAAGAAAGGTCTTAAAATATGTGATGGAAGACCTGGTATTGTCTTGTGAGTTATTTAATGTTTTCTAGATCAATTTCTCTCATTTCTTTAGTCCTGTGAGCTTCTTGAATCCAGACATCGTCTGGTGTATGTACTAGCTTGTGGTGCTCTAGCTTCTCAGTGGTTTGGATTGATAGTAACAGTAACAACAAAGAATTTCAACATTAACAAATGGGCAACACCTATTGTTCATCGTAAGAACATTATATTAGTAGATATATAAAACATTTCATAAGTTTATAACTTCCCTCAATTTTATTATTATAATTTTAATCTAGTCTTTTTCATAATGTATCTTGTGTCTGTGGTAATTATTATCACATATCCTATCCTGGCTTGTGTGGAGGCACCTATACCTCTTGTGGGATACATTATAGGAGCCATTTATTGTGATATTTAGTTAGTGTTATATTAATACGCTATCTATTGCATATAATTATTACAGTTTACCATTGTCTATTTATGAATTTGCTATAAATATCTGAAATCAGACTCAGGTTTATCCTCAAATGTGAAGGCTGTTTTTGTAAGTTAATAATACTTTTTGAATATATATATAATAATTCTATATAGTACAGTATTACAGTGGTATCTAATGTTCCTCATATTACTTGTCTTGTTGGTATAATTATTTGGTACCACTACAAACTGATCAAAGAATTATTAAAACTTTATAAAAAGAAATTAAAATTAGCTGCTGTAAGTCTTTGCTATGAGAATGGTTGACATAGTGATATTTTTATAGATACAGGAACAGCTTCCTTCCATGAATCATATTAATTATGTCAAAAAGTTATTACAACTCCAGAGTTAGTATCTCCTAGTTTAGTTTATAGTCTATATCATTAAACTTTTTATATCCAATATATCCCAGCTGGGATATATTGGATATAAAAAGTAACACTGGATTAAACTTAAGAATTGCACTGCAGTGCAATTCGTTGAATATGATGTCAGATTGAAGTGCATACGTGAATCCACAGTAACAAGCATCTTATTTTTCTTTGTTTAATTTTAACCCATTAGCTAATTTAAAGTCAGTTTCATAGTATGTGATCAGTGTGATGTTTGCTTTTCTATCAAAAAGTTTCCTACTTGCATTACCATTCTCAATTTCTTACAATACAGATTAAATATAAAGGAATTACAAAGTGTATGAAGAGGAGTATTTGAGTCAATATCAAGTATTGATCAACCTGCAAAGACATTGGTAAGAATAATATTACTATTATATAAGGATTTGAGAAATGTGATTCGAGTAAGCTACTCTCAAATAACACTTACAATAAAGCCATCAATATCATTATTAGGTCACGGTACATTCAAGAACTTTATACTCATAGAAACTTTGCTACATAATCTTATTGTCCATGTGTTTGTGGACACATTAACTGAAATACTCAACAAACCAGGTAACATTAAAATAAAAGCTATATTTCACTGCACAAATAGAATACTTGCATACCAATGAACTCTATCATGCAGAGTCATACCATATTTGGGCAAGGATTTGGTATCTGTTTATCTATTCAGTTTCACCATAGAAATTATATAGACACATATGGTCAGTTAGTCTATATAATCTATGGTTTCAGTTACTCCTATTTTGCTTACTAATTGTTTAAAACTACCACTTTGCCTACTAATTTAAATTATTTAAAATTAACTATTTATGATAATTTTATTAAAATACCAGTATTCTAAAACTGGTCAAGTCATAACAAACACAAATGTCTTCATATAACAGTACATGTATTGTTATATTCAATTTTTTTATTTTTTGTTTAGTTATATCAGCCACTAGACCTCGTGTTTCACAAAAAGCATCCAATCGTTGGTTTGTTACATACACACTTATCAAAAATCCTCAACTGACAAAATCCTATAAAAGAGATGATCTTACTTCAGTCTGTACAAAGAAGTCGCTTTCAGATAATTACCAGAAGTTCAGCTACACCACTGATTATTATCAACTAATGACATAAAACATTGCATTATTTTATATACACATATTACTATCTTACACTTAAATTTAATTTAGCCCCCCCTCCTTTGCTAACGAGACAAAATAAGAATTAATAATTATTAATAACTTCATTATTAATTAACTTTTAGTGCATGGTTTTTTGTGGAAGATCTTGACCTTCTTGTATAATTTGCCACTGAATTGTTGGCTGCTATAACATTCTCAAATATCTTAGCTATAGAGTTAGTTGCTTTGAAATGGAGAATAATAATAACAAGATCAGGTAATACACTCAAGTCAAGTCTGTATACAGTCCCAATATGTATATTATATTATATGACATTATATATTTACTTGCAGTGCTAGTGATGGAGCTGTGTATACTGTATTGTTTGTTGTTACTGTAAGTCTACTGTAATACATTATATAAGTCATATTATATTAGATTATTGTGTGGATTGTATTGAGTTTTACTCAACGGAGAACTAAGAAAGGTCTTGAAATGTGTGGTGGAAGACCTGGTATTGTCTTGTAAGTTATCTAATGTTTTCTAACTCATTTCCACATCTCTTTAGTCCTGTTAATTTTTTGAATCCAAGACATCGTCTGGTGTATGTACTAGCTTGTGGTGCTCTAGCTTCTCAGTGGTTTGGAGTGTTAACACTGTCATCATATTCAACAAATGATGTTAACAAATGGGGAACACCGATTGTTAATTGTAAGTATGATAACTAATTTGAGTTGTCCTTAATAATATTTCAATCTAGCCATTGTCATAATGTTTCTGGTGTCTGTGGTAATTATTATCACATATCCTATCCTGGCTTGTGTGGAGGCACCTATACCTCTTGTGGGATACATTATGGGAGCCATTTATTGTGATATCTAGTTAGTGTTATATTAATATGATTCTTATATTGTTTATAATTAATATAGTTTTGTTTTACATATTTACTTGTTTGCTGAAAATCTGAAAGTGGGCTCAAATGTAGTCTCAAACTACAAACTTGTTTATGTAAGTTTATCAACTGTGTGTACTTTTCCTAATAGCAATAATGTTTATATAGTACAGCAATATAGTGGTATCTAATCTCCCTCAATTTACTTGTCTTGTTGGTATACTTATTTGGTACCACTATAAACTGATCAAAGAATTATTAAGAGTTTATATGACTGGCAGTCAGTGGAAATTGGCTGTAAGTCTTTATTATAAGAACACTTGATATAAACTGGTCTCTTTGTAGATCCAAGAACAACCTCATTCCATGAATCATATCAACTATGTCAAACAATTACTACAACCACCAGAGTTAGTAAATCTAACTTTTATCAAGAAACACCTCCTTACCAGTAAATATTTATATGTTTTACATGTTTACATCTGTTTTTAGGAACCAAGTTGCCATTTCCAGTTCTAATTGTTGCTGTAGTAGTGGCTGTCATGATATTTCAAGTAAAATTAATTTCTAATATTCAATCACTTTGTATTATAATGTATACACAATAGCTCACTGTTTTGGTCTGTTTTAATTTCCCATACTTGTTTGATCTGTTGAGTGAATATTTTGAGGCTTTATTTGAACAATCTCCTGATTTAAAAGATAATGCTTTCTTTAGAAAACTTCCTCATTTCTTTAAAAGTCTAACAGGTATAAATAATAGATTATAGTATATTGTGAATGACTATCTCTTTAGCTATATCAGTTCTTTCTCCTATTTTTGCTACTGCCTTGTGTTGTGTTCTGTTTATTCATTTTATATATTGTCTGAGGTAAAACTAATTTAATTATATTTACTTACTTTACTTACTACAGGCTGTATATTAAAGATCTTCATAAAAATGTTCAATTTATTTTAACAGTGTGAGAATGTTTTTATTATATTTTAGGTCACAGTACATTCAAGAACTTTATACTCGTAGAAGCTCTACTACACAATCCTATTGTTCATGTGTTTGTGGACATAATAATTATAGCTAATAAAGGTATTACTATAGCAGTTGGAGACCATTATATAGGCTAGTGTTATCCTTGCTTTAAATTAACAGCTGTTGGCATTTGACAGCCTTGTTTTGTTAACTAGTAGCCATAATTTTAATTATGGGCCATAAAGGTAGCATAACATTACTATAATTATTAACATTATAGTATTATTCTTAGACAAAATAAGATGTTGAACTAAGGCTGTTACTATTGAATTCATTGATGTGTATTTTGTAGGGATTCATGTAACCATAATGTACATGTATCAGTTAAAATAATAAATTTATTTTAAGAGTGTGAGTATGTTTCTTGTTTATTGTTGTATTGTTAAAGCAGCAGGAGACCATTATATAGGCTAGCATTATCCTTGCTTTAAATTAACAGCTGTTTTCATTTTATTGATAGCCTTGTTTTTTAAACTAGTAAATATAAAAGTAGCATACACAATGAACATAAACTAAGACAATGTTGTTATCTTGTATTTTCTCATTTCATCAGTTTCACCAATAAAGAGACCTCTGGTGTCACAAAAAGCATACAATCGTTGGTTTGTTACATACACTCTTATCAAAAATCCACAACTTGCCAAGTCCTTTAAAAGAAATGAACAAAGTCAGTAATAATTGATATTTCATTTCTAATTAACCCTTTATAGTGTCAGTAAAGAATCCACTGTCTTTGGATGAAGAAGCTTCTGTTACAGTGACTAATTCACTGTCAAAGAAGTTTTAAAATTAAAGTTTAGTTACCCCAGTCTTGTTATATAATTATAGGAACACATTTTAATCTTGTGTAGCAATAATCATATGCACTTGTTTGTTATCTAAGGACATATTATCATCAATTTATCATCAACATGTAGGATGACCCATTGAGAAAGATACTATCAAATTATTTACAGAGTGGTTTTATTAACTATAGCTTATAACTCAATAGTTTGTGGGGTATCTTTCATTATGGGGTCCTATAATAATAATACAATACTAACTAGCCTCCTTATATAGACTGATGTTTGTAACCTTTTATTGCTTGTTGAGTTGTAATGACTGACAATTTATAGACTGTAAATAATAACCATTGAATAATTGATACAAGATAATTTACATTACAAACACCTTCCCAAAATTCCCTGGAAACACCCTCTATTCTATATCAAAGCTGTATCATGACTGGCTTCTTCCTTTTTGTCTTCAATGACAGGATTCATCAGCAGGTTCCATAGATTGTAGATACTATTATCACTTTCAGTCTGTATGATTAGAGTAGTACTGTCAAGGATGCATTGATCACATTGACTTTTTCTCTTTTCAATTTAACCAATAAGACAACTAGTTTCATACAAATCAACATCATACATTTGTTGGTTACATACTTATAAAAACTCCACAACTGACCAAATTTATATTAGAGTCAGAAGCTGCACTACTATTATCACATCAGTAGATAATGAAGACTTCACTTCTTGTATTTATATAGCCTAATGTAACAGAGACACTGTAGATGATGTTGAAGAAATAATTAAAGCTTAGCTGATGGTATATTAGATTTCTTACTTTTTTATAATAATTTATTATTCAAAGGTGGCATCATTGCAGTATAATGTATAACACATTAATTTTGTAATTTGAATTAGTCTTAACAGTGAAATTGAAAGTGAAATGCAGTTGTCTGGGATCAGGAAGAGTATGAGGTTATCACAATCATCTTAATTACTGTCTTAATTAAATGACCTTTCTTTTTGTCGAATCTTACTTCGAACGATGTCTTGGCACAGTTATGACCTCTAAGTAACTCATTTTTGTATGTTTTTCGGTTAAATGATGAACTCTCTCTTGCAGTGTTAATACTATCATACTGTTTATTGTTACTGTAAGTCAATTGTCACTAATAAAGAATGTATTAATTGTATCATATTATATTAGATTATTATGTGGATTATATTGAGTTTACTCAACGGAGAACTAAGAAAGGTCTTAAAATATGTGATGGAAGACCTGGTATTGTCTTGTGAGTTATCTAATGTTTTCTAGATCAATTTCTCTCATTTCTTTAGTCCTGTGAGCTTCTTGAATCCAGACATCGTCTGGTGTATGTACTAGCTTGTGGTGCTCTAGCTTCTGAGTGGTTTGGATTGATAGTAACAGTAACAACAAAGAATTTCAACATTAACAAATGGGCAACACCTATTGTTCATCGTAAGAACATTATATTAGTAAATATATAAAACCTTTCATAAGTTAATAGCTTCCCTCAATTTTATTATTATAATTTTAATCTAGTCTTTTTCATAATGTATCTTGTGTCTGTGGTAATTATTATCACATATTCTATCCTGGCTTGTGTGAAAGCACCTATACCTCTTGTGTGAAGGCACCTATACCTCTAGATATAAAAGAGGTGATCTTACTTCAGTCTGTACAAAGAAGTCGCTTTCAAATAATTTCCAGAAGTTCGGCTACACCACTGATTATTATCAACTAATGACATAAAACATTGCATTATTTTATATACACATATTAGTATCCTACACTTAGATTTAATTTAGCCCCCCCTCCTTTACTAACGAGACAAAATAAGAATTATTAATAACTATTAATAACTTCATTATTAATTAACTTTTAGTGCATGTTTTTTGTGGAAGATCTTGACCTTCTTGTATAATTTGCCATTGAATTGTCGGCTGCTATAACGTTCTCAAATATCTTAGCTATAGAGTTAGTTGCTTTGAAATGGAGAATAATAATAACAAGATCAGGTAATACACTCATGTCAAGTCTGTATACAGTCCCAATATGTATATTATATTATATGACATTATATATTTACTTGCAGTGCTAGTGATGGAGCTGTGTATACTGTATTGTTTGTTGTTGCTGTAAGTCTACTGTAATACATTATATAAGTCATATTATATTAGATTATTGTGTGGATTGTATTGAGTTTTACTCAACGGAGAACTAAGAAAGGTCTTGAAATGTGTGGTGGAAGACCTGGTATTGTCTTGTGAGTTATCTAATGTTTTCTAACTCATTTCCACATCTCTTTAGTCCTGTTAATTTTTTGAATCCAAGACATCGTCTGGTGTATGTACTAGCTTGTGGTGCTCTAGCTTCTCAGTGGTTTGGAGTGTTAACACTGTCATCATATTCAACAAATGATGTTAACAAATGGGGAACACCGATTGTTAATTGTAAGTATGATAACTAATTTGAGTTGTCCTTAATAATATTTCAATCTAGCCATTGTCATAATGTTTCTGGTGTCTGTGGTAATTATTATCACATATCCTATCCTGGCTTGTGTGGAGGCACCTATACCTCTTGTGGGATACATTATGGGAGCCATTTGTTGTGATATCTAGTTAGTGTTATATTAATATGATTCTTATATTGTTTATAATTAATATAGTTTTGTTTTACATATTTACTTGTTTGCTGAAAATCTGAAAGTGGGCTCAAATGTAGTCTCAAACTACAAACTTGTTTATGTAAGTTTATCAACTGTGTGTACTTTTCCTAATAGCAATAATGTTTATATAGTACAGCAATATAGTGGTATCTAATCTCCCTCAATTTACTTGTCTTGTTGGTATACTTATTTGGTACCACTATAAACTGATCAAAGAATTATTAAGAGTTTATATGACTGGCAGTCAATGGAAATTGGCTGTAAGTCTTTATTATAAGAACACTTGATATAAACTGGTCTCTTTGTAGATCCAAGAACAACCTCATTCCATGAATCATATCAACTATGTCAAGCAATTACTACAACCACCAGAGTTAGTAAATCTAACTTTTATCAAGAAACACCTCCTTACCAGTAAATATTTATATGTTTTACATGTTTACATCTGTTTTTAGGAACCAAGTTGCCATTTCCTGTTCTAATTGTTGCTGTAGTAGTGGCTGTCATAATATTTCAAGTAAAATTAATTCCTAATATTTAATCACTTTGTATTATAATGTATACACAATAGCTCACTGTTTTGGTCTGTTTTTACTTTCCATACTTGTTTGATCAATGGGGTGACGTGTTTGAAGCTTTACTTGAACAATCTCCTGATTCAAAAGATAATGCTTTCTTTAGAAAACTTCCTCATTTCTTTAAAAGTCTAACAGGTATATATAATACATTATAGTATATTGCGAATGACTATCTCTTTAGCTATATCAGTTCTCTCTCCTATTTTTGCTACTATCTTGTGTTGTGTTCTGTTTATTCATTTTATATATTGTCTGAGGTAAAACTAATTTCATTATATTTACTTACTTTACTTACTACAGGCTGTATATTAAAGATCTTCATAGCAGCAGTAAAAGTGATTTAGCATCAAGAATTAATTGGCCTTCGTTAACACTGGTTAGTACAATATAACTATATTAATGTATCCATTCCTTCTCCACTCTTCTCTCAGTCATCATCAGTTCGTTATGCTGGCTACCAGATCGCTTCTTTTATCACTGGTACTATCAATATATTATCTACACATTATATTAGTTTATACTGTCACAGCATGGATTCTCTATCAGTGGTCACTTTTGTCATTGGTCTAGCTTTAATGGCTCTTATCTTTATCCCATCAATATTTGGTTTTTACTTCTATAGACTGATGTATGTTGAAAAAAAATTACATAATAATATTTTTAAAATTATTCATAACAGTGTTGTTGTTAGCTGGGTTTTACTCATTCTTGGTACACAAATAATCATTTGTAAACTATTTTTTGTATCTAATGATAGTGCTGATTTAAAAACAGTCATTATTGATAACAGGTTAGTTATATATTGTATGTACTTTATTTAAATAACTATTCTATTTTATTATAGACGTGCCTTCAATATGTTCTCCTATATAGTATTGCTCTACAACATGGCTACTGGATTAATGACTGCTATTATACGTGTAGGTCTATCTTTCCTATTTATGATCATGATTTTACCAAGAATGGATCGACTAATGTACTTGAGAGGATTTGAGAAATTTGATTTAAGTAAGAACTGTCTACAATGTTTGTACTATTGCTACCAAAATTTTGATGGTAATACAAGTCTGTAAATGACATTATGGAGTGATATACAAACTTATATGTACAATAACATGCCCATGTTGGGTTTTGTGGCGGTACGTATGATTGATTGGTTAATTAATTGGATGATAGAACAATAACATGCCCGCCCCATGTTGGGTTTTGTGGTATGTATGATTAATCAGTTAATTGATTGAATGATAGACTTATTGATTTAACCTACACTTCAGTGTGTATTTTCTACAGATTCATGTAACCAAAATGTACACATATCAATAAAAATGTTCAATTTATTTTAACAGTGTGGGAATGTTTTTATTATATTTTAGGTCACGGTACATTCAAGAACTTTATACTCGTAGAAGCTCTACTACACAATCCTATTGTTCATGTGTTTGTGGACACATTAACTATAGCTAATAAAGGTATTACTAGAGCAGTTGGACAGCCTTGTTTTTTTAACTAGTAGCCATAATTTTAATTATGGGCCATAAAGGTAGCATAACATTACTATAATTATTAACATTATAGTATTATTCTTAGACAAAATAAGATGTTGAACTAAGGCTGTTACTATTGAATTCATTGATGTGTATTTTGTAGGGATTCATGTAACCATAATGTACATGTATCAGTTAAAATAATAAATTTATTTTAAGAGTGTGAGTATATTTCTTGTTTCTTGTTGTATTGTTAAAGCAGCAGGAGACCATTATATAGGCTAGCATTATCATTACTTTAAATTAACAGCTGTTGGCATTTCATAGCCTTGTTTTTTAACTAGTAAATATAAAAATAGCATACACAATGAACATAAACTAAGACAATGTTGTTATCTTGTCTTTTCTCATTTCATCAGTTTCACCAATAAAGAGACCTCTGGTGTCACAAAAAGCATACAATCGTTGGTTTGTTACATACACACTTATCAAAAATCCACAACTTGCCAAGTCCTTTAAAAGAAATGAACAAAGTCAGTAAATCATCTAGTCAAATTGATATTTTATTTATAATTAACCCTCTATAGTGTCAGTGAAGAATCCACTGTTTATGGATGAAGAAGCTTTCTTTTATAGTGACTAATTCACTGTCAAAGAAGTTTTAAAATTGAAGTTTAGTTACCCCAGTCTTGTTATATAATTATAGGAACACATTTTGATCTTGTGTAGCAATAATTGTATGCACTTGTGCGTTACCTAAGGACATATTATCATCAATTTATCATCAACATGTAGGATGACCCATTGAGAAAGATACTATCAAATTATTTATAGAGTGGTTTTATTAACTATAACTTATAACTCAATAGTTTGCAGGGTATCTTTCATTATGGGATCCTATAATAATAAGACAATACTAGCTAGCCTATTTATATAGACTGATGCTCGTAAACCTTTTATTGCTTGTTGAGTTGTAATGATTGATGATTTATAGGCTGTAAGGTAATGACCATTGAATAATTGATACAAGATAATTTACATTACAAACACCTTCCCAAAATTCCCTGGAAACACCCTCTATCCTATATCAAAGCTGTACCATGACTGGCTTCTTCCTTTCTGTCTCCAAGGACAGGATTCATCAGCAGGTTCCATAGATTGTAGATACTATTATCACTTTCAGTCTGTATGATTAGAGTAGTACTGTCAAGGATGCATTGATCATATTGACTTTCTCTCTTTTCAATTTAACCAATAAGACAACTAGTTTCGTACAAATCAACATCATACACTTGTTGGTTACATACTTATAAAAACTCCACAACTGACCAAATTTATATTAGAGTCAGAAGCTGCACTACTATTATCACATCAGTAGATAATGAAGACTTCACTTCTTGTATTTATATAGCCTAATGAAACAGAGACACTGTAGATGATGTTGAAGAAATAATTAAAGCTTAGCTGATGGTATATTAGATTTCTTACTTTTTTATAATAATTTATTATTCAAAGGTGGCATCATTGCAGTATAATGTATAACACATTAATTTTGTAATTTGAATTAGTCTTAACAGTGAAATTGAAAGTGAAATGCAGTTGTCTGGGCTCAGGGAGGGTACTAGCTTGTGGTACTCTAGCTTCTGAGTGGTTTGGACTGTTAGTAACAGTAACAACAAAGAATTTCAACATTAACAAATGGACAACACCTATTGTTCATTGTAAGAACATTATATTAGTAGATATATAAAACATTTCATAAGTTAATAACTTCCCTCAATTTTATTATTATAATTTTAATCTAGTCTTTTTCATAATGTATCTTGTGTCTGTGGTAATTATTATCACATATTCTATCCTGGCTTGTGTGGAGGCACCTATACCTCTTGTGGGATACATTATAGGAGCCATTTATTGTGATATTTAGTTAGTGTTATATTAATACGCTATCTATTGCATATAATTATTATAGTTTACCATTGTCTATTTATGAATTTGCTATAAATCTGGAGTCAGACTCAGGTTTATCCTCAAATGTGAAGGCTGTTTTTGTAAGTTAATAATACTTTTTTAATATATATATAATAATTTTATATAGTACAGTATTGCAGTGGTATCTAATGTTCCTCATATTACTTGTCTTGTTGGTATAATTATTTGGTACCACTACAAACTGATCAAAGAATTATTAAAACTTTATAAATAGAAATTAAAATTAGCTGCTGTAAGTCTTTGCTATGAGAATGGTTGACATAGTGATATTTTTATAGATCCAGGAACAGCTTCCTTCCATGAATCATATTAATTATGTCAAAACGTTATTACAACTCCAGAGTTAGTATCTCCTAGTTTAGTTTATAGTCTATATCATTAAACTTTTTATATCCAATATATCCCAGCTGGGATATATTGGATATAAAAAGTAACACTGGATTAAACTTAAGAATTGCACTGCAGTGCAATTCGTTGAATATGATGTCAGATTGAAGTGCATATGTGAATCCACAGTAACAAGCATCTTATTTTCTTTGTTTAATTTTAACCCATTAGCTAATTTAAAGTCAGTTTCATAGTATGTGATCAGTGTGATGTTTGCTTTTCTATCAAAAAGTTTCCTACTTGCATTACCATCCTCAATTTCTTACCATACAGATTAAATATAAAGGAATTACAAAGTGTATGAAGAGGAGTATTTGAGTCAATATCAAGTATTGATCAGCCTGCAAAGACATTGGTAAGAATAATATTACTATTATATAAGGATTTGAGAAATGTGATTCGAGTAAGCTACTCTCAAATAACACTTACAATAAAGCCATTGATATCATTATTAGATCACGGTACATTCAAGAACTTTATACTCATATAAATTTTGCTATATAATCCTATTGTCCATGTGTTTGTGGACATGTTAGCTGAAATATTCAACAAACCAGGTAGTATTAAAATAAAAGCTATATTTCACTGCACAAATAGAATACTTGCATACCAATGAACTTTATCATGCAGAGTCATACCATATTTGGGCAAGGATTTGGTATCTGTTTATCTATTCAGTTTCACCATAGAAATTATATAGACACATATGGTCAGTTAGTCTATATAATCTATGGTTTCAGCTACTCCTATTTTGCTTACTAATTGTTTAAAACTACCACTTTGCCTACTAATTTAAATTATTTAAAATTAACTATTTATGATAATTTTATTAAAATACCAGTATTCTAAGACTGGTGAAGTCATAACAAACACAAATGTCTTCATATAAAAGTACATGTATTGTTATATTCAATTTTTTTATTTTTTGTTTAGTTATATCAGCCACTAGACCTCGTGTCTCACAAAAAGCATACAATCATTGGTTTGTTACATACACACTTATCAAAAATCCTCAACTGACAAAATCCTATAAAAGAGGTGATCTTACTTCAGTCTGTACAAAGAAGTCGCTTTCAGATAATTTCCAGAAGTTCGGCTACACCACTGATTATTATCAACTAATGACATAAAACATTGCATTATTTTATATACACATATTAGTATCCTACACTTAGATTTAATTTAGCGCCCCCTCCCTTACTAACGAGACAATATAAGAATTATTAATAACTATTAATAACTTCATTATTAATTAACTTTTAGTGCATGCTTTTTTGTGGAAGATCTTGACCTTCTTGTATAATTTGCCACTGAATTGTCGGCTGCTATAACATTCTCAAATATCTTAGCTATAGAGTTAGTTGCTTTGAAATGGAGAATAATAATAACAAGATCAGGTAATACACTCAAGTCAAGTCTGTATACAGTCCCAATATGTACATTATATTATATGACATTATATATTTACTTGCAGTGGTAGTGATGGGGTTGTGTATACTGTATTGTTTGTTGTTACTGTAAGTCTACTGTAATACATTATATAAGTCATATTATATTAGATTATTGTGTGGATTGTATTGAGTTTTACTCAACGGAGAACTAAGAAAGGTCTTGAAATGTGTAGTGGAAGACCTGGTATTGTCTTGTAAGTTATTTAATGTTTTCTAACTCATTTCCATATCTCTTTAGTCCTATTAATTTTTTGAATCCAAGACATCGTCTGGTGTATGTACTAGCTTGTGGTGCTCTAGCTTCTCAGTGGTTTGGAGTGTTAACACTGTCATCATATTCAACAAATGATGTTAACAAATGGGGAACACCGATTGTTAATTGTAAGTATGATAACTAATTTGAGTTGTCCTTAATAATATTTCAATCTAGCCATTGTCATAATGTTTCTGGTGTCTGTGGTAATTATTATCACATATCCTATCCTGGCTTGTGTGGAGGCACCTATACCTCTTGTGGGATACATTATGGGAGCCATTTTTTGTGATATCTAGTTAGTGTTATATTAATATGATTCTTGTATTGTTTATAATTAATATAGTTTTGTCTTACATATTTACGTGTTTGCTGAAAATCTGAAAAAGGGCTCAAATTTCGTCTCAAACTACAAACCTGTTTATGTAAGTCTATCAACTGTGTGTACTTTTCCTAATAGAAATAATGTTTATATAGTACAGCAATATAGTGGTATCTAATGTTCCTCAATTTATTTGTCTTGTTGGTATACTTATTTGGTACCACTATAAACTGATCAAAGAATTATTAAGAGTTTATATGACTGGTAGTCAATGGAAATTGGCTGTAAGTCTTTATTATAAGAACACTTGATATATACTGGTCTCTTTGTAGATCCAAGAACAACCTCATTCCATGAATCATATCAACTATGTCAAACAATTATTACAACCACCAGACTTAGTAAATCTAACTTTTATCAAGAAACATATCCTTACCAGTAAATATTTATTTATTTTATTATTTTACATGTTTACATCTGTTCTTAGGAACCAAGTTACCATTTCCTGTTCTAATTGTTGGTGTAGTAGTGGCTATCATAATATTTCAAGTAAAATTAATTTCTAGTGTTCAATGACTTCGTTTTTATTATTATAATGTATACACAATAGCTCACTGTTTTGGTCTGTTTTAATTTCCCGTACTTGTTTGATCAATGGGGTGACGTTTTTGAAGCTTTACTTGAACAATCTCCTGATTTAAAAGATAATGCTTTCTTTAGAAAACTTCCTCATTTCTTTAAAAGTCTAACAGGTATATATAATATATTATAGTATATTGTAAATGACTATCTTTTTAGCTCTATCAGTTCTTTCTCCTATTTTTGCTACTATCTTGTGTTGTGTTCTGTTTATTCATTTTATATATTGTCTGAGGTAAAACTAATTTAATTATATTTACTCACTTTACTTACTACAGGCTGTATATTAAAGATCTTCATAGCAGCAGTAAAAGTGATTTAGCATCAAGAATTAATTGGCCTTCATTAACACTGGTTAGTACAATATAACTATATTAATGTATCCATTCCTTCTCCACTCTTCTCTCAGTCATCATCAGTTCGTTATGCTGGCTACCAGATCGCTTCTTTTATCACTGGTACTATCAATATATTATCTACACATTATATTAGTTTATACTGTCACAGCATGGATTCTCTATACAGTGGTCACTTTTGTCATTGGTCTAGCTTTAATGGCTCTTATCTTTATACCATCAATATTTGGATATTATTACTATAGACTGGTGTATGTTAAAAAATATTACATAATAATATTTTTTTACATTATTCATAACAGTGTTGTTGTTAGCTGGGTTTTACTCATTCTTGGTACACAAATAATCATTTGTAAACTATTTTTTGTATCTAATGACAGTGCTGATTTAAAAACAGTCATTATTGATAACAGGTTAGTTATATATTGTATGTACTATATTTAAATAACTATTTCTTTTATTATAGACGTGCCTTCAATATGTTCTCCTATATAGTATTACTCTACAACATGGCTACTGGATTAATGACTGCTATTATACGTGTAGGTCTGTCTTTCCTATTTATGATCATGATTTTACCAAGAATGGATCGACTAATGTACTTGAGAGGATTTGAGAAATGTGATTCAAGTAAGAACTGTCTACAATCTTTGTACTATCGCCACCAAAATTTATATGGTAATACAAGTCTGTAAATGACATCATGGAGTGATATACAAACTTATATGTACAATGACTTGCCCATGTTGGGTTTTGTGGTATGTATGATTGATTGGTTAATTGATTGGATGATAGAACAATAACATGCCCGCCCCATATTGGGTTTTGTGGTATGTATGATTGATTGGTTAATTGATTGGATGATAGACTGGTTGATTTAACCTACACTTCAGTGTGTATTTCTACAGATTCATGTAACCAAAATGTACACATATCAATAAAAATGTTTAATTTATTTTAACAGTGTGAGAATGTTTTTATTATTTTTTAGATCACGGTACATTCAAGAACTTTATACTCATAGAAGCTCTACTACACAATCCTATTGTTCATGTGTTTGTGGACATAATAACTATAGCTAATAAAGGTATTACTATAGCAGCAGGAGACCATTATATAGGCTAGTGTTATCCTTGCTTTAAATTAACAGCTGTTGGCATTTGACAGCCTTGTTTTGTTAACTAGTAGCCATAATTTTAATTATGGGCCATAAAGGTAGCATAACATTACTATAATTATTAACATTATAGTATTATTCTTAGACAAAATAAGATGTTGAACTAAGGCTGTTACTATTGAATTCATTGATGTGTATTTTGTAGGGATTCATGTAACCATAATGTACATGTATCAGTTAAAATAATAAATTTATTTTAAGAGTGTGAGTATGTTTCTTGTTTATTGTTGTATTGTTAAAGCAGCAGGAGACCATTATATAGGCTAGCATTATCCTTGCTTTAAATTAACAGCTGTTTTCATTTTATTGATAGCCTTGTTTTTTAAACTAGTAAATATAAAAGTAGCATACACAATGAACATAAACTAAGACAATGTTGTTATCTTGTATTTTCTCATTTCATCAGTTTCACCAATAAAGAGACCTTTGGTGTCACAAAAAGCATACAATCGTTGGTTTGTTACATACACTCTTATCAAAAATCCACAACTTGCCAAGTCCTTTAAAAGAAATGAACAAAGTCAGTAATAATTGATATTTCATTTCTAATTAACCCTCTATAGTCTCAGTAAAGAATTCACTGTCTTTGGATGAAGAAGCTTCTGTTACAGTGACTAATTCATTGTCAAAGAAGTTTTAAAATTAAAGTTTAGTTACCCCAGTCTTGTTATATAATTATAGGAACACATTTTGATCTTGTGTAGCAATAATCATATGCACTTGTTTGTTATCTAAGGACATATTATCATCAATTTATCATCAACATGTAGGATGACCCATTGAGAAAGATACTATCAAATTATTTATAGAGTGGTTTTATTAACTATAGCTTATAACTCAATAGTTTGTGGGGTATCTTTCATTATGTGGTCCTATAATAATAATACAATACTAACTAGCCTCCTTATATAGACTGATGTTTGTAACCTTTTATTGCTTGTTGAGTTGTAATGACTGACAATTTATAGACTGTAAATAATAACCATTGAATAATTGATACAAGATAATTTACATTACAAACACCTTCCCAAAATTCCCTGGAAACACCCTCTATTCTATATCAAAGCTGTACCATGACTGGCTTCTTCCTTTTTGTCTTCAATGACAGGATTCATCAGCAGGTTCCATAGATTGTAGATACTATTATCACTTTCAGTCTGTATGATTAGAGTAGTACTGTCAAGGATGCATTGATCACATTTACTTTTTCTCTTTTCAATTTAACCAATAAGACAACTAGTTTCATACAAATCAACATCATACACTTGTTGGTTACATACTTATAAAAACTCCACAACTGACCAAATTTATATTAGAGTCAGAAGCTGCACTACTATTATCACATCGGTAGATAATGAAGACTTCACTTCTTGTATTTATATAGCCTAATGAAACAGAGACACTGTAGATGATGTTGAAGAAATAATTAAAGCTTAGTTGATGGTATATTAGATTTCTTACTTTTTTATAATAATTTATTATTCAAAGGTGGAATCATTGCAGTATAATGTATAACACATTAATTTTGTAATTTGAATTAGTCTTAACAGTGAAATTGAAAGTGAAATGCAGTTGTCTGGGCTCAGGGAGGGCATGAGGTTATCACAATCATCTTAATTACTGTCTTAATTAAATGACCTTTCTTTTTGTCGAATCTTACTTCGAACGTTGTCTTGGCACAGTTATGACCTCTAGGTAACTCATTTTTGTATGTTTTTTTGTTAAATGATGAACTCTCTCTTGCAGTGTTAATACTATCATACTGTTTGTTGTTACTGTAAGTCAATTGTCACTAATAAAGAATGTATTAATTGTATCATATTACATTAGATTATTATGTGGATTATATTGAGTTTACTCAACGGAGAACTAAGAAAGGTCTTAAAATATGTGATGGAAGACCTGGTATTGTCTTGTGAGTTATTTAATGTTTTCTAGATCAATTTCTCTCATTTCTTTAGTCCTGTGAGCTTCTTGAATCCAAGACATCGTCTGGTGTATGTACTAGCTTGTGGTGCTCTAGCTTCTGAGTGGTTTGGACTGTTAGTAAAAGTAACAACAAAGAACTTCAACATTAACAAATGGGCAACACCTATTGTTCATCGTAAGAACATTATATTAGTAGATATATAAAACATTTCATAAGTTAATAACTTCCCTCAATTTTATTATTATAATTTTAATCTAGTCTTTTTCATAATGTATCTTGTGTCTGTGGTAATTATTATCACATATCCTATCCTGGCTTGTGTGGAGGCACCTATACCTCTTGTGGGATACATTATAGGAGCCATTTATTGTGATATTTAGTTAGTGTTATATTAATACGCTATCTATTGCATATAATTATTATAGTTTACCATTGTCTATTTATGAATTTGCTATAAATATCTGAAATCATACTCAGGTTTATCCTCAAATGTGAAGGCTGTTTTTGTAAGTTAATAATACTTTTTGAATATATATATAATAATTCTATATAGTACAGCATTACAGTGGTATCTAATGTTCCTCGTATTACTTGTCTTGTTGGTATAATTATTTGGTACCACTACAAACTGATCAAAGAATTATTAAAACTTTATAAATAGAAATTAAAATTAGCTGCTGTAAGTCTTTGCTATGAGAATGGTTGACATAGTGATATTTTTATAGATCCAGGAACAGCTTCCTTCCATGAATCATATTAATTATGTCAAAAAGTTATTACAACTCCAGAGTTAGTATCTCTTAGTTTAGTTTATAGTCTATATCATTAAACTTTTTATATCCAATATATCCCAGCTGGGATATATTGGATATAAAAAGTAACACTGGATTAAACTTAAGAATTGCACTGCAGTGCAATTCGTTGAATATGATGTCAGATTGAAGTGCATATGTGAATCCACAGTAACAAGCATCTTATTTTTCTTTGTTTAATTTTAACCCATTAGCTAATTTAAAGTCAGTTTCATAGTATGTGATCAGTGTGATGTTTGCTTTTCTATCAAAAAGTTTCCTACTTGCATTAATTACCATTCTCAATTTCTTACAATACAGATTAAATATAAAGGAATTACAAAGTGTATGAAGAGGAGTATTTGAGTCAATATCAAGTATTGATCAACCTGCAAAGACATTGGTAAGAATAATATTACTATTATATAAGGATTTGAGAAATGTGATTCGAGTAAGCTACTCTCAAATAACACTTACAATAAAGCCATCAATATCATTATTAGGTCACGGTACATTCAAGAACTTTATACTCATAGAAACTTTGCTACATAATCTTATTGTCCATGTGTTTGTGGACACATTAACTGAAATACTCAACAAACCAGGTAACATTAAAATAAAAGCTATATTTCACTGCACAAATAGAATACTTCCATACCAATGAACTTTATCATGCAGAGTCATACCATATTTGGGCAAGGATTTGGTATCTGTTTATCTATTCAGTTTCACCATAGAAATTATATAGACACATATGGTCAGTTAGTCTATATAATCTATGGTTCCAGTTACTCCTATTTTGCTTACTAATTGTTTAAAACTACCATTTTGCCTACTAATTTAAATTATTTAAAATTAACTATTTATGATAATTTTATTAAAATACTAGTAATCTAAAACTGATAAAGTTATAACAAACACAAATGTCTTCATATAACAGTACATGTATTGTTATATTCAATTTTTTTATTTTTTGTTTAGTTATATCAGCCACTAGACCTCGTGTCTCACAAAAAGCATGCAATCGTTGGTTTGTTACATACACACTTATCAAAAATCCTCAACTGACAAAATCCTATAAAAGAGATGATCTTTCTTCAGTCTGTACAAAGAAGTCGCTTTCAGATAATTTCCAGAAGTTCAGCTACACCACTGATTATTATCAACTAATGACATAAAACATTGCATTATTTTATATACACATATTAGTATCCTACACTTAGATTTAATTTAGCCCCTCCTCCTTTGCTAACGAGACTAAATAAGAATTATTAATAATTATTAATAACTTCATTATTAATTAACTTTTAGTGCATGTTTTTTGTGGAAGATCTTGACCTTCTTGTATAATTTGCCATTGAATTGTCGGCTGCTATAACGTTCTCAAATATCTTAGCTATAGAGTTAGTTGCTTTGAAATGGAGAATAATAATAACAAGATCAGGTAATACACTCATGTCAAGTCTGTATACAGTCCCAATATGTACATTATATTATATGACATTATATATTTACTTGCAGTGCTAGTGATGGAGCTGTGTATACTGTATTGTTTGTTGTTGCTGTAAGTCTACTGTAATACATTATATAAGTCATATTATATTAGATTATTGTGTGGATTGTATTGAGTTTTACTCAACGGAGAACTAAGAAAGGTCTTGAAATGTGTGGTGGAAGACCTGGTATCGTCTTGTAAGTTATCTAATGTTTTCTAACTCATTTCCACATCTCTTTAGTCCTGTTAATTTCTTGAATCCAAGACATCGTTTAGTGTATGTACTAGCTTGTGGTGCTCTAGCTTCTCAGTGGCTTGGATTAACACTGTCATCATATTCAACAAATGATGTTAACAAATGGGGAACACCGATTGTTAATTGTAAGTATGATAGCTAATTTGAGTTGTCCTTAGTAATATTTCAATCTAGCCATCTTCATAATGTTTCTGGTGTCTGTGGTAATTATTATCACATATCCTATCCTGGCTTGTGTGGAGGCACCTATACCTCTTGTGGGATACATTATGGGAGCCATTTATTGTGATATCTAGTTAGTGTTAGATTAATATGATTCTTATATTGCTTATAATTAATATAGTTTTGTCTTAAGTATTTACTTGTTTGTTGGAAATCTGAAATCAGGCTCAAACATAGTCTCAAACTATAAACCTGTCTATGTAAGCCTATCAACTGTGTGTACTTATGCTAATAGCAATAATATTTATATAGTACAGCAATATAGTGGTATCTAATGTTCCTCAATTTATTTGTCTTGTTGGTATACTTATTTGGTACCACTATAAACTGATCAAAGAGTTATTAAGAGTTTATATGACTGGTAGTCAATGGAAATTGACTGTAAGTCTTTATTATAAGAACACTTGATATATACTGGTCTATTTGTAGATCCAAGAACAACCACATTCCATTAATTATATCAACTATGTCAAACAATTATTACAACCACCAGAGTTAGTAAATCTAACTTTTATCAAGAAGCATATCCTTACCAGTAAATATTTATTTATTTTATTATTTTACATGTTTACATCTGTTCTTAGGAACCAAGTTACCATTTCCTGTTCTAATTGTTGGTGTAGTAGTGGCTATCATAATATTTCAAGTAAAATTAATTTCTAGTGTTCAATGACTTCGTTTTTATTATTATAATGTATACACAATAGCTCACTGTTTTGGTCTGTTTTAATTTCCCGTACTTGTTTGATCAATGGGGTGACGTTTTTGAAGCTTTACTTGAACAATCTCCTGATTTAAAAGATAATGCTTTCTTTAGAAAACTTCCTCATTTCTTTAAAAGTCTAACAGGTATATATAATATATTATAGTATATTGTAAATGACTATCTTTTTAGCTCTATCAGTTCTTTCTCCTATTTTTGCTACTATCTTGTGTTGTGTTCTGTTTATTCATTTTATATATTGTCTGAGGTAAAACTAATTTAATTATATTTACTCACTTTACTTACTACAGGCTGTATATTAAAGATCTTTATAGCAGCAGTAAAAGTGATTTAGTATCAAGAATTAATTGGCCTTCGTTAACACTGGTTAGTACAATATAACCATATTAATGTATGCATTCCTTATACCCACTCTTTCTACTAGTCATCATCAGTTCGTTATGCTGGCTACCAGATCGCTTCTTTTATCACTGGTACTATCAATGTATTATCTACACATTATATTAGTTTATACTGTCACAGCATGGATTCTCTACACAGTGGTCACTTTTGTCATTGGTCTAGCTTTAATGGCTCTTATCTCTATACCATCAATATTTGGATATTATTACTATAGACTGGTGTATGTTGAAAAATATTACATAATAATATTTTTAAAATTATTCATAACAGTGTTGTTGTTAGCTGGGTTTCACTCATTCTTGGTACACAAATAATCATTTGTAAACTATTTTTTGTATCTAATGATAGTGCTGATTTAAAAACAATCATTATTGATAACAGGTTAGTTATATATTGTATGTATTTTATTTAAATAACTATTCTATTTTATTATAGACGTGCCTTCAATATGTTCTCCTATATAGTATTGCTCTACAACATGGCTACTGGATTAATGACTGCTATTATACGTGTAGGTCTGTCTTTCCTATTTATGATCATGATTTTACCAAGAATGGATCGACTAATGTACTTGAGAGGATTTGAGAAATTTGATTTAAGTAAGAACTGTCTACAATCTTTGTACTATCGTCACCAAAATGTTTATGGTAATACAAGTCTGTAAATGACATCATGGAGTGATATACAAACTTATATGTACAATAACATGCCCATGTTGGGTTTTGTGGCAGTATGTATGATAGATTGGTTAATTAATTGGATGATAGAACAATAACGTGCCCGCCCCATGTTGGGTTTTATGGTGTGTATGATTAATCGGTTAATTGATTGGATGATAGACTGGTTGATTTAACCTACACTTCAGTGTGTATTTTATACAGATTCATGTAACCAAAATGTACACATATCAATAAAAATGTTCAATTTATTTTAACAGTGTGTTTATTATATTTTAGGTCACGGTATATTCAAGAACTTTATACTCGTAGAAGCTCTACTACACAATCCTATTGTTCATGTGTTTGTGGACATAATAATTATAGCTAATAAAGGTATTACTATAGCAGTTGGAGACCATTATATAGGCTATTGTTATCTTTGCTTTAAATTAACAGCTGTTGGCATTTGACAGCCTTGTTTTTTTAACTAGTAGCCATAATTTTAATTATGGGCCATAAAGGTAGCATAACATTACTATAATTATTAACATTATAGTATTATTCTTAGACAAAATAAGATGTTGAACTAAGGCTGTTACTATTGAATTCATTTATGTGTATTTTGTAGGGATTCGTGTAACCATAATGTACATGTATCAGTTAAAACAATAAATTTATTTTAAGAGTGTGAGTATGTTTCTTGTTTATTGTTGTATTGTTAAAGCAGTAGGAGACCATTATATAGGCTAGCATTATCCTTGCTTTAAATTAATAGCTGTTTTCATTTTATTGATAGCCTTGTTTTTTAAACTAGTAAATATAAAAATAGCATACACAATGAACATAAACTAAGACAATGTTGTTATCTTGTATTTTTTCATTTCATCAGTTTCACCAATAAAGAGACCTCTGGTGTCACAAAAAGCATACAATCGTTGGTTTGTTACGTACACTCTTATCAAAAATCCACAACTTGCCAAGTCCTTTAAAAGAAATGAGCAAAGTCAGTAATAATTGATATTTCATTTCTAATTAACCCTCTATAGTCTCAGTAAAGAATCCACTGTCTTTGGATGAAGAAGCTTCTGTTACAGTGACTAATTCACTGTCAAAGAAGTTTTAAAATTGAAGTTTAGTTACCCCAGTCTTGTTATATAATTATAGGAACACAATTTGATCTTGTGTAGCAATAATCATGTGTACTTGTTTGTTACCTAAGGACATATTATTGTCAATTTATCATCAACATGTAGGATGACCCATTGAGAAAGATACTATCAAATTATTTATAGAGTGGTTTTATTAACTATAGCTTATAACTCAATAGTTTACAGGGTATCTTTCATTATGGGGTCCTATAATAATAATACAATACTAACTAGCCTCCTTATATAGACTGATGTTTGTAACCTTTTGTTACTTGTTGAGTTGTAATGATTGATGATTTATAGGCTGTAAATAATAACCATTGAATAATTGATACAAGATAATTTACATTACAAACACCTTCCCAAAATTCCCTGGAAACACCCTCTATCCTATATCAAAGCTGTACCATGACTGGCTTCTTCCTTTTTGTCTTCAATGACAGGATTCATCAGCAGGTTCCATAGATTGTAGATACTATTATCACTTTCAGTCTGTATGATTAGAGTAGTACTGTCAAGGATGCATTGATCATATTGACTTTTTCTCTTTTCAATGTAATCAATAAGGCAACTAGTTTCATACAAATTCAACATAAAAAAAATCATACACTTGTTGTTTACATACTTATAAAAACTCCACAACTGACCAAATTTATATTAGAGTCAGACACTGCACTACTATTATCACATCAGTAGATAATGAAAACTTCACTTCTTGTATTTATATAGCCTAATGAAACAGACACTCTAGAGAATGTTGAAAAATAAGTTTTCAATTTGAATCTTAGCTGATACTATATTAGACTTCTTACTTTTTATAATAATTTAGTATTCAAAGGTGGCATCATTGCAGTATAATGTATAACACATTAATTTTGTGATTTGAGTTAATCTTAACAGTGGAACTGAAAATAAACTGCACTCGTGACTTGTCAGGGCTCAGGAAGGGCAGAGGTTACTACAATCTTAATGAACTGACCTTTTGTTTTGTCGAATCTTACTTCGAACGTTGTCTTGGCACAGTCATGACCACTAGGTAACATATTTTTGTATGATTTTCGGTTAAATGATGAACTCTCTCTTGCAGTGTTAATACTATCATACTGTTTGTTGTTACCGTAAGTCAATTGTCACTAATAAAGAATGTATTTACTGTATCATATTATATTAGTTTATTGTGTGGATTATATTGAGTTTTACTCAACGGAGAACTAAGAAAGGTCTTAAAATATGTGATGGAAGACCTGGTATTGTCTTGTGAGTTATCTAATGTTTTCTAGATCATTTCTCACATTTCTTTAGTCCTGTCAACTTCTTGAATCCAAGACATCGTCTGGTGTATGTACTAGCTTGTGGTGCTCTAGCTTCTGAGTGGTTTGGACTGTTAGTAACAACAATTAGTCTTAACATGACCAAATGGGCAAAACCTATTGTTCATCGTAAGAACGTTATATTAATATATATATATATATATATATATATATTAATATATATATATATATATATATATATAACCTTACATAACTTCCACTTCCTTCAATTTTATTATTATAATTTTAATATAGCCTTTGTCATAATGTTTCTGGTCTCTAAGGTGATTATTATCACATATCCTATCCTGGCTTGTGTGGAGGCACCTATACCTCTTGTGGGATACATTATGGGAGCCATTTATTGTGATATCTAGTTAGTATTATATTAATACGTTATCTATTGTATATAATTATTATAGTTTATCATTGTCTATTTATGAATTTGCTATAAATTTGGAGTCAGGCTCAGGTTTATCCTCAAGTATGAAGGCTGTTTTTGTAAGTTAATAATACTTTTTGAATATATATATATATAGTGATTTTTATATAGTACAGCAATATAGTGGTATCTAATGTTCCTCGTATTACTTGTCTTGTTGGTATACTTATTTGGTACCACTACAAACTGATCAAAGAATTATTAAAACTTTATAAAAAGAAGTTAAAATCAGCTGCTGTAAGTCTTTGCTATGAGAATAGTTGACGTAGTGATATTTTTATAGATCCAGGAACAGCCTCCTTCCATGAATCACATTAATTATGTCAAAAAGTTATTACAACCTCCAGAGTTAGTATCTCCTAGTTTAGTTTATAGTTTATATCATTAAACTACTTTGTTCTCTTTTAGGAATCAAACTTTCTTCAAGAAATACATCATTACTAGTAAATATTTACCACTATAGAAATTGATTGGTTGATTTAACCATTATATGTTGTTATACAGTTTGTATGTAGAAAACTTATTTGATGCAAAGAAAGAAGCATAATACTGTTTTGATTACTAATGTACTACTCCTTTGCAGCTAATAGGTAGAATCAGTAAATATAATTTACTATATTTGTATGGATGCATGCAAACCAACTAATATTCATGAATTGGTTAAAACAACTCACCTCTTTTAAAGCACTGTAATGGTGTATACGCAACAAAAATAGTAATACTAGAAATGTATGCTGTTTAATATGATGGCAAATTGAAGTGCATACATGAATTCAAAGTAACAAGCACCTTATTTTTCTAAGAATAAAAATCGTTAGTTGTTTAATTTAACCCATTAGCTACTTAAACAGTCAATTTCATAGTATGTGATCAGTGTGATGTTTACTTTTTCTATCAAAAGGTCTCCTACTTTCAACTTGTGTAACCATATATTAGTTAATCAGCCAATCAAATTTTACAGTAATATATTAATTGTTACTGCAACTTTGTATCTATACATTCTTAGGAACCAAGTTGCCATTTCCAATTCTAATTATTGCTATAGTAGTGGCTATCATACTATTTCAAGTATATTCTACATAGACCAGATAATGTCACATTTACCATCATTCATATTCTATATAGCTTACTGTTTTTGTTAGCTGTTTCATTCCATACTTGTTTGAACTATTGGCTGAATTATTTCAGCAATTATTTAATGATGACAGTGGTAGTTTCTTTGACAAATTTCCTCTTATCTTTAGAGGTCTAACAGGTATATACATAATAGTATATTAAAATTCATTTATTAAAATTGACTTTTTTAGCACTTTCAGTAATCTCTCCTATTTTGGGCAGTGTCTTTTGTTGTATACTCTTTATTCATTTTATACACTCTTTGAGGTAAAATAATCATATACAGACAATTCAACATTCTCAATTTCTTACAACACAGATTAAGTATAAAGGAATTACAAAGTGTCAGAGGAAGAGTATTTCCGTCAATATCAAGTATTATTGATCATCCTGCAAAGACATTAGTAAGGACAATATTACTATTGTGTGCTTATCTGCTCATTCTTCCTTCCCCCTCTCTCTCTATTAGTCATCATCAGTTCGCTATGCTGGTTATCAGATTGCTGCTTTTATAACTGGTAATCTTGTGTACCTAAGGTTCAATTTTTGAATTCTTTCACAGCATGGATTCTTTACACAGTAGTCATTTTTGTCATTGGTCTAGCTGTAGGGGCTCTTATTGGGTTCCCATCTGTAGTTGGATATTATCTCTTTAAAGTGGTGTATGTTTAGTTGATGTTATACATACAACAATTACATTATATTATTATTAGAATTATTGTCATCTGGTTGTTGGTCCTTATTAAAATTCAATGGTTAATCTGTAAACTGTTTTTTGTATCTAATGATATTTGGGCTTATTTAAAAACAGTCATTAATGATAACAAGTTAGTTATATATTGTATGTACTTTATTTAAATAACTATTCTTTTTATTATAGATGTGACTTCAACAATTTAAAAACAGTCATTATTGATATATGTAGTTATATATTGTATGTACTAATTGTACTTTGTTTAAAATAACTATTCTCTTTTATTATAGCTGTGACTTCAATGATTTAAAAACAGTCATTATTGATAACAGGTTAGTTATACATTGTATGTACTTTATTTAAATAACTATTCTCTTTTATTATAGACGTGCCTTCAATATGTTCTCCTATATAGTCTTGCTCTACAACATGGCTACTGGATTAATGACTGCTATTGTACGTGTAGGTCTATCTTTCCTATTTATGATTATGATTTTACCAAGAATGGATCGACCAATGTATGTGAAAGGATTTGAGAAATGGGATTCAAGTAAGGATTCTTGATGACACTTAGAATAAGAACCACATATCTATACATTCCCGTATTTTAGGTCTTATTATGTTTAAGTCATTTATGGTCATGGAAGGTCTACTACACAATTCTATTGTTCATGTGTTTGCAAAAATATTATTGGAAAGAAGAAACAGTGTGCCTGTTCATTATACTAAGTCTGTTAACTCATTTTATGAAGATAGCTCAATATTTGACCGTTCTTTTTCTTATGGGATCATTCCCTCTGGTAAAGAGAGGTGTTCTAAAGGTAATGTCACTAATTTTTAAATCATAGTTTTTAAAGCATTTTAGTTTAATTTAAGGCTATAATGAGCTCACTTATTTCTTAACTCAATTTATTAGTTTAATTTGTTATTTATTACTATATGGAGATCTATATACCAGCAGTCAGATGACAATATGTTTATGAATATATATCCCCACCTCTCTTTTATAATTACTAGAAAGTACATATAGTAGTAGTGGTTAACACATGAGTATTAGTATATGTTCTATATATCTATCTACTTGTATTAATTATATATGTACTTGTCCTTTTCTAGTCTTAATACCTGAAAAGCCTCGTGTTTCACAGAAAGCATACAATCGTTGGTTTGTTGCATATACACTTATCAAAAATCCTCAACTTGCTAAGGCAGTTCAAAATGGTAAAAGTAGTCCTTTCCCAAAAACTGATGATATATGAAGACATTGTCAGATGAACCAAACTACTTGTGTGACACTTTTCACATTTAGCTGTTTGCTACATTAACAAGTTATTATTAGTTAGTAATAATAACAAATAGGAATTTTATTTGTAGGTACATTTATGTTTCTTTTTCTGCCAATTATAATACTGATGACTGAGCTATATATAATTTGAAGTATATACACTTTAATACAAGGCAGCAACAAGCACCATATATACTTGTATGTACATGACTTACAACAAGACTTGTCAGATCACTTTCCTCAGCAGAAGTTGTCTTTAGCCAGCAACCTTGACCTTTTTTGTATGAACCACAACTATTCTTGCATTTGTATCTCTCTAACAATATCATTACTCTGGTCTAACCAACACACTGTATTAATAATTCTGATTTAATAGTTCCACAATTATACATAAGTGTCCTACACGTTTGAGGTCATGTTAAAATAGAACCTTAACACTAATGTCACTTCATTCAATAACAACATTGTCAAGAAAATGTGCACTTCCTTGGTACTCCATATATAGATTATATAATAACCTTTCATTTAGTTATTAAATTGTTAAAAATTCCTACATCCTCTTGATATCTAGCTTTAAAAGACTAGTCCATTATCTTGTCAAAATCACTAGTTTTGGCGCAATTATAGAGTGCAAATGGGAGGGGTATGAAGCAGATCAGAAAATATAACCACCAGGCTCCCCTCAATTTAAATTTTATCAATGTTCATTGATTATGTCTAATACTACTACTATTGAAAGTATTAGGTAACTCTACTATATTATGATTTCAAACAAAACGATGATTTCTCTCTTACAGTGCTGCTGATGGAGTTGTATATACTATATTGTTTGTTATTCCTGTAAGTCAATTATCACTAATAAAGAATGTATTAATTGTATCATTATATTAGATTATCATGTGGATTGTATTGAGTTTTACTCAACAAAGAACTAAGAAAGGTCTTAAAACATGTGATAGAAGACCTGGTATTGTCTTGTGAGTTGTCCAATGTTTTCTAAATCATTTCTCACACATTTTTAGTCCTGTGAACTTCTTGAATCCAAGACATCATCTGGTATATGTACTAGCTTGTGGTGCTTTAACTTTTGAGTGGTTTGGACTGTTAATAATAACAATAAAAGTTAATGTTAACAAAAGGGTAACACCTACTGTTCATTGTAAATATAATAATTGTTTCACACTTTCCTTAATAGTATTTTCATATAGTCATTGTCCTAATTATTTTGGTGTCTAAGTATCTTAGGTATAGAGTTAATTGCTTTGAAATGGAGAATAATAATAACAAGATCAGGTAATACACTCAAGTCAAGTCTGTATACAGTCCCAATATGTATATTATATGTTTCTCAATTTATTTGTCTTGTTGGTATACTTATTTGGTACCATTATAAACTGATCAAAGAGTTATTATGAATTTATATGACTGGCAATCAGTGGAAATTGGCTGTAAGTCTTTATTATAAGAACACTTGATATATACTGGTCTCTTTGTAGATCCAAGAACAACCTCATTCCATGAATCATATCAACTATGTCAAACAATTATTACAATCACTAGAGCTAGTAAATCTAACTTTTATCAAGAACCATATCCTTACCAGTAAATATTTATTATTTTACATGTTTACATCTGTTCTTAGGAACCAAGTTACCATTTCCTGTTCTAATTGTTGCTGTAGTAGTGGCTATCATAATATTTCAAGTAAAATTAATTTCTAATATTCAGTTACTTCATTATTGTCATTATTATGTACATAATAGTGATAGAAATTTTATATATTGTCTGAGGTAAACTAATTTCATTATATTTACTCACTTTACTTATTATAGTAATGTGAGTAAATATATATTAAAGATCTATTTATTAAATATCTTTGTAGCAGCAGTATAAGTGATTTAATATCAAGAACTATTTGACCTGTAGGGGTATTATTATGGAATTCATATACATACACTTCAGTGTGTATTTTGTAGGGATTCATGTAACCACAATGTACATTTAGTAGTTGAAACAATAAATTTATTTTAAAAGTGTGAGTATGTTTCTTGTTTATTGTTGTATTGTTAAAGCAGCTGGAGACCATTATATAGGCTATCATTATCCTTTCTTTAAATTAACAGCTGTTGGCATTTCATAGCCTTGTTTTTTAAACTAGTAACTAGGACAGTAGCATAACACAATGAACATAAACTAAGATAATGTTGTTATCTTGTCTTTTTTCATTTCATCGGTTTCACCAATAAAGAGACTTCTGGTGTCACAAAAAGTGTATAATCGTTGGTTTGTTACATAGATACTTATCACATTGTTAAAGTGATGTGTCACTTCAACATATGAATTTGTTATGTGAGTATCATACATCATTACTATGACCCTTTATTATGATACAGAGTGTCTGTAATTGAGTGTCATATATGACTATGATTCTATATATTAGCAGGTTGTTAGGTACATTTACTGAGTTTTGGAAACATGTTATATATATATATAGGATATGTTATTGTCAATTTATCATCAACATGTAGGATGACCCATTGAGAAAGATACTATCAAATTATTTATAGAGTGGTTTTATTAACTATAACTTATAACTCAATAGTTTGCAGTGTATCAACCAAATATATGAGGATCAGATCTAGACAGAGCCTACTATATCACTGTGAAAATTAATATTTTATTTTGACCAACTAATTTGTAGTTTACATTGGTAGGTTACTGTAGAATCCAAAATCCATTATTTACTCACTATTGTTTGTAATAGTACAACATACCAATTATTTATATAGTGGTTAATACACAAGGAATGTCAAAACGTTATTACAACCTCCAGAGTTAGTATCTCCTAGTTTAGTTTATAGTCTATATCATAAAACCACCTTGTTCTTTTTTAGGACTGAAACTTTCTTCAAGGAATACATCATTACTAGTAAATATTTAGCACTATTGATTGGTTGATTTAACCAATATTATATTGTTATACAGTTTGTATGTAGAAAACTTATTTTGATGCAAAGAAAGAAGCATAATACTGCTTTGATTACTAATTACTACTTTATAGCTTATAGGTAGTACGCAAAAGTATTATGGCAGCAGTATCCAGTGTTACTTTTTATATCGATTATATCCCAGCTGGGATATAATGGATGTAAAAAGTAACACTGGATTAATATGATGTCAGATTGAAGTGCATATATGAATTCACAGTAACAAGCATCTTATTTTTCTAAAAATAATAAAATCATTACTTGTTTAATTTAACCTATTAGCTAATTTAAAAGTCAATTTCATAGTATGTGATTAGTGTGATGTTTGCTTATCTATCAAAAAGTTTCCTACTTGCAAGTTGTGTAACCATGTATTAGTTAAATCAATCAATCAAGATTTACAGTGATATATTAATTGTTACTGCAACTTTGTATCTACACATTCTTAGGAACCAAGTTGCCATTTCCAGTTCTATTTGTTGCTATAGTAGTGGCTATCATACTATTTCAAGTATATTCTACATAGACCAGATAATGTCACATTTACCATCTTTCATACCCTATATAGCTTACTGTTTTTCTTGGCTTTTCCATTCCATTCTTGTTTGATCAATTATTTGAGCAGCTATCAGACCCTATCTCTAGAGGTCTAACAGGTATATACATAATAGTATATTACAATTCATTTATTAAAATTGACTATTTTTAGCACTTTCAGCAATCTCTCCTATTTTGGGCAGTGTCTTTTGTTGTATATTCTTTATTCATTTTATACACTCTTTGAGGTAAAATAATTATGTACAGACGATTTAACATCCTCAATTTCTTACAATACAGATTAAGTATAAAGGAATTACAAAGTGTCAGAGGAAGAGTATTTCCGTCAATATCAAGTATTGATAATCCTGCAAAGACATTGGTATGGATAATATTACTAATTTGTGCTTATCTGCTCATTCTTCCATCTCTCTCTCTCTCTCTCTCTCTCTCTCTCTCTCTCTCTCTCTCTCTCTCTCTCTCTCTCTCTCTCTTTCTCTCTCTCTCTTTCTTTTTAGTCATTATCAGTTAAATATACTGGTTATCAAATTGCTGCTTTTATAACTGGTAATCATGTGCACCTAAGGTTCAATTTTTGAAGTCTTTCACAGCATGGATTCTTTACACAGTAGTCATTTTTGTCATTGGTCTAGCTATAGGGGCTCTTATTGGGTTCCCATCTGTAGTTGGACATTATCTCTATAAAGTGGTGTATGTTTAGTTGATGTTATACATACAACAATTAACATATTATTAGAATTATTGTCATCTGGTTGTTGGTCCTTATTGTTATTCAAAAAGTGATCTATAAACAATTTTTATCTCATGATAGTGCTGATTTAAAAACAGTCATTATCGATAACAGGTTAGTTATATATTGCTTGTACTTTATTTAAATATCTATTCTATTTTATTATAGACGTGCCTTCAATATGTTCTCCTATATAGTATTGCTCTACAACATGGCTACTGGATTAATGACTGCTATTATACGTGTAGGTCTGTCTTTCCTATTTATGATCATGATTTTACCAAGAATGGATCGACTAATGTACTTGAGAGGATTTGAGAAATTTGATTTAAGTAAGAACTGTCTACAATCTTTGTACTATCGTCACCAAAATGTTTATGGTAATACAAGTCTGTAAATGACATCATGGAGTGATATACAAACTTATATGTACAATAACATGCCAATGTTGGGTTTTGTGGCGGTATGTATGATAGATTGGTTAATTAATTGGATGATAGAACAATAACGTGCCCGCCCCATGTTGGGTTTTATGGTGTGTATGATTAATCGGTTAATTGATTGGATGATAGACTGGTTGATTTAACCTACACTTCAGTGTGTATTTTATACAGATTCATGTAACCAAAATGTACACATATCAATAAAAATGTTCAATTTATTTTAACAGTGTGTTTATTATATTTTAGGTCACGGTATATTCAAGAACTTTATACTCGTAGAAGCTCTACTACACAATCCTATTGTTCATGTGTTTGTGGACATAATAATTATAGCTAATAAAGGTATTACTATAGCAGTTGGAGACCATTATATAGGCTATTGTTATCTTTGCTTTAAATTAACAGCTGTTGGCATTTGACAGCCTTGTTTTTTTAACTAGTAGCCATAATTTTAATTATGGGCCATAAAGGTAGCATAACATTACTATAATTATTAACATTATAGTATTATTCTTAGACAAAATAAGATGTTGAACTAAGGCTGTTACTATTGAATTTATTTATGTGTATTTTGTAGGGATTCATGTAACCATAATGTACATGTATCAGTTAAAACAATAAATTTATTTTAAGAGTGTGAGTATGTTTCTTGTTTATTGTTGTATTGTTAAAGCAGTAGGAGACCATTATATAGGCTAGCATTATCCTTGCTTTAAATTAATAGCTGTTTTCATTTTATTGATAGCCTTGTTTTTTAAACTAGTAAACATAAAAATAGCATACACAATGAACATAAACTAAGACAATGTTGTTATCTTGTATTTTTTCATTTCATCAGTTTCACCAATAAAGAGACCTCTGGTGTCACAAAAAGCATACAATCGTTGGTTTGTTACGTACACTCTTATCAAAAATCCACAACTTGCCAAGTCCTTTAAAAGAAATGAGCAAAGTCAGTAATAATTGATATTTCATTTCTAATTAACCCTCTATAGTCTCAGTAAAGAATCCACTGTCTTTGGATGAAGAAGCTTCTGTTACAGTGACTAATTCACTGTCAAAGAAGTTTTAAAATTGAAGTTTAGTTACCCCAGTCTTGTTATATAATTATAGGAACACAATTTGATCTTGTGTAGCAATAATCATGTTTACTTTTTTGTTGCCTAAGGACATATTATTGTCAATTTATCATCAACATGTAGGATGACCCATTGAGAAAGATACTATCAAATTATTTATAGAGTGGTTTTATTAACTATAGCTTATAACTCAATAGTTTGCGGGGTATCTTTCATTATGGGGTCCTATAATAATAATACAATACTAACTAGCCTCCTTATATAGACTAATGTTTGTAACCTTTTATTGCTTGTTGAGTTGTAATGACTGACAATTTATAGACTGTAAATAATAACCATTGAATAATTGATACAAGATAATTTTCATTACAAACACCTTCCCAAAATTCCCTGGAAACACCCTCTATTCTACATCAAAGCTGTACCATGACTGGCTTCTTCCTTTTTGTCTTCAATGACAGGATTCATCAGCAGGTTCCATAGATTGTAGATACTATTATCACTTTCAGTCTGTATGATTAGAGTAGTACTGTCAAGGATGCATTGATCATATTGACTTTTTCTCTTTTCAATGTAATCAATAAGGCAACTAGTTTCATACAAATTCAACATAAAAAAATCATACACTTGTTGTTTACATACTTATAAAAACTCCACAACTGACCAAATTTATATTAGAGTCAGACACTGCACTACTATCATCACATCGGTAGATAATGAAAACTTCACTTCTTGTATTTATATAGCCTAATGAAACAGACACTCTAGAGAATGTTGAAAAATAAGTTTTCAATTTGAATCTTAGCTGATACTATATTAGACTTCTTACTTTTTATAATAATTTAGTATTCAAAGGTGGCATCATTGCAGTATAATGTATAACACATTAATTTTGTGATTTGAGTTAATCTTAACAGTGGAACTGAAAATAAACTGCACTCGTGACTTGTCAGGGCTCAGGAAGGGCAGAGGTTACTACAATCTTAATGAACTGACCTTTTGTTTTGTCGAATCTTACTTCGAGCGTTGTCTTGGCACAGTTATGACCACTAGGTAACATATTTTTGTATGATTTTCAGTAATATGATGAACTTTCTCTTGCAGTGTTAATACTATCATATTGTTTATTGTTACTGTAAGTGAATTGTCACTAATAAAGAATGTATTTACTGTATCATAATATATTAGTTTATTGTGTGGATTATATTGAGTTTTACTCAACGGAGAACTAAGAAAGGTCTTAAAATATGTGATGGAAGACCTGGTATTGTCTTGTGAGTTATCTAATGTTTTCTAGATCATTTCTCACATTTTTTTAGTCCTGTGAACTTCTTGAATCCAAGACATCGTCTGGTGTATGTACTAGCTTGTGGTGCTCTAGCTTCTGAGTGGTTTGGACTGTTAGTAACAACAATTAGTCTTAACATGACCAAATGGGCAAAACCGATTGTTCATCGTAAGAACGTTATATTAATATATATATATATATATATATATATATTAATATATATATATATATATATATATTAATATATATATATATATATATATATATAACCTTACATAACTTCCACTTCCTTCAATTTTATTATTATAATTTTAATATAGCCTTTGTCATAATGTTTCTGGTCTCTAAGGTGATTATTATCACATATCCTATCCTGGCTTGTGTGGAGGCACCTATACCTCTTGTGGGATACATTATGGGAGCCATTTATTGTGATATCTAGTTAGTATTATATTAATACGTTATCTATTGTATATAATTATTATAGTTTATCATTGTCTATTTATGAATTTGCTATAAATTTGGAGTCAGGCTCAGGTTTATCCTCAAGTATGAAGGCTGTTTTTGTAAGTTAATAATACTTTTTGAATATATATATATATAGTGATTTTTATATAGTACAGCAATATAGTGGTATCTAATGTTCCTCGTATTACTTGTCTTGTTGGTATACTTATTTGGTACCACTACAAACTGATCAAAGAATTATTAAAACTTTATAAAAAGAAGTTAAAATCAGCTGCTGTAAGTCTTTGCTATGAGAATAGTTGACGTAGTGATATTTTTATAGATCCAGGAACAGCCTCCTTCCATGAATCACATTAATTATGTCAAAAAGTTATTACAACCTCCAGAGTTAGTATCTCCTAGTTTAGTTTATAGTTTATATCATTAAACTACTTTGTTCTCTTTTAGGAATCAAACTTTCTTCAAGAAATACATCATTACTAGTAAATATTTACCACTATAGAAATTGATTGGTTGATTTAACCATTATATGTTGTTATACAGTTTGTATGTAGAAAACTTATTTGATGCAAAGAAAGAAGCATAATACTGTTTTGATTACTAATGTACTACTCCTTTGCAGCTAATAGGTAGAATCAGTAAATATAATTTACTATATTTGTATGGATGCATGCAAACCAACTAATATTCATGAATTGGTTAAAACAACTCACCTCTTTTAAAGCACTGTAATGGTGTATACGCAACAAAAATAGTAATACTAGAAATGTATGCTGTTTAATATGATGGCAAATTGAAGTGCATACATGAATTCAAAGTAACAAGCACCTTATTTTTCTAAGAATAAAAATCGTTAGTTGTTTAATTTAACCCATTAGCTACTTAAACAGTCAATTTCATAGTATGTGATCAGTGTGATGTTTACTTTTTCTATCAAAAGGTCTCCTACTTTCAACTTGTGTAACCATATATTAGTTAATCAGCCAATCAAATTTTACAGTAATATATTAATTGTTACTGCAACTTTGTATCTATACATTCTTAGGAACCAAGTTGCCATTTCCAATTCTAATTATTGCTATAGTAGTGGCTATCATACTATTTCAAGTATATTCTACATAGACCAGATAATGTCACATTTACCATCATTCATATTCTATATAGCTTACTGTTTTTGTTAGCTGTTTCATTCCATACTTGTTTGAACTATTGGCTGAATTATTTCAGCAATTATTTAATGATGACAGTGGTAGTTTCTTTGACAAATTTCCTCTTATCTTTAGAGGTCTAACAGGTATATACATAATAGTATATTAAAATTCATTTATTAAAATTGACTTTTTTAGCACTTTCAGTAATCTCTCCTATTTTGGGCAGTGTCTTTTGTTGTATACTCTTTATTCATTTTATACACTCTTTGAGGTAAAATAATCATATACAGACAATTCAACATTCTCAATTTCTTACAACACAGATTAAGTATAAAGGAATTACAAAGTGTCAGAGGAAGAGTATTTCCGTCAATATCAAGTATTATTGATCATCCTGCAAAGACATTAGTAAGGACAATATTACTATTGTGTGCTTATCTGCTCATTCTTCCTTCCCCCTCTCTCTCTATTAGTCATCATCAGTTCGCTATGCTGGTTATCAGATTGCTGCTTTTATAACTGGTAATCTTGTGTACCTAAGGTTCAATTTTTGAATTCTTTCACAGCATGGATTCTTTACACAGTAGTCATTTTTGTCATTGGTCTAGCTGTAGGGGCTCTTATTGGGTTCCCATCTGTAGTTGGATATTATCTCTTTAAAGTGGTGTATGTTTAGTTGATGTTATACATACAACAATTACATTATATTATTATTAGAATTATTGTCATCTGGTTGTTGGTCCTTATTAAAATTCAATGGTTAATCTGTAAACTGTTTTTTGTATCTAATGATATTTGGGCTTATTTAAAAACAGTCATTAATGATAACAAGTTAGTTATATATTGTATGTACTTTATTTAAATAACTATTCTTTTTATTATAGATGTGACTTCAACAATTTAAAAACAGTCATTATTGATATATGTAGTTATATATTGTATGTACTAATTGTACTTTGTTTAAAATAACTATTCTCTTTTATTATAGCTGTGACTTCAATGATTTAAAAACAGTCATTATTGATAACAGGTTAGTTATACATTGTATGTACTTTATTTAAATAACTATTCTCTTTTATTATAGACGTGCCTTCAATATGTTCTCCTATATAGTCTTGCTCTACAACATGGCTACTGGATTAATGACTGCTATTGTACGTGTAGGTCTATCTTTCCTATTTATGATTATGATTTTACCAAGAATGGATCGACCAATGTATGTGAAAGGATTTGAGAAATGGGATTCAAGTAAGGATTCTTGATGACACTTAGAATAAGAACCACATATCTATACATTCCCGTATTTTAGGTCTTATTATGTTTAAGTCATTTATGGTCATGGAAGGTCTACTACACAATTCTATTGTTCATGTGTTTGCAAAAATATTATTGGAAAGAAGAAACAGTGTGCCTGTTCATTATACTAAGTCTGTTAACTCATTTTATGAAGATAGCTCAATATTTGACCGTTCTTTTTCTTATGGGATCATTCCCTCTGGTAAAGAGAGGTGTTCTAAAGGTAATGTCACTAATTTTTAAATCATAGTTTTTAAAGCATTTTAGTTTAATTTAAGGCTATAATGAGCTCACTTATTTCTTAACTCAATTTATTAGTTTAATTTGTTATTTATTACTATATGGAGATCTATATACCAGCAGTCAGATGACAATATGTTTACGAATATATATCCCCACCTCTCTTTTATAATTACTAGAAAGTACATATAGTAGTAGTGGTTAACACATGAGTATTAGTATATGTTTTATATATCTATCTACTTGTATTAATTATATATGTACTTGTCCTTTTCTAGTCTTAATACCTGAAAAGCCTCGTGTTTCACAGAAAGCATACAATCGTTGGTTTGTTGCATATACACTTATCAAAAATCCTCAACTTGCTAAGGCAGTTCAAAATGGTAAAAGTAGTCCTTTCCCAAAAACTGATGATATATGAAGACATTGTCAGATGAACCAAACTACTTGTGTGACACTTTTCACATTTAGCTGTTTGCTACATTAACAAGTTATTATTAGTTAGTAATAATAACAAATAGGAATTTTATTTGTAGGTACATTTATGTTTCTTTTTCTGCCAATTATAATACTGATGACTGAGCTATATATAATTTGAAGTATATACACTTTAATACAAGGCAGCAACAAACACCATATATACTTGTATGTACATGGCTTACAACAAGACTTGTCAGATCACTTTCCTCAGCAGAGTTGTCTTTATCCATCAACCTTGACCTTTTTTGTATGAACCACAACTTTCTTGCATTTGTATCTCTCTAACAATATCATTACTCTGGTCTAACCAACACACTGTATTAATAATTCTGATTTAATAGTTCCACAATTATACATAAGTGTCCTACATGTTTGAGGTCATGTTAAAATAGAACCTCAACACTAATGTCACTTCATTCAATAACAACATTGTCAAGAAAATGTGCACTTCCTTGGTACTCCATATATATATTATATAATAACCTTTCATTTAGTTATTGAATTGTTAAAAATTCCTACATCCTCTTGATATCTAGCTTTAAAAGACTAGTCCATTATCTTGTCAAAATCACTAGTTTTGGCGCAAATATAGAGTGCAAATGTGAGGGGTATGAAGCAGATCAGAAAATATAACCACCAGGCTTCCCCCAATTTAAACTTGGTTCTTGTTCATTGATTATATCTAATACTACTACTATTGAAAGTATTAGGTAACTCTACTATATTATGATTTCAAACAAAACGATGATTTCTCTCTTACAGTGGTGCTGATGGAGTTGTATATACTATATTGTTTGTTATTACTGTAAGTCAATTATCACTAATAAAGAATGTATTAATTATATCATTATGTTAGATTATCATGTGGATTGTATTGAGTTTTACTCAACAAAGAACTAAGAAAGGTCTTAAAACATGTGATAGAAGACCTGGTATTGTCTTGTGAGTTGTCCAATGTTTTCTAAATCATTTCTCACACATCTTTAGTCCTGTGAACTTCTTGAATCCAAGACATCATCTGGTATATGTACTAGCTTGTGGTGCTCTAACTTTTGAGTGGTTTGGACTGTTAATAATAACAATAAAAGTTAATGTTAACAAAAGGGTAACACCTACTGTTCATTGTAAATATAATAATTGTTTTACGCTTATTCCTTATTTTGTAGTTTACATTGGTAGGTTACTATGGAATCCAAACTCCATTTATTTACTCACTATTGTTTGTAATAATACAACATACCAATTATTTATATAGTGATTAATACACAAGGATTGTAGATTCAACAATAATGTTTGTACATTATAAACTTCAAATTAGTCGGTTAAAGTAACATATTAATTTTTACAGTGTATCTCATCACATCAGTAGATAATGAAGACTTCACTTCTTTTATCTATATGGTCTGATGAAACTGAGACACTCTAGAGAATGTTAAAGAAATGAGTCTCCAAATTGAAGCTTAGCTGATACTATATCAAACTTCTTACTTTTTCGATTCTAAGATTGTTTTAGACTACGTGTTAACTATACAGGTCTGTTTGTTTTGATTTATTGTTGTATATGATTTTCGTGAGCGACGAATGAAATTAACCCGCATACGGTAACCGCCTACGCACATAGCAACCAATGAAATCTTATTATTTTGCCACGAGCTTTGAATGGGCGTAACTGACCGAAGTTTCTGAGTACTGTTACTTGACAAAACTTCTTTGATCAGTTCCATAGTTTCTTCCATCTCTTCAACCTTTGAAGTTGGCAATAATCCAGTCCGTTACAATAATATAGTGTAATCAAAATAATCTTAGAACAGTTTTTACAGTTATTTTTTATTGTTTTTTTGTCAAATCTTACTTCGAGTCTTGTCTTGGCCAAGTTATGTCCACTAGGTAATTCAGTTCTGTATGATTTCCAATAAAATGATAAAATCTCTCTTGCAGTATTATTATCCCTACTATATTGTGTATTATTTCTGTAAGTCTATAGTATCACTAATAGAGAATGTGTTAATTGTATCATTATATTAGATTATTGTGTGGATTGTATTGAGTTTTACTCAACAAAGAACTAAGAAACATTTTGAAACATGTGATGGAAGACCTGGTATTGTCTTGTGAGTTATATAATGTTTTCTAGGTCATTTCTCACATTTCTTGTTAGCACAGTGAAAATTTTTAATAAATTACATGACATAAAAACCTATGTATATTTGTTGGAACGTCATTGTAAAATCAATCTAAATTTATAGAACTCTCCCATTTTATGCATCAATCACTGTTAAAATTGATCTGTTGTTTAACAAATAATGTGACTATTTGCTACAGTCCTCTAATAAAACTAATTAATTGTAAAAACTGACTGGTTCATGAAGAGATTGTACATATGTAACAATTGGAATGATTTGATGCAAACTTAAAATAAACATCATACATACTGTTTAATATTCCTATCATATACTATCAGATTTACTGAGTCATTATGTTTAATTTCAGTTTGCATCAAATAATTTGTTACATAATGTAACCTGTACAATTATATATATTGGTAAAATTGACCAATCAGTTTTTAGAGAGATATATTTCCTAAAAATATATATAGCTGCTATTAGTAAAATCATGATAACATGCAAAGAAAGCTGCGCTAAATATACATTAGTACTTCTTGTATAAATATCTGGCTTGTAACATTGTATAAATGTATGGTATTACACATAAAGTTGAGTAGATTACTATATTGTTTATATAAAAATACACACCATTTTACTAGATTTAAACACCATATAATCTATGAAGACCTATGAGTGTACTATACTGTTCATATGTTCGTTTGTTTATATCTTATCATAATATAATTCATAGTTGCTATGAAAATTATAGTATCTATTATCTGCATGTGCATACTCATCAGACATTTTCAATAGGTTGATATAGCCAAATCATTTTAGTAGTGAACTCAAAGAGTTGCTAAAAAATTTGCATCTATTAGTAGCTATAACAATATAAATAACATGTTTATACTTTACAAAATCATTTAATTTTTTGTGTTTACAAACAATTTACATCAAACTTTATAGCAGTTGTATTACAAACATTTTTCTCGTGATATAACATATCATTTATTCATCAATATACATCGACACTGTTCAATGCCCCACTTGAACTCATTGCTAAAAATGATTGATTATATCATTTAAAATACTTGTTACATACAGATAAATTCTAAGATTGTCATAGCTGTGATGAATTATATTATGATAAGAAATAAACCAATATTATGAACAGTATGGTTAGTGTACACTCCTTCATAAATTAGACTATATGATGTTTAAATCTAATGAAGTGCTGTATATTTTTGTACATAATCTAATGAACTTTTTTTAAGTGTAACATCATACATTTATACACTGTTACAGGCCACACATATATACAAGAGAGTGTTCGCTTGTACAGCTAGCTTTGCTTGTTATCATAATTTCATGGCAAATAGGAAGATTTCTAGAAATCAATATTGATTTTACAATGATTTAACAACAAATTTACATAACATTCATACCATGTAATTTGAAAAAAACTCCTGTCTTTTTAGTCCTATGAATTTCTTAAATCCAAGACATCGTCTGGTGTATGTACTAGCTTGTGGTGCTCTAGCTTCTGAGTGGTTTGGACTGTTAGCAATGACAAAAAGTCTTAATATCAACAAATGGGCAGCACCTGTTGTTAATCGTAAGAACATTATATTAGTAAATATATAATACTTTGATAAGTTAATAACTTTCCTCAATTTTATTATCATAATTTTTAATATAGCCTTTTTCATAATGTTTCTGGTGTCTGTGGTAATTATTATCACGTATCCTATCCTGGCTTGTGTGGAGGCACCTATACCTCTTGTGGGATACATTATGGGAGCCATTTATTGTGATATCTAGTTAGTGTTATATTAATATGGTATTTATTGTATATTATTATAGTTTACCGTTGACTATTGCTCTGTTTGGTATATATCTGAAGTCAGTGTCAACTCTTTCTTCAAGTAGTTTAAAGGCTGTTCATGTAAGTTAATAAATAAATACTTTTTTGCACATATATAATAATTTTATATAGTACAGCATTACAGTGGTATCTAATGTTCCTCGTATTACTTGTCTTGTTGGTATACTTATTTGGTACCACTACAAACTGATCAAAGAATTATTAAAACTTTACAAAAAAAAATTAAAATCAGCTGCTGTAAGTCTTTGCTATGAGAATGGTTGACATAGTGATATTTTTATAGATCCAGGAACAGCCTTCTTCCATAAATCATATTAATTATGTCAAAAAGTTATTACAACCTCCAGAGTTAGTATCTCCTAGTTTAGTTTATAGTCTATATCATTAAATTGCTTTGTTTTCTTTTAGGACTGAAACTTTCTTCAAGAAATACATCATTACTAGTAAATATTTACCACTATAGAAATTGATTGGTTGATTTAACCAATATATGTTGTTATACAGTTTGTATGTAGAAAACTTATTTTGATGCAAAGAAAGAAGCATAATACTGTTTGGATTACTAATGTACTATTGATTACTAATATACTACTTCTTTGAAGCTATCCAGTGTTGCTATTTTTATCTGTTATATCCTGGTACAATTCTCCTAAGATTAATAGATGTCAGATTGAAGTGCATATATAAATCCACAGTAACAAACATCTTATTTTTCTAAGAATGAAAAAATCATATTAGTTTAATTTTAACTTATTATCTACATAAACAGTCAATTTCATAGTACATTATAACCAAAACAGTGTGATGTTTTTTTAACTTTCTTAGGAACCAAGTTGCCATTTCCAGTTCTAATTGTTGCTATAGTAGTGGCTATCATACTATTTCAAGTATATTTTACATAGACCAGATAATGTCACATTACCATCTTTCATACCCTATATAGCTTACTGTTTTTGTTGGCTTTTTCGTTCCATTCTTGTTTGATCAATTATTTGAGCAGCTATCAGACCCTATCTCTAGAGGTCTAACAGGTATATATATAATAGTATATTACAATTCATTTATTAAAATTGACTATTTTTAGCACTTTCAGCAATCTCTCCTATTTTGGCCAGTGTCTTTTGCTGTATACTCT